>LR812529.1:19425980-19678480 GCA_903798195.1 Danio kyathit | reverse complement strand
TGTATAAATATTATTGTATATTAATATTGTATTATCATTATTGTATAAATATTATTGTATATTATTATTGTATTATCATTATTGTATAAATATTATTGTATATTAATATTGTATTATCATTATTGTATAAATATTATTGTATATTATTATTGTATTATCATAATTGTGTAAATATTATTGTATATTATTATTGTATTATCATTATTGTATAAATATTATTGTATATTAATATTGTATTATCATTATTGTATAAATATCATTGTATATTATTATTATTGTATTATCATTTTTGTATAAATATTATTGTATGTTATTATTATATTATCATTATTGTATAAATATTATTGTACATTATTGTGTTTTTCTGAACACTTTGGTACTGGTCTTAGTGTATAATTTTATATGGTTGAAATTTTTAATTCATTTGTATGGTTATTTTTTTTTTATCGAGAAATTAAGCCTTGTGCAACATAAAGGGAACATATTTATGTCTATCTGACATATTTTTGGCTCAAACTATAGCAGGAGCAAAGAGTTTAATTGGTTTGAAACCAAATGTCTAACGTTAATGAATGTCAAACGTCAAACTAACTTTAAGGTTGGGGATGTTTGAGGCCAGAGTCTCAGTTCAGGGCAAATCACCTCACACTTTTCTCATCCCAAACCCCATTATTGATCATTTCTCGTTTTGTTTTATATGTAATGTTTCTTATAAGTATATAAATTAATTTTATCCCCCAATACTTTCTCTTTGCCCAGTTTTTATCAGTTTTTTTAAACCTAAGAAAACTTGAGTGGTTGCTGACAGTCTCACCGGTTGTATTTTTCTTCTCATTGACAGTAAAAGGCTTATCAAATGCTTTGTCGGCATCTGAAGCCATAGTCGAATCCTCCTCGTCGAGGCAGGGACAGAAGTCGGTGCAGAATCCAGTGTTCTCCAGCCATGTTTTCGTCCCTTCATTCTCTCCTCCACTACACACGGGCGTTGTTGCTGCCATCGCGTGGACAAATATAAACTTTGTTTTGTCACTCATAATGTCTTCAAGTTAACTCCTGTTTACTCAGAAAATATGTTAGTCAATAGATATTCGTAAATCCAAAGATTTGCTCGAGGTTTCAGTAAACGCGTCTTCACTCAATTCAAATATCAGTTAAATGAAGGCTGAGGCAGTATGCGAATATGTACTAGCGAGTGACGTCACTTATGGAATGTTTAGAACAGCTTACGAGTTTGTAGTTTTTTGCTTAAAACTCCAAACGGCAAGGCGATTTTCAAATATTACACAACTAGGACTGTTTTTATATCTGAAGTTGGGTCATCATAACCACTAAAGCACAGTCAACGAGGATTTATTTATTTATTTAAAAATGATTACAAAATTGTTTGCCAAAGAGACAAAATTAGTGCTCAAGTTCAAAAATATGAATGTTTGTGACGGATTTTGAATACTAGCACAATACTGAAAAAATATAAAGGAATTTTAAAAAGGGCAACACAAACAAATATTAAATGATTTTATAGAGAAGTTATTTAAATTATTTTGTAAGAGATATAGTTCTTCTAGCTTCAATTAAAAATATATAAATAAAAAATTAATAATTTATAAAATATATATATAAAAAAATATATATAAAAAATATCAGTTTGTGGGTTTTCTAAATAACTGCTGTTGCTAGATCAGATACGGGTAAAGTCTAGATAGGATACAGCTGCGGACCCGCACATCAATATGGCATTATTTTGTAACACTATAACAATAATTAATATTTTTACATTACTGTGACGGTTGGGTTTAAGGTTGGGGAAGGGGTAGACGGTAATAAAATACAACAAATGGGAAATTTAATAAATCATTCTCGTTAACTAACTTGATGTGCAGGCATCAAATAAATTCTGTCATCATCCATGAGTGTGTGTTGATGGAGAGTGGAAAAACTGGGCCTGAAGAGTGCAAAGGTCACACATAAACACACATATACACATAATTGTAGTTTGTAATTCTGTTTGCAATAACTAGTTTAAATTTAAATGTATTATCTTTCTATTCCTAAAGATGTTCAGTGACCAAACTCTTATTTTACTGGATATAAACTAACTGTTTAATAATAAGAAACATGTTTGTTTAAATGCACCAAAAACTATTGACTATATTCACTGAGAAATGGACACGGGGTAAGCAAAATAATCTTGTTTTTCCTTTTGACGTGATTGTTTTGCTTACTCCATTTGCAGATTATTTTGCTTGTTTTAAGGAAAAAATCTAATAATTTTGACAAATTATTTCTTAAAATAAGACAATATTTTTTGCTTGTATAGAAAATGTTTTTGATTTAAGAATTTTTAGATATTTGGACTAGAAACTCTGAAAATCGAAGTAAGAAGAACATTTTTGCAGTGTATAATGTCATTGATTTTTGACGTTACACACACACACACACACACACACAAACACACACACACACACACACACACACACACACACACACACACACACACACACACACACACACACACACACACACACACACACACACACACACACACACACACACACACACACACACACACACACACAAAAAGTCTTAAATTAACTGGAATATTGTGTTGTAGGTCTTAAATCATTTTAAACAGGTCTTCATTTTCCGATGTCCATGTAAAGGTACCCAATCAGGCCAACACTTATCCAATCACTAACATTTCATCTCAGTAAAAGTTTTGACAAAAGTTTATCTGTTAACTCTTATTAACTCTTATTAACTTTAATAACGATTAACTTTATTGAATTGTTTGTACAACAGGGCGGCACGGTTACTCAGTGGTTAGCATTTTTGCCTCACAGCAAGAAGGTTGCTGGTTCGAGTCTTGGCTGGGCCAGGAGGCATTTCTTTTTTTTTTATACTTTTATTTTAAGGTTTTTTTTTAAGCACAACAGAAAAAACAAAACAAACAAACAATATTGTCTCAGAGTATACACATTTTGCAGGTAAATATATGAATTGCCATACATGTGGGTTCAGCTGTTGGTGATACAAAATGTAGTGTTACACAGTATGTGGACATCAAAAAGTCCTAGTGTGCCAGTCAGTTTTCATGAGGGGTGCTGGATTTGGATAGAGCACGTTTCAGGTCTAAGTATCCAAGAAAGGGTTCCCAGCTAGCAAAGAAGTTTTCGTTAGAATTGAACCTGATAAATCTGAGCCTTTCCAAGTGGATAACGAAGCCCATATCCATTAACCAGGTTCGAAAAGAAGGAGGTAAAGGAGATTTCCAGTTTTTTAGTATTAGGCGCTTGGCCACAGTCATGCCTAGAGTAAGGGTTTGTCGGAGATGTTTTGGAAGGGTGATAGAGTGTTCTGAAACGACAAAAATAGCAAGCTCTGTGTCCGGTTGGAGGGAAATATTATAGGACTTGGAGTATAAATCAAAAATGTTTGTCCAAAAATTGAACAAAATAGGGCAAAACCAAAACGCATGAGCCGTGGTGTCCTCCGTAATTTGACACTTGTCACACATATAGGTGAAATAGAGGGAAATATTTTGTGTAATTTGGTTTTGGTATAGTTTTTGGTATAGTGCAAATTTCTCATTAGAAGTTGAGGCAAATGTTTCAAACAACCCAACAAAATTTGAAATAAGATGAATGGACTGGGGAGGGTTCAAGAAGACATCAAAAAACACATGTTTATCAGGGATACATTCAAAATTACAATTTTTAGATTTCACATAGTGCCTTACTTGCAAGTAACAAAAAAAATGTGAATGAGGTAAATTAAACTTTTCTCTCAACTGACTGAATGATGCAAATCTCTATTCAACATAGAAGTCCTTTATGGAACATAAACCCTTCTCCTTCCAAATCATTTTTATAGAATTTATACATCCAATCATTGATAAAGGCAGGATTTTCCAGTCCTCTATGTTGTTTTTAAGTTTTGTAAGAAACGCTGCAAAATTCAGCTTAAATAAAGTTTTTGATCTATAGGAATTGTCAGACCTAAATATGTGAAGTGGTCCCTAGTTATTTTAAATGGAATGTTTTCCAGAAAACCGGCTCTAAAGTTGGTGGAAAGTGGAACAAAAATGCTCTTTGAGAGGTTGATTGTATATCCAAACAGCTTGCCAAAATAAGTAATTAAATCTAATAGGGTGGGAACAGATCTTCCAGAGTTCCTCAAATACAATATCACATCGTCTGCATATAAGCTGATAAGAGCTTCACTGCCCCCTACTTCAAGACCTGTGATGTCATTATGATGTCTTATCGATATGGCAAGGGGCTCTATGGCGATGGCAAAAAGAGCAGGCGAAAGGGGGCAGCCCTGCTGCACTGAACGATGTAAAGGAAACTTGGATGATCTGTCAGTACTTGTTAAAATTGAACACATTGGTCTGGCATAAATTAACTTGACCCATGATATGAAAGTCTCTCCAAGGCCAAACTTCTGTAGCGATCCAAACATATAGGGCCACTCGACCTGATCAAAGGGCTTTTGTGCACCCAGAGACAGAATCGCCGGTTCAGTAGCTTTGGAGTGATTAGGGTATAATATATTAAGACGATGTACATTGAAAAAAGAAAATCTGCCCGGAATAAATCCTGTCTGATCAGAATGAATTATGGAAAATATATGTTTATTGAGCCGATTAGCTAATGTTTTAGTAAGGACTTTTCTATCGAAATTTTGAAGGGCAATTGGCCTGTAGCTAGCTGGATCAGTTTCATCCTTATTTTTCTTTAGAATAAGAGATATGTTAGCTTCATATAATGTGTTGGGTAGGATATTATTCTTTTTAGAGTCAATTATCATTCTAAAAAGAAGTGGGGCCAGAATGTCACAGAAACATACAAAAAATTATGAGGTGAAACCAACTTGCACAGCAGCCTTTCCTGGTGGAAAAGACTTAATGGCCGACACTATCTCATCCAAAGTTAAGTCTGAGTCTAATTCTCCCCTGGCTATATCACTGAGAACAGGCGTTTCAAGAGAATCCCAAAAATCTGTTAGGTCAGACTTTACAGCCATATTACTAGAGGTGTATAGTTTGCTATACAATTCTTTAAAACGGGTGTTGATGTGTTTAGGATTTGTCAATAGGGTACCGTCTTTAGCTTTGATACTATGAATTGATTTAGAAGCATGGGCTCCTTTAAGTTGCCATGATAGAAGCCTGTCTGGCTTATCACCAGTTTCAAAAATTTTTTGTCTTGTTCTTAGCAGTAAATTATTTATTTGATCACCAAGGATAGAGTTGTATTCATATTTAAGTTTTACTAATTTATTATAATCTTCAGATGATTTTAAAGTCTGATATATTGACTCTAGACTAGTGAGTATGTTTTGTATTTCTGAAAGTCGTTTCTCTTTTTCATTTTTAACATTATATTCAAAAGAAATAATATGTCCACGGATAACCACCTTTAATGTCTCCCAGAGCGTGGAGTCCGACACCTCACCGTTATCATTAAATTCTAAGAATTCTTTTAATTTTATTGTAATATGGTCTATGAATTTGTTGTCTGTAAGCAAAGCAGAGTTGAAACGCCAAGAATAAGACTGTTTCGGGAAGGAAAGATCAACAGATATTGTAATAGGACTGTGATCAGAAATCAGTATGCTGTGATATTTAGTTTCTGTAACACGAGAAATTAACTGGGAGTCAACTAAGAAATAATCTATTCGACTATAAGATTTGTGAACGTGTGAATAGTAGGAATAAACTTTGTCAGTTGGGTGCTGTATTCTTCAGATATCCACCATATTTCTTGATTTGAGCAAATTATTTAAGACCCTGACCGATATGATTCCGGGTGGGGGGCATGTGGATAATTTCCCCAAATAAGGATCTAAATAGCAATTTAAATCTCCCCCAATTATAATATTAGAATTATTTGTGTCAGGGAGTAAATCAAATATCTTCTTAAAGAAATTAGGATCATCAGTATTTGGTCCATAAATATTTAAAAAAGTCAGGGGCAGTGAATTAATGGATCCAGTAATTAAAATATATCTGCCATAAGGGTCTGTAAGCATAGATGAAAATTGAAATGGGATATTTTTTCGAAAAAGAATAGCCACGCCACGCGCATGAGAAGTAAATGTTGACTGGTACACTTGTGATATCCAGCTGCATCTCAACTTTCGTTGCTCGATAGCTGCGATGTGAGTCTCCTGTAGGAAAATCACATCCACTGATAAAGATTTAAGATGTCTGAATACTTTTTCCCTTTTTACAGTATTTCTGACCCCCTTAACATTCCAAGATGCTAAAGTCAGCATCTTCCCCCCAGTCATTCCACTACCAGTAGACCTATGCATCGAAGGCATCAAAGCGAGCATTTACACCTTGCAGAATGGATTCGGACATCTCTTTACACATCTCAAGGCACATGGAAAGAGCGGCGTCGGGAATTGTTTCTACCATGTCTGATGAGCTGCTAGCTTTAGCACTAGCTCGGGAAACCTGGTCGTCGGCGCTCTTTCCTTTGTTGAAGGCACTTTGGCTTTGGCATTGTCAGTAATGGATGCAGTTCGTGATGAACAAAACATAATAACACAATTTAAACATAAAATATAAATAAAACAAGGTATAAATTTAGTTTTTAGAAACCACGAAGAGGAGCCCTAATCAAACACGTCTATTCCTTACTCATGCGCACTAGCGTCCCCCCCGCGGCCAAGAAGGCATTTCTAAATTGGCCGTAGTGTATGAGTGTGTGTGTGAATGTGAGAGTGTATGGGTGTTTCCCAGTAATGGATTGCAGCTGGGCATCTGCTGCATAAAACATATGCCGGAATAGTTGGTGGTTAATTCCGCTGTGATGACCCCTGATAAATAAGGGACTAAGCTAAAGGAAAATGAATAAATGAATGTTTTTACAACAAAGACTGTCCAATATTTTTTACATTTGATTATTTAATTACTGTATACCTGAATACAGTTGCGAAAAACACTTTATTTAATTTAGAAATATTTTTTCCTTATTGAATTAATCTGTGCTTGTAAGATACAATACAAAAATATGGCAATTTTGAAATATCGTGCAGCCCTAAATGGCATCATTTATTTTAAAGAAAATTAAACAACAGATCTTATCAATGTTTTAAAGTAGAATGACCTTAAATAGTGTAGCATATAGTTGAGGGTAAAGAGTCATTTTTTTTAAATTGAGTTGTCTTCTGTCTAATGTAGGCCTACTGTAGGTCTGTTATTTACAGAAGCTTTAAACAGACAAGCATGCTGCAGTCACAATGATGTGAGACAACGACAAGGCAAATATAGACCTTTTTCTTGGCTGCTGCATGAAGGGCACCATAGCGACCAGCATCTTCCGGTAAAATGTTTAGAACTTCCGCTTGCAGTGTTTACAACTGGTAATTTGCGATCCGAAAATGGGTTTCAATAGCGTTTTGAGTGGATTACGGAGTGTTTTTGTGACACAACTTTGAAAGGTGTGTGTTAAAGCCGTTAATCTGTCAGTTGTGGTTCAAGCGCACGAGAAAAACGTTCACCTAGTTCATGTGTCTGCCGTCAAAAATACAGTGTGTGTGTTCCCGACCTGTCAGTTGTTAGCTCAGCGGCTCTTCAACACACACACACACGCACACGCACGCACGCACGCACACACACACACACACACACACACACACACACACACACACACACACACACACAATACTTCACTGCATTATAGAGCAAAACAGATTACTGTCATGAAACTTTACAGGTATGTAAGTCATGCAATTTCCAAAAATGGCCAATAAAAGGGTTACTGATACTCTAATGGCTGATTTGCATGTTAATTCTAATCGGGAGCCATTTATGTCAGTGGGACAGAACAGGCTATGTGTGTGTTTCAAACATTTTGGTGAATTACATTTCTTTGGATTGGTTATATATTTGAAAGAAAGGGAAAATGTTGACGTTAGCGATGACGAGGCTTCATTTAAACAGCACACAATGCCGTCTGACAACGAGGGGGAAAATACTTTGCAGCAGTGGTTTTCTATCCCAATGGATCTAATTTTTTTAAATGATCAGTCCAGGAGGTGGCGCTGATTGACAACAGTATTAGCTCAAAGATGTTAAAAGCAGGTAAAATAGATTAAAACTATAATTTCAAAGCTGTCTAAATGTGACTGTTTATACCCATCAGCTGCCGACCGAAAGTTCTTAGCATTCTCCTTGCGCATACACGCAAAGCATAATGGGTAATTTTGCGTTCTAAGAAAAAGGTGTGTAGGCTACAGTACGTGTCATTTATTGTTTACAAGCTGTTTATTGATCTTTCCAGTAATCTAGCAGTTATAAGGCGAGATATTGATTTCATGCTACTGTATAGCTTCCAATGGCTGCTTTGTCACAGTAAATAAAAGAACATCACACAGCATTTATTGGACCAATTTTCAATATTAACTATCTGCTTATTATTAGAATGATTATTATTACAGTTTTTTCTGAATGCTTAAACTCTAACCGAGATTCTTATAGCACAATTTATAAAACGATTAATTCTTATAGCAAAACCACTCACTGAGTTTGCAAAATTAAAAGCACAAGCACTACTTTGCACTAAGTTTGCAATTTTGTAACACACACTTTGCAAAATTGTAGGTACAATCCACTGCACAGCACTCTTTTGCAGAACTGTAAACACAACTCACTGCTTTACACTGAATTTCCAATTGATCAACACACTCATAGCAAAACTATACACATGTCTGGCTATTATTTACACTATTCTGCCCTCTGTCTGGCACACTGTCACATGTGAAAACTGATTTAGATCATTAGTTCACTTTGCAATCAGATACTTTCCCCGGTGCCTTGGACTAGACGACATCACATGTGATGGAGATGAAATTTTGTGGCCGGACCCAGAGAGACGACACGATGTAGTCAGATTTTTTTATTTTTTTCTCAGTGAAATTACTATTTTGTGTTTTGATTTTGAAAATCTCTTGTGTTTGTTTTGATGTGTGTAAATAAACACCAGTACTTGAAGTTTGCATCCCTGTATGTTTACAGAACTATGAGAAGGGTATGACCCCAAACTGGCATAGCCTAGCTTGTGCTCTGAGAAGGCAAAAGCCAGACATTTTTCTTTATTTTCTTTATAATTTTTTTATATTTGCCTTTCAAAAACACAACAATATAGGCCAATTCAAATTAGACTCAATTCAAACATAATCTTGCACACACTGACTGAGACATGTCATACAGTGAATCCAATATAAAGCCATAAAATTACACATAAAAACAAAACAAACAAACATACAAATAAACCAACAAACAACAAAAATATATATAAAATAACTTGACAAAAAAAGAACAACATACCGAGCAGACATCAAATAGAAACTCTGTAAGGGGTTAAACAAAGGCATATTCTTGAAACAAATCATATAACTGTTTAGTCTTCTCACTCTTCATTATTTTTAAAGCTTCTACATTGGCGGCAAACTCCTTTTTAAAGATCAGTTGAGGAGCTGTTTTTAAAGAAAAAGCCAGATGTAGTTTTTATTTATTCCATCAGTGTGTTGTTGGAGCATTGTGTGCGTATTATTGTGATGGCTTGTGTTAAATGTTTGATACAAAAATACCATTTTTACGAAGGTTTGAAGAGTTAAGCAAGGTTTATCAGCTTTTGCAAGAGAACTAAACTGTTTAGCAGATTTGGTGAAGGGTTTGCTTATTAGTGTGTAGAGTTTTGCAAAAATAGCCAATAGTTACAAAAATGTGCTTAAGCATTCAGAAAAAACTGTAACATGTTGCCTGTTTATAAAGTGCAAATTATGCATAATCTTACTCTACATCCCTATTACCTCAATTCAACTACATTACATTACTGGTAAAATTTAGTTTAAGTACCAGTTCTTACTATTATCTAGTGGCTTATTACCTTCCCATTCTTACCATATTGATTGTGAATTATCATATTGTACTTTTCAAATCCAACTTAAACCAAACTACTACCCTTAATAACTATTAATAAGCAGCACAGAGATTTGTTGAGGAAAAAGTTGTACAGTAGTTAATGGTTTGGTAATAGCAAGAATTATAAATTAAAATTAAGTGTGATTCTACTGATTATTATATTTACTGTAAAAAATGCAGGGTTCTACAAATTTCAGTCATGTTGTCCCAACACAAATTGATTAAGTTAACTTAACACATTTAGGTAGATTGAACATAAAACAATTAAGTTGTCCCTAAAAAATCTCAATAATTCTGTTGTCTCTGCTCATTTTAAATAAGTAGTTTAAACAAGCAGCAAAAATACTTTTTTCGAGTGTTTTATCTGCTAATATATAATAAATAATATATTTGTTAATAGTTATATATTTGAAGCTTAAAATAAAGCGTGACCAAATGATCCAATAAAATAGGCTGAATTTGAAATATAAGACTTAAAAAAAGACAAAACACAAACCTTCTGTGTCTAATAGACACAGAAGGTGACGTTCATTATTTTATTTTTTCAAGATTGATCTTGGGATTTAAGATTCAAACTCAATTTGTTCAAATTATATGCTGTACTGACCCTGTAGTTTTAAATTAAAGAGCCCCTATTATGGGTTTTTGAAAATTACCTTCCATGCTGTGTGTAACACAGCTCTAAGTGAAGTGAAATATCCAGCTAAGGCTTAAACCTGAAAGTGCACCGTGTTTAAAACTATTGATTCATCTTCAGTATAAAAGAGTCGACTCATAGTAGTTCGAATAAATTGCCGCGGTAACGAGTCTTTAGCCGTGCACTCAAGCCCCGCCCATTTGCTGCACGCGCAGACCCAGGAAAATTTAAATCCCCGGCCCCACCCACAAACACTGTAGCAGATCCCGGTTGAATCATGTCACCAAGACGCTGTGCTCAAAAGTTGGTATTGGTAGTATTTTGCCTCTCGTTCTCTCTTTCTCTCCCTCTCTCGCTTTCTCCCAGCCTGTCATTTCTTTTAGGTCCGCCTTCGTGACAGCTGATTGGTCAGGAGACCTGTCAATCATCATTGGGCGACGTGGCGCGGGCAAATAAAAGGACGCCAGGCAGTGGTGTAGTCCTTAAAAAAAAAGTGGTGTACTATTACTATTATTATTTTAAAGTAGGCAAAGAAATGACGAAAGTCGTTTCTTTAATTCATTAGCAATATATATATATATATAAAATATATATATATACATATATAGTTGAATTATTAGCCACCCTGAATTATTAGTACGAAAATGTACGATTTTAAAATGGAGGTGTGGCACCCAACCGTCATTGGGTGAAGAGCAAATCGTACTAAATTGTACAAATTAGATTGTACGAATTTATACGAATTAGCCACTAAATCAAAACGTTACGAATTGCCGTGAGATTGCGTTGAAAAAAACAAATACTATGGAAGTAAATGGTCACAGGTGTCCAGCTTTCTTCAAAATATCTTCTTTTGTGTTAAACAGAATAAAAAAAGACAAACCAGTTTGGAGCAAGTGAAAGTTGAGTAAATGATGACAATTTTCTTTTTTTTGGGTGAACTATCCATTAAAAAAGAAAAAATATTTAAACATATTTGTTCATTTTAAAGCGAAATGCTAATAGTCTGACACCCCCACCCCCACACTGATAACGGTATTACCAGTATTACCAGTGTTGTCACATGTCACATTCCTCATCGTCACAACCCTACTTTATCCTTGACCCATGTACAGTACAGTTTTATTAGCCCCCCTTTGATTTTTTTTCTTCTTTTTCAAATATTTCCCAAATGATGTTTAACAGAGCAGGGACATTTTCACAGTATGTCTGATAATATTTTTTCTTCTGGAGAAAGTCTTATTTGTTTTATTTTGGCTAGAGTAAAAGCAGTATTTAATTTTTTAAAAAACATTTTAAGGTCAAAATTATTAGCCCCTTTAAGCTATTTTTTCCCCCGATAGTCTACAGAACAAACCAACGTTATCCAATAACTTGCCTAATTACCCGAACCTGCCTAGTTAACTAGGTTAACCTAGTTAAGCCTTTAAACGTCACTTTAAGCTGTATGGAAGTGTCTTGAAAAATATCTAGTCAAATATTATTTACTGTCATCATGACAAAGATAAAATAAATCAGTTATTAGTAATGAGTTATTAAAACTATTATGTTTAGAAATGTGTTAAGAAAATCTTCTCTCTGTTAAACAGAAATTGGGGAAAAATAAAAAGGGGGGCTAATAATTCTGACTTCAACTGTATATATATGGGGGTGTAAACCTACACTGGTCTCACGGTTCGGTTACGATTATCATTCCATCGATTCGGTTCAATTCGATATCTTGGTGCATTGACAATGCTTTCCATAAACAATTTGATATTTTACTTCACAGCACAAGAATTCTTACATTAAAATTTATAATTTATAAACATATTTATATTTATATATTTGTTGTAATACAATTTTGTCCTTAAATACAAGTAGTCAGATACAGTATATGATCTGTACCTTTAATTTTACCAGCTCAAATAAAATACTCTTTTTGAACATATCAAACTAAACTCAAGTACATGCACAGAACATCATGAGCATTTAAAGCAAATAAACGAACGTAAATATTACCCCGCTTTCTTTTTGAGCGCTGTTGTGCGAGTTCTTAAACGCCTTGAGTGCATTGTGTCTGACATTGCATCACTGAGATATGCCGTTCTCAGCTTGCGTCATCAAGGCTGCATCTAGATACTATTGGGACAATCAGCTGATATATTGTAGATGGCATTACTCTCCAGGCACGCTCGTGTCTGGGCTCACAAGTAACGTCTATATTGTAACAGCCGAGAGAGGAGGTAAAACATTACCAGCAGGTCAAAGCGGCCATAGAGAGTGAGAGAAAGAGAGTCGACAGCTTTCATTTTTTTTCTAGCTGGGTTCTGAGGTACTTTGCTGTACTTTGTCTCAGTCACAGTAAATTGCACAGTTATCTGCTTTTTAAGTAGTTGGAGCATTTTAATTACTCGCGGTCTCCTCACTCGTCATACCAAGCTACCGCTATATAAGTGATATGTAATAAATGATTACCAGTTTAATTATAATATAATTGACTGAACCGATACCGAATTATTTGCGTCTGCATCGCAGTGCATAAAAGAAACAATTAATTTTGACACCCCTAATATATATATATATATATATATATATATATATATTGGTGTTGCTTTGGTCCTTGCGGACAAAACATTCAATGTTTTTTACAGTCTCCACGACAAAAGGGGAAAGAGTTTATTATTTAGCATCAAGCAAGAAGATCTACAGGAACAACCGGCCAGTCCTGCAGCACTATACACAGTGCCCTTTGCCTCCTTTTCAAGGTGCTTCTTGTGCCCATGGATATTGTACATTTAGTCAAGAATTTATTACTCTCATTTTCTTTTTTTGAACATTATGTTTATTGTCCCCCCCCCCCCCCCCCCCCCCCCCCCCCCCGAGTTAAACACAGAGTGCAACAAAATACAGAAGTCAAACCAGATCTTTCATCCCCACACATACTGCCCTATACATGTCCCAAACCTTCAACCCGTAATGCCACAAATAAGCCAAGAATAAAATAAAATAAAAACCATGAATGAAACATAGAAAAAAAAAACAAAAAAAAAACGGTCAGATTCTAAGTATTCTATCCTGTTATACCCAAGTAAGAAATGAAGCTGCCCCAATATTTGACAAATAAGTCTTGCTGCTTTTTCAAACGAAAAGCAATTTTGTTCCAAAGGGATACAGGATGACACTTCTTTAATCCACATGGATGGGCACAGGAATCTTGATGTTGGACTATATTTGTTTTCTGTTGTCTTTTATATACATGTACTCATGTGCTTTAATTTTGTTATAATGGGGAAAAATAATCAAGTCAATGTAAAAGAGATCATGAGAGAAAAAAAAGAAGAAAATGTGTTTATATTTTGGCACTGCTAACTCCAATATGATGATAACTATACAAAAAAGCTGCATAAAACAAACTTCCAATAAATTCAATAAAAATATATTGTGCTTTCGGTACCTCTTGGGATTTATTTCCATATTGCATACGCTTTTTTTATTTTGCTCCTTTCATTTTTTTCTGTGATTGTGCTTTCCATCCTGTAATATGAATTAATCCTTGCTCAGTTTTTATTTTTATCAGTATTTTTTTCTGATACAGACCATGAAACATATTGAGCCAAGTTATCACATTGCCAGGTCAATTATGTAACTCATGCAGTCTGTGCATAAAAATTAATGAGAATCGTAAAGCTAGACTGACTGCAGAAGTGGATATCCATCCTCAAATGCTTAGTAATCAATAGAGCGGTCATTTTGTGATCCGTCATTATGACTTGAATAGATGTTTAACAATGGATATCAATATAGGCCAGTCAATGTCCAGTAATCTGACTGTGATAATGGTTTGTTATTATAGTAATTGCACAAGAGAGAGCATAATAACAGCACAATCATTCATATCGTGAAAACTAAAATATTAAAAGTTGTTTTAAATTTGAAAGATACATCAAATGCCTTTCTGCATGGCTCAACAAAGCAGTCTAAATGAAAACTAAGAATGATTTTGTGATTTGTCAGAAACAGCTTTTAGATGACAGCAGAGCATAAAATCAAGAAATTATAAACTATTGTTATATATACACATACCTACCTTTTTTTTTTGCTAAAGTTTGGGCACCCTTCTGTGGCTGCAGAGTAATGTGCTCTTTCTCTATAAGAGAAGATCGCAGCAATACGCCATTTGGTTTCTAGAGAAAGCTAGATAGTGCTTTTCAGACAAAAAAATCACAGTGTAACAGTATAGAGCAGTGTGGAATTAAATTAAAACTGAAAAATAGGCTGTGCAAAAGTTTGGGCACCCTCTCTTTTGTGTGGGTTTCAAAACCTGTAGTCACTTAATGCTGATTGATTATAGCACAAAATTAATTTGAGTGGCTCAGTGAACCTTAACAATTTTAACATAAGTTCAACCACTCATGAAAAAGGATATTTAAGATAGCTGATTGCTAGTTGTGCTTTACCTTATTGTGAACCAGAAAGTAGCAATATGGGAGCCTCAAAATAATGTCCCAATGACCCAAAAACTAGGATAATTCACTAACATGAATTAGGAGAAGGATGCAAAAAGCTATCACAAACGTTTAAATCTCCACAGTCAGAAATCTAGTAAGAAAATGGAAGGCCACAGGAACCGTTCTTGTAAAGGTAAGATATTCTAGACCATGACAATATCTGAAAGGCAAAGGGGGGAGAATGGTTAGAATGGTCACAGACCACCTACAAAGAGCTTCAGGAACATCTTGCTGCTGGTAATGTCATTGTACATCATTCCACAGTCCAGAATACTCTTCATAAAGAACAGCTCAATGGAAGTGATGCAGAGGATGCCTTTTCTGTGTTCTGCCAACAAGAAGAGTCGTTTGAGGTATGCAAACTCATCTGGACAAGCCTGAATAATTTTGGAAAATATGCTGTAGACAGATGCCACAACCATAGGTGCTTTACATGGCGGAAAAAGAACACTGCATTCCAGGAGAAGAACCTGCTCCCTACTGTAAAATTTGGTGGGGGCTCCATCATGTTGTGGGGATGTGTGGCAAGCACATGTACAGGACACATGGATTCCACCTATCAGTCAGCAGATTCTTAAGAACAATGTTGAGGAATCAGTGAATAGGCCTGCAATTACGAAAATTGTCAGGGGTGCCCAAACTTTTGCATAAAATAGTCATATATATATATATATATATATATATATATATATATATATATATATATATATATATATATATATATATATATATATATATATATTAGTGGTGGGCCGTTATCGGTGTTAACGTGCTGCGTTAACGCGAGACTCTTATCGCGCGATAAAAAAATATCACCGTTAATCTATTCTCTAAGTTGGGTGGGAGCTGGTTCTATTCTACGCAAGCTATGATGACTTTCACCTTGATAGTTTAGCGCGGATGTATACCTGACCGAACAGTGTGGTGAAATCAGATGCACACTTTCCATGAGCCCTTTCTCTCTATAGGGACAGTGCAGTATGTGACATAAATACATAATGTGGTCTCTGCATATTATTTAAGGAATAATAAGTTAGTGCTGGGTAGAATATATACAAATTGAAAATGTTCATATAAATTGTCTAGATTTGGAAATTCATATTTTTGAAGTTGTGATTACGACATACTTTGATCAAAAAGAAAGTTGCCGATGTTTGTCTTTTTTACGTTAGAAAATAGCTATATTGGGCCTAATAATATTGGCAGCATTTTACAACAATTAGTTTTTTGACTTTTGACCTATTAACCCTATTTTAAGTTTTTTGAACATTTATTGTATAACAGAAAGATACATTTGGTACACATCATTATCAATAATAAGCATTTGATTATTTACAATGGTGCCAATAAAAATGAACGAGAGGAAAAAAACAACAGAAATCAAACAAAGAAATATCAATAGGTTATCTGATCTGAGGATATAGTTATACTATATAAAGAAACCGAGAGTGAAAAGGGCAAAATAAGATGACAGCAATTCAGAGATTTAATAGATTATATATATTAAAGGTTGTACCCTATTTTTATTAATGAAAAGAAAACATTGTTAGTGACGGAGGGTAGGTCATTTGACCCTACCGTATCGTGATAGCTCACCCAAAAAACTCATTTTCAACTTATTCCATACCTCTTTAAGTTTCTTTCTCAAATATAAAAGAAGAAGCAGTGGCACCTGCAGCCGTACGGCTGTGCGCACTGTGGGAACCTACCATGAGAGGGCACGAATTAATGCTGGTTTTTAATTTATTTATTTATTACATAATTTAAATTGATCATTAAACAGTATACACTACGATATATTGACAAAGCAAGAAAGAATGACAACAAATAATGGTGTGCGTTTGTGTGTTTTAAAGCGTTTTTTCCGCACCTAAAAATTACCATTCAGATAGCTATTGTTTAAAACAATGTTCAAAATGAGTGAATGCTCTTTAAAACAGACTTAATTGAGACTTAATTGAGACATTTGCCAAAAGACCTAAAACTAATGAGACAAATACTGATCCCCCACACGGAGTGGAGACCGTCTCATCAGCACCTGAGCTGTAGAAACTGTCTTTTTCATCAGACATATCAGATCCAGCTGCTGCACAGCCTCCTCGCATGGAACTGCTACCATTCAAGGTGTTTTAAACAATTTTATCTGACAGACTGGCATAAATAAGCAGGCGTCTCCATTCTCACAACAGGTTTCTCACCTTTCAACCGAGTTTGTTCCACCGAGGTAATGTTGGAACATGTTCAGTGCTGTTGTGAATATATACTATATGCGAATTTATAAACGCCTGTCCTGCTCATTCAAATTATTTGATTAAATCAATTAAACTGTAATTGACCGGCGCAACATGGAAAACAGTTTAATATAGGCTTCTCTGAAACTGAATATTTCAATTTAGCTTTATTTAGGTTAGAATATAATTTTATTTGACAATCCAGTTCATGATTTGGCATTGTTGAAGCATAGTAGATTTAAAGCACTTCACCTTAAATGTTATTCGTTCTTCTATTTTATCTAGAAGATAACTGACCAAGAAAAATATTTAAACAAAGAGACAAACAATATACGAAATTCGTTTTAAAAAGATATTTTTTCCAAGAAAAATATATAGTTTTGTTTGAGCCCGTCCACTACTCAATTGTGCGGGTGGATGATTTTCTGTCAGTGGAAAGTGAGGATTTAATTAATGCTTCACTAATTGTATTGTATCACAATCTTTTGTCATATATTTGCAAATTTTTCAATGTCATCATTTTAAAGATTATGTCTTGAGCGTCTGATTTTTCCTTGGTGCTGATGTGCTTTTTTTATATTTAGATTTCAAGAAATATTACAATTAAAAAGGAACGGAATTATGTCATAACAAATGCCCATAAATAATGTCTTTGACAGTAAGCATCAGTGTTTCTTGACATGATTGGGGGAAGGGGGCGGGCGGTGCTGGATTTGTGCGTACCTTGGAATAAAATTCCGCATAATAGATACTACACTCTTAAAAGAAATGGTTCTATATAGAACCAATAATGGTTCTATCAAGCGCTTCATATATGGAACCCCAAAAAGGTTCTATATAGAACCATTTTAAGGGTTCATTAAATAGAACCCCAAATGGTTCTTTGAATTCAAGTTAGATGGTTCTATTTAGAACCATTTTTTAGGGTTCTTTTTTATTTATTATTGAATTAAATGTGGCAACCCAGTGGCGCAGTAGGTAGTGCTGTTGCCTCACAGCAAGAACGTCGCTGGGTCGCAGGTTCGAACCTCGGCTGGGCTGGGTCAGTTGGCGTTTCTGTGTGGAGTTTGCATGTTCTCCCTGGGTTCGCGTGGGTTTCCTCCGGGTGCTCCGGTTTCCCCCACAGTCCAAAGACATGCAGTACAGGTGAATTGGGTAAGCTAAATTGTCCATAGTGTGTGAATGTGTGTGTGGAAGTTCCCAGAGATGGGTTGCGGCTGGAAGGGCATCCGCTGCGTAAAATCGTGCTGGATAAGTTGGCGGTTCATTCCGCTGTGGCGACCCCGCAAGGGACAAAGCCGACAAGAAAATGAATGAATGAATGAATTAAATGTTATTTATTATTGAATAAAAATAAAACCAATCCAGAAAATTTAAATTGTTTAAATTTATTCAATTTATTACACAAAATATTTTAGAATAATATTAAAAATTGCACCTCTACATACTTTTATATTAGATCTACCTCTAAACATTTAACATTTTATTATTTAATTAATAAACATAATTAACAGCTTAATGGTGTTCAGCAATCTAATTCTAATGATTTCACTTTTTTAATAAACTTTCATTAGCTTGATTACTGTTTAAACACATATAGTAACGTGCACACATCTCTAAAATAAAGACAAATATATCACAATGCAGATAGAACAATACACAAACAATTAAAACATCCATTAAATAACACTACAATTTCAACAAGTTGACGGTCCATGTGTGTATTGTCATGGCGACATCCATTTTTATACAGAGTTTTTAATGACAGTCATTAAAGAAAGTGCTTAATGGCACAGAAAACATTGCAAAATGATTAGACAAAACACTGCAAACAGCCATTCCACAACCTGTAGCATGTCCCTGTCTGTTGGCCTCTCTTGTAACGTAAATAGTTTTGTCCTTGGGTGGCACAGTGGCTCACTGGTTAGAACTGTCACCTCACAGCAAGAAGGTCACTGGTTTGAGTCTGGACTGGGCCAGTTGGCATTTCTGCATGGAGTCTGCAAGTTCTTCCAGTGTTCATGTGGGTTTCCTCTGGGTGCCCCCACAGTCCAAAGGCATGCGTACGGTATAGGTGAATTGGTGAATTGGCTGTGTGTATGTGTATGAGAGAGTATATAGGTGTTTCCTAGTGCTGGGTTGCGGCTGGAAAGGGCAGAGTAATTGCTGTGGTGCCTCTGATAAATGAGGGAGCCGAAGGATAGTGAGTGAGTTTTGTCCATTGTAATGCTGACACTTCAAGCCTTGATGGAATCAGGAGAGCTGTTGAACACCAAGTAGGACCTTTGGATTTTTGTAAAACAATATTTCAATGTTGAGTACAATGATGAGTAACCAATTAACATAAGTCATCAAATAGAATTACAGTTATAATTATTCATTCATTCATTCATTCATTTTCTTTTCGGCTTAGTCCCTTTATTAATCCGGGGTCGCCACAGCGGAATGAACCGCCAATTTATCCAGCATATGTTTTTGGCAGCGGATGCCCTTCCAGCTGCAACCCATCTCTGGGAAACATCCACACACACTCATACACTACAGACAATTTAGCCTACCAAATTCACCTGTACCGCATGTCCTTGGACTGTGGGGGAAACCAGAGCACCTGGAGGAAACCCACGGGAACGCAGGGAGAACATGCAAACTCCACACAGAAATGCCAACTGACCAAGGCTTGAACCAGCGACCTTCTTGCTGTGAGGCGACAGCACTTCCTACTGCACCACTGTGTCGCCACAGATACCTGTATAATTAATAAAATGAGTGTATGTGGATGTTTGGAAGGGGATATAGGGTCTTAAGTCTTTCTATGCAGCATCCTAAATGCAAAACATTGTGTTTACTTCATGTGTAAGTTTCCAAATGACACATTTTGAGCAATACAAGTTCCTTAAAGTCAATTCAGTTTTCAATTGTGAGATCGTATGCTCAATAAGAAAAATGATGTGCACAAAGTTATGAAAGTGCAATTCATTTGTTACAAAATTTCATGAAATTGACATTTCTGAGTGAACTCAATTCAGTGTGTACATTAAATAAAACAATAAAATTAGAATAAGAACAAAACAAAATAACTCTTTATCAAATAAAATACATCATATTTGGCAGATACTCTTATCCAAAGGAACTTAGATTGTAATTAATCTATAGATTTATTAATATGTGAGCTCTGGAACACCTTTGGCATTGCTAATGCATTGAATTACCAAATGAGCTATAAGAATGTAACATACACTGATTTTTCATATCTATTTGGCACACAATGTAACAGTGTTTACTCACAAGCTGTGGCACTCCAAGAAGAAATCACATCAAATCAAATCACTTTTATTGTCACATCATCAGCAGCACGTGTGCTATGATGAGTGAAAAGCTTAGGTGCTGGCTCCAGACAGTGCGAAATACAGACAGTGCAAATACAACGACAGTGTGAAATACAGACAGTGCAAATACAACGACAGTGCGAAATACAGACAGTGCAAAATACAGACAGTGCAGAATACAGACAGTGCAAAATACAGAGAGTGCAAAATACAGACAGTGCAATATACAACAACATACTCACAAAAAAAACAAGACAATGTAAAATTGGCAATGTTGACAGCGATACGTATGCAGTATTGTTTTAAGTATGGATTTGTTAAAGCGCAGTGCATGCTACATCTTGATTGTGTGCATTGTGGGGTAGGGAAGAGTTTGTGTGGGGTGTGTTGTGTTCATCAGCCTGATAGTCTGAGGGAAGAAACTTTCCTTCAGTCGGCTGGTGCGTTACCGGATGTTGCGGAACCGTCTGCCTGAGGGTAGCAGAGAGAAAAGTCTATGGCTTGGGTGGCTGGAGTCGCTGATGATTCTCTTGGCTTTCCTCATGCACCTCCTGGTATAGATGTCCTGGAGGGAGGGAAGCTCACCTCCTACTACGCGTCCAGCAGTTCACACAATCCTATGTAGACCTTTGCGATTGCTGCTGGTGCTGTTTCCGTACCAGGTGGTGATGCAGCCAGTGAGGATGCTCTCCACAGTGCAGGTGTAGAACGAGCGGAGGATGTGGGGGCTCATTTCAAACCTCCTGAGACGCCTGAGGAAGAAGAGGCGTTGTTGTGCCTTCCTCAGCACTGCGTCTGTGTGGGCAGTCCATGTCAGATCCTCAGCGATGTGTACTCCAAGAAACTTGAAAGTGCTGACTCTCTCCACTGGTGTCCCGTTGATGGTGATGGGAGTGTGTTATTTCTTCTCTCTCCTGAAATCCACCACCAGCTCCTTGGTTTTGCTGATGTTGAGTGAGAGGTGGTTTTCCTGACACCACTGCGTTGGAGCGTGCACCTCCTCTCTGTAGGCCGTCTCATCATTATCGGTGATTAGGCCCACCACCGTTGCGTCATCAGCAAATTTAACGATGACATTGGAGCTGTGTTTGGATGTACAGTCATGTGTGTACAGGGAGTACAGGAGTGGGCTGAGAACACAGCCCTGTGGAGCACCAGTGTTGAGGATCAGTGTGGATGAGGTGATGTTGTTCATTCTGACCACCTGGCGTCTGCTTGACAGGAAGTCCAGGATCCAGTTGCACAGAGAGCTGTGTAGGCCCAGAGCCTGGAGCTTCACCACCAGCTTGGCAGGCACTATTGTGTTGAATGCTGAGCTGTAGTCCACAAACAGCATTCTCACATATGTGTTTTTGTTTTCCAGGTGAGACAAAGCAGTGTGCAAGGTGAAAGCAATTGCATCATCATTGGAGCGGTTGTATGCAAATTTCAGAGGGTCAGTGTTAGCTGGCAGAGGGTCAGTGTTAGCGGGCAGAGGTCAGTGTTAGCGGGCAGAGTGACTTAACATAAGGAACAAACTGCTCCATTAGTTCTGCAAACCCCTCCATAATCTGTGCTCTGTAAAAGAGTGTGTTTCATTTGCTTCTTGATTTATGAGTAACTGGTGTAGCATTCCAGGCCAATCACAGTCTGAGGTAGGAAGACACCATTGTAGAGTGTGTAAATATGAATTTAAATCAAAGAATTAATCTATTTTTGACATAAAATTTATCGAATTGAACTTGCCTTATGTTAAGTCACCCAGAGTCCAGTTCACGTCCTTTTGATCCCACCATTTCACTTCATTAAGTAATAAAATATTTTTGGGATAAATATATTATTTCAGTACATAACATCCAACAAACCTGAAATATGCATGTTATAAAATAAAATACTTTACCAGGTGTGCTTGTTGATGATGTCAAACATTTATGGATGTGACACGTGTCCTTTTTTAAGCTGGGATCCCCCCCAAATATTTGTTTACTGCAAGATTATGAATACAAATATGGGTAAAATCTCACCAGTAGTAAGTCAGTCTGCCCTCTGTGAATGTACTACACCCCTTAAAATAATGAAATTACAGTAGGGTGATTTACTGTGAATGTTTTTCTTCAATATTTGTGTACTGTAAAATTATGAATAAAAATATGGATAAAATCTCAGCTGTAGTATGTTATTCTGGCCTCTGTGAATGTACTACACCTTTTAAAATCATAATATTACAGGGGGGTGAATTACTGTAAAAATGTTTCTTAAATATATTTGTATTGTACAAATATGAATGAAAATATGGGTAAAATCTCACCTGTAGTAAGTTTGTCTGGTCTATGTGAATATACTACACCCTTTAAAATCATGAAATTACAGTAGGGTGAATTACTGTAAATATTTGTTTTTCAATATTTGTGTACTGTAAAAATATTAATGAAAATATGGATAAAATCTCACCTGTAGTAAGTGTGTCTGGCCTCTGTGAATGTACTACACCATTTAAAATCATAAAATTACAGTAGGGTGAATTACTGTAATTATTTATCTTAAATAGTTTTGTACTGTACAAAAATGAATGAAAATATGGCTAAAATGTCATCTGTAGTAATTCAGTGAGGCCTCTGTAAATGTACTACACCCTTTAAAATCATGAAATTACTGTAGGATGAATTACTGTAAATATGTTTCTTCAATTTTTATGTACTGTACAAATACAAATGAAAATATGGGCAAAATCTCACCTGTAGTATTTTAGTGAGGCCTTTGTGAATGTACTACACCCTTTAAAATCATAAAATTACAGTAGGGTGAATTACTGTGATCATATTTTTATAAATATTTGTGTACTGTACAAATATGAATGAACATATGCAGAAAACTCACCTGTAGTATGTCAGTCTGGCCTCTGTGAATGAACTACAGCCTTTAAAATCATAAAATTACTGTAGGGTGAATTACTGTAAATATTTTTCTTCAGTATTTGCGCACTGTACAAATATGAATGAAAATATGGGTAAAATCTCACCTGTAGTAAGTCAGGCTGGTTTATACGAATGTACTACACCCTTTAAAATTATAATACTGCAATAGGTTGAATTACTGTAAATATTTTTTTTTTAAATAGTTGGGTACTGTACAAATACGAATGAAAATATGGGTAAAATCTCACTTGTAGTAATTCAGTGAGGCCTTTGGTAATGTACTGCACTCTTTAAAATCATAGAATTAAATTAGGGTGAATTACTGTAAATATTTCTATTCATTTTTTGTATACTGTACAATTATGAATGAAAATATGGGTAAAATCTCACTTGTAGTAAGTCAGTGAGGCCTCTGTGAATGTACTACACCCTATAAAATCATAAAATGACAATAGGGTGAGCTACTGTAAAAACTTTTCTTTAATATTTTGTACTGTACAAATATGAATGAAAATATGGGTAAAATGTCACCGGTAGTAAGTTTGTCTGGTCTATGTGAATATACTACACCCTTTAAAATCATAAAATTACAGTAGGGTGAATTACTGTAATCATTTTTTCATAAATATTTGTGTACTGTACAAATATGAATGAAAATATGGGCAAAATCTCACCTGTAGTAAGTCAGTCTGGCCTCTGTGAATGTAATACAGCCTTTAAAATAATAAAATTACTGTAGGGTGAATTACTGTAAATATTTTTCTTCAATATTTGCGCACGGTACAAATATTAATGAAAATATGGGTGAAATCTCACCTGTAGTAAGTCAGGCTGGCCTATACGATTGTACTACAGCATTTAAAATTATAATATTGCAATAGGTTGAATTACTGTAAAAAAATTTTTTTTAAATAGTTGGGTACTGTACAATTATGAATTAAAATATGGGTACAATCTCACTTGTAGTAATTCAGTGAGGCCTTTGTGAATGTACTACACCCTTTAAAATCATAGAATTAAAGTAGGGTGAATTACTGTAAATATTTCTATTCATTTTTTGTGTACTGTACAATTATGAATGAAAATATGGGTAAAGTCTCATCTGTAGTATTTTAGTGAGGCCTAAACGAATGTACCACACCCTTTAAAATAATAAAATTACAGTAGGGTGATTTACTGTAAATATTTTTAAAAGTATTTTTGTACTGTAAAATTATGAATAAAAAATAGCTAAAATCTCACCTGTAGTAAGTCAGCCTGGCCTCTGTGAATGTACTACACCCTTTAAAATCATAAAATTCCTGTAGGATGAATTACTGTAAATATGTTTCTTCAAAGTTTATGTAGTGTAAAATTATGAATAAAAATATGGGTAAAATCTCATCTGTAGTATTTGAGTGAGGCCTATACGAATGTACTACACCATTTAAAGTCATAAAATTACAGTAGGGTGAATTACTGTAAATATTTCTCTTCATTATTTGTGAATTGTACAAATATGAATGAAAATATGGGTAAAATGTCACCTGTAGTAAGTCAGGCTGGCCTGTACGAATGTACTACACCCCTTAAAGTCATACAATTACAGTAGGGTGATTTACTGTAAATATTTTTCTAAAAATATTTATGTACTGTACAAATACCAATGAAAATATGGGTAAAATCTCACCGGTAGTAAGTTTGTCGGGTCTATGTGAATATACTTCACCCTTTAAAATCATAAAATTACAGGAGGGTGAATTACTGTAATCATTTTTTCATAATTAATTTTGTACTGTACAAATATGAATGAAAATATGGGTAAAATATCACCTGTAGTAAATCAGTGAGGCCTCTGTGAATGTAATACAGCCTTTAAAATCATGAAATTACTGTAGGTTGAATTACTGTAAATATGTTTCTTCAAAGTTTATGTAGTGTAAAATTATAAATAAAAATATGGGTAAAATCTCATCTGTAGTATTTGAGTGAGGCCTATTAGAATGTACTACACCCTTTAAAGTCATAAAAATACAGTAGGGTGAATTACTGTAATGATTTATCTTCATTATTTGTGTACTGTACAAATATGAATGAAAATATGGGTAAATTTCACCTGTAGTAAGTCAGTGAGGCCTCTGTGAATGAACTAAACCCTTTAAAATCATGAAATTACTGTAGGATGAATTACTGTAAATATGTTTCTTCGATTTTATGTACTGTACAAATATGAATGAAAATATGGGTAAATTCTCACCTGTAGTAAGTCAGTCTGGCCTATACGAATGTACTACACCCTTTAAATTAATAAAATTACAGTAGGGTGAATTACTGTAAATATTTATCTTCATTATTTGTTTACTGTATAAATATGAATAAAAATATAGGTAAAATCTCACTGGTAGTAAGTCAGTGAGGCCTCTGTGAATGTACTACACCCTTTAAAACCATAAAATGACAATAGGGTGAGCTACTGTAAGAACTTTTCTTAAATATTTTTGTACTGTACAAATATGAATGAAAATATGGGTAAAATCTCACCGGTAGTAAGTTTGTCTGGTCTATGTGAATATACTACACCCTTTAAAATCATAAAATTACAGTAGGGTGAATTACTGTAAATATATTTTTTTCAATATTTGTGTACTGTAAAAATATTAATGAAAATAAGGGTAAAATCTCACCTGTAGTAAGTCAGGCTGGCCTATACGATTGTACAACACCCTTTAAAATTATAATATTGCAATAGGTTGAATTACTGTAAATATATATATTTTAAATAGTTGGGTATTGTACAATTATGAATTAAAATATGGGTAAAATCTCACCTGTAGTAAGTGTGTCTGGCCTCTGTGAATGTACTACACCCTTTAAAATCATAAAATTACAGTAGGGTGAATTACTGTAATTATTGTTCTTATATATTTTTGTACTATACAAATATGAATGAAAACATGGCTGAAATGTCCTCTGTAGTAAGTCAGTCTGGCCTCTGTGAATGTACTACACCCTTTAAAATCATGAAATTAAAGTAGGGTGAATTACTTAAATTTTTTTTTCAAAAATATTTGTGTACTGTACAATTATGAATGAAAATATGGGTAAAATGTCACCTGTAGTAAGTCAGTCTGGCCTGTACAAATGTACTACACCCCTTAAACTCATAAAATTACTGTAGGGTGATTTACTGTAAATATTTTTCTAAAAATATTTATGTACTGTACAAATACGAATGAAAATATGGGCAAAATCTCACCTGTAGTAAGTCAGTCTGGCCTCTGTGAATGAACTACACCCTTTAAAATCATAACATTACAGTAGGGTAAATTACTGTAAATATATTTTTTTCAATATTTGTGTACTGTAAAAATATTAATGAAAATAAGGGTAAAATGTCACCTGTAGTAAGTCAGGCTGGTCTATACGATTGTACTACACCCTTTAAAATTATAATATTGCAATAGGTTGAATTACTGTAAATATATTTATTTTAAATAGTTGGGTATTGTACAAATATGAATTAAAATATGGGTAAAATCTCACCTGTAGTAAGTGTGTCTGGCCTCTGTGAATGTACTACACTCTTTAAAATCATAAAATTACAGTAGGGTGAATTACTGGAAATATTTATCTTAAATATTTTTGTACTATACAAATATGAATGAAAATATGGCTAAAATTTCATCTGCAGTAAGTCAGTCTGGCCTCTGTGAATGTACTACACCCTTTAAAATCATGAAATTACTGTAGGATGAATTACTGTAAATATGTTTCTTCAATTTTTATGTACTGTACAAATACAAATGAAAATATGAGCAAAATCTCACCTGTAGTATTTTAGTGAGGCCTTTGTGAATGTACTACACCCTTTAAAATCATAAAATTACAGTAGGGTGAATTACTGTAAATATTTCTATTCATGTTTTGTGTAATGTAAAAATATGAATGAAAATATGGGTAAAATATCACCTGTAGTAAATCAGTGAGGCCTCTGTGAATGTACTACACCCTTTAAAATCATGAAATTACTGTAGGATGAATTACTGTAATTATGTTTCTTTAAAGTTTATGTAGTGTAAAATTATGAATAAAAATATGGGTAAAATCTCATCTGTAGTATTTGAGTGAGGCCTATACGAATGTACTACACCATTTAAAGTCATAAAATTACAGTAGGGTGAAATACTGTAAATATTTCTCTTCATTATTTGTGTATTGTACAAATATGAATGAAAATATGGATAAAATCTCACCTGTAGTAAGTCAGGCTGGCCTGTATGAATGTACTACACCCCTTAAACTCATAAAATTACAGTAGGGTGATTTACTGTAAATATTTTTCTAAAAATATTTATGTACTGTACAAATACAAATGAAAATATGGGCAAAATCTCACCTGTAGTAAGTCAGTCTGGCCTCTGTGAATGAACTACACCCTTTAAAATCATAAAATTACAGTAGAGTGAATTACTGTAAATATTTTTCTTCAGTATTTGCCCACTGTACAAATATTAATGAAAATATGGGTAAAATCTCACCTGTAGTAAGTCAGGCTGGTCTATACGATTGTACTACAGCCTTTAAAATTATAATATTGCAATAGGTTGAATTACTGTAAATATATATATTTTTAAATAGTTGGGTATTGTACAATTATGAATTAAAATATGGCTAAAATCTCACCTGTAGTAAGTTTGTCTGGTCTATGTGAATATACTACACACTTTAAAATCATAAAATTAAAGTAGGGAGAATTACTTAAATTTTTTTATAAAAATATTTGTGTACTGTACAATTATGAATGAAAATATGGGTAAAATGTCACCTGTAGTAAGTCAGTCTGGCCTCTGTGAATATACTACAGCCTTTACAATCATATAATTACAGTAGGGTGAATTACCGTAAATATTTTTCTTCAGTATTTGCGCACTGTACAAATATTAATGGAAATATGGGTGAAATCTCACCTGTAGTAAGTGTGTCTGGCCTCTGTGAATGTACTACACCCTTTAAAATCATGAAATTACAGTAGAGTGAATTACTGTAAATATTTATCTTAAATATTTTTGTACTATACAAATATGAATGAAAATATGGCTAAAATTTAATCTGTAGTAAGTCAGTGAGGCCTTTGTGAACGTACTACACCTTTTAAAATCATGAAATTACTGTAGGATGAATTACTGTAAATATGTTTCTTCAATTTTTATGTACTGTACAAATACAAATGAAAATATGGGCAAAATCTCACCTGTAGTGTTTTAGTGAGGCCTTTGTGAATGTACTACACCCTTTAAAATCATAAAATTACAGTAGGGTGAATTACAGAAATCATTTTTTCAAAAATATTTTTGTACTGTACAATTAAGAATGAAAATATGTGTAAAACTCACATGTAGTAAGTCAGTCTGGCCTCTGTGAATGAACTACAGCCTTTAAAATAATAAAATTACAGTAGGGTGAATTACTGTAAATATTTTTCATCAGTATTTGAGCACTGTACAAATATTAATGAAAATATGGGTAAAATCTCACCTGTAGTAAGTCAGGCTGGTCTATACGATTGTACTACACCCTTTAAACTTATAATATTGCAATAGGTTGAATTACTGTAAATATATATTTTTTAAATAGTTGGGTATTGTACAATTATGAATAAAAATATGGGTAAAGTCTCATCGGTAGTATTTTAGTGAGGCCTATACGAATGTACCACACCCTTTAAAATCATAAAATTACAGTAGGGTGATTTACTGTAAATATTTAAAAAAAAAAAATTTGTACTGTAAAATTATGAATACAAAAATGGGTAAAATCTCACCTGTAGTAAGTCAGTCTGGCCTCTGTAATTGTACTACACCTTTTAAAATCATAAAATTAAAGTAGGGTGAATTACTGTAAATATTTTTCTTCATTATTTGTGTACTGTACAAATATGAATGAAAATATGGGTAAAATATCACCTGTAGTAAATCAGTGAGGCCTCTGTGAATGTACTACACCCTTTAAAATCATGAAATTACTGTAGGATGAATTACTGTAAATATGTTTCTTCAAAGTTTATGTAGTGTAAAATTATGAATAAAAATATGGGTAAAATCTCATCTGTAGTATTTGAGTGAGGCCTATACGAATGTACTACACCCTTTAAAATCATAAAATTACAGTAGGGTGAATTACTGTAAATATTTCTCTTCATTATTTGTGTATTGTATAAATATGAATGAAAATATGGGTAAAATGTCACCTGTAGTAAGTCAGTCTGGCCTGCACGAATGTACTACACGCCTTAAACTCATAAAATTACAGTAGGGTGATTTACTGTAAATATTTTTCTAAAAATATTTATGTACTGTACAAATACGAATGAAAATATGGGCAAAGTCTCACCTGTAGTAAGTCAGTCTGGCCTCTGTGAATGAACTACACCCTTTAAAATCATAACATTACAGTAGGGTAAATTACTGTAAATATATTTTTTTCAATATTTGTGTACTGTAAAAATATTAATGAAAATAAGGGTAAAATGTCACCTGTAGTAAGTCAGGCTGGCCTATACGATTGTACTACACCCTTTAAAATTATAATATTGCAATAGGTTGAATTACTGTAAATATATATTTTTTAAATAGTTGGGTATTGTACAATTATGAATTAAAATATGGGTAAAATCTCACCTGTAGTAAGTGTGTCTGGCCTCTGTGAATGTACTACACCCTTTAAAATCATAAAATTACAGTAGGGTGAATTACTGTAATTATTGTTCTTATATATTTTTGTACTATACAAATATGAATGAAAATATGGCTAAAATGTCCTCTGTAGTAAGTCAGTCTGGCCTCTGTGAATGTACTACACCCTTTAAAATCATGAAATTAAAGTAGGGTGAATTACTTAAATTTTTTTTTCAAAAATATTTGTGTACTGTACAATTATGAATGAAAATATGGGTAAAATGTCACCTGTAGTAAGTCAGGCTGGCCTGTACGAATGTACTACACCCCTTAAACTCATAAAATTACTGTAGGGTGATTTACTGTAAATATTTTTCTAAAAATATTTATGTACTGTACAAATACGAATGAAAATATGGGCAAAATCTCACCTGTAGTAAGCCAGTCTGGCCTCTGTGAATGTACTACAGCCTTTAAAATCTTAAAATTACAGTAGCGTGAATTACTGTAAATATTGTTCTTATAAATTTTTGTACTGTATAAATATGAATGAAAATATGGGTAAAATCTCACCTGTAGTAATTCAGTGAGGCCTCTGTGAATGTACTACACCCTTTAAAATCATAAAATTACAGTAGGGTGAATTACTGTAAATATTTTTTTCATTATTTGTTTACTGTATAAATATGAATGAAAATATGGGTAAAATCTCACCTGTAGTAAGTCAGTCTGGCCTCTGTGAATGTACCACATCCCTTAAAATCATGAAATTACTGTAGGATAAATTACCGTAAATATGTTTCTTCAATATTTATGTACTGTACAAATACGAGAAGAAACTTTAATAAATCTATATTTGTGAATATAAAATTTTGCTATAATCAACATATTATTGAATATGTACACAGAAGTTCCATTTCTTTGTTTTTCCAAAAAATGCCAAATTTCACAATGTGATAGTCAAACACAAGTATTACAGTTTTTTTAATCATCAACCACTCATACTGTACAATCTGTCCCAAAAGAATTTGACAATAGAACAACTATAAAAAAGATGTTCCTGAGATTTAATATCTTTCAAGCAGAACAAGCATTACTGTCTAAATTAAATCTTATTGTAAGAAATTCATTACATGGATAAATATCATTAATTGTTTTGAAATGTACTTTTTCATTTTAGGTAACAAGGGAAATGACAGGCAACTTTTTCTCATCACGAAACAAAGTTGCCTGATAAAAAAACAAACAAACAAATCGCCACACGAATCCACTGTCAACTAATCAAAGTCATCGCAAAAATACTGTTTTTATATTATGACAAGGATTTTCCTTATGTAACACTCACTTTGGTGTTCTGTGAAGAAAGTGTGCCGTCAAGAGACCAGCTGATGCCGCGTCCCTGTAAGTCTGTCACGCACAAACACACAAAATCATTCCATGTTGGTTGACAATGCATTATTATTGTACTGTCCAAATATCATGTCCGCACTCCTGAAGGTCAAGGGCTGGGTCAATCGGCTCTCATATCATGTCAGCGAATAGGGATTTCAGCTGACCTCACAACAATTCACACCGAGGATTATTGTAGGCCTAGTGAGAGACTTTACACGCAGGTGCTTTTGGGGGCAGGTTGTTGGTGGACTTTTGAGAGGGTAAAAAGACACTGTCATCAAAATAAACCCTTTTATCTAATGGAGTATTTTATATTAGGACTACATTAATAATGAAAATCATATTTAAAATAAATAAATGAAACACACATCGGCTATATACAGTATACTGTATGTAATTGTTCATATATATTTATGATTGTTTAGGACATTTTCACAAAATGACAATGTCAATGTGAAGATTAAATGTTTTCAGATGTAAATAAAAAATGTTTTCTAAATAATGTAAATAATCTCAAAAAAATATTGAAAATAAATATACATACTTTTACATATTTTCCACAACATTTGTGCTGTAAAAAGATTTTTCTGTGTATAAATCTACATTTCTGAAAATACGTTAAGAGTAGTTTATAAAATCGATACAAAACACAAAATTAACATTTTACTCAATCCAGTTGAAGTGATTATATCTTTGTAGTGTTCTCTTATTTACTTATTTTCCAGATTAGATGAACACACACACACACACACACACACACACACACACACACACACACACACACACACACACACACACACACACACACACACACTACAATTTTCTTGTTTGCTTGCTGTAAGTTGATGTGAAATTATTATTTGCTGTGAGGTTTATTTATGTTTCAGTGGTTAGCTTAGCAAAGCCTACAGTTGAACTTTGGGGACTACAAAAAAATACATCCGGGCTAGTAAGATCACAAATGCTTCAGGTCATGCGAATTCACCACTAGCATGTACCCCACGCAGCAAAGGGCATGGCCAGAGGAAATATGACAGCTGTTCTCATGTTAGCTGAGTAGCAGTAAATAATTAAAGTAAGATTTATGGAAAAATAATGTGATTTTTTTTTTTTTACAAATGAAACATGAGCACACATTGCTTTGCATCTTATGAACACAACCAAACCTTAAAATACACTCTGCATCACCACTTTAAACAATGTGGAACAATGTTTTGCCAAAATAACAATTTCTATTCTTGTTGTCTGCTTGAAATGATAATATCATGTTATATTATTAAATTTGATATATTTTTATATTTAATCTATCTAACGTCAGAATGACAATTGCTGTTGTTTTTCTTTGGCAGGAATTTCTGCCATAAAAAACCTTTTGGGTTCTTTTTGCTGGCAAACTTGAGCCTTATTTACATTTATATTGTAGGAAATACCCTTTTTCTGTTTCTATACGGTGAAACAAGACCGGACCCATAATAGTCACCTGTGAGACCCAACAGGTAATAAGAAAGCTTGAGCAGAAAAATAATTACCAAAAATAGAATCCCCATGACTTACTGATAGAATTGTAGTTATTTAGTTATTTTAACAGTATGTCCCGCATGTCATGTGCAGGGCTCTGTAGTTTGACCTAGGCATGGGACAATAACCGGTTTCAAGGTTTACCTCGGTTTGGAAAAGTCTAGGTTTTTAAACCGCATAAAAATTCTGTTATACTGTACCTAAGGTACATGTACGTTTTTTTAATGTGTTGTATAGGAATCTGTGCTTTTGAAACCAATGAGGATAGCAGAAGTCAAAGATTTATTTAATTTTTTTAGCCTGACAAGTTTAAAATAGTATAAATGTTTTCTAAAATGAAATAAATTGTTTTAAATGTTTTAAAATGTTTTAAAATGTTTTAAAAATTACTTATTTTAGAGTCATAATCACAATACCATGGTATCGAGAAATTTTTATCTATTTATTTTACTGTCAGAAACTTATACCGGCCCATGCCTAGTTTGACCATGCTTAAAAATACTTCAATTATGTCTGCATATTTCTTTTACTAAATCTAAAATATTTGTTCTTGAATTAAAATCAGATAGATCTGTTTATTTAGTTGTTGTAATGACCAAGTTGAACTAGAAACGTCTCGAAACTTAAATACAAACATCAGACAGCAGAGGGTGCCAAACAACCTGAGAACGGATCAAATTCGCTGTGTACCATCATAATACTAAAAGCTCATGTGTACAATTTACAATATTTAATCTGTCGTTTCTTCTGGATCAGAAAGGCAAGGCACAACTGAATGCCATTTACAGCACATTTTATGATTTACAACGTCTTACCATGGTCAGTGGGAAATGTTGTGGCTATAGGCTACCATGCTAGTCAGGCAGTGTTTACAACCAACCAAGGCACTTCAACAAATTAGAGAACAGCAGTGAACGTCACAATACAGATACAACAAAAGATATTTCAGAAGGATTATGCTAAATGTATTAATTCACTGTGTTTGTGTCTGTGTGTGTTGTGTTTCTGTGACATATCAGGACACAAATCTGTATAATGACATAGGTATGACATATATTACATGAAGATGGTGAAATATGAGGACATTGCTGATCTCCTCATTTCTCAAAATGGTTATAAATCACACAGAATGAGTTAATGCAATAGAAAATACAGTTTGTACAGTATAAAAACAATAGAAACCTGTGTAATGTACCCACGATTCTCAAAAACAAAGGTGTGTGTGTGTGTGTGTGTGTGTGTTAATACAGTGTAATGCCTGAAGACACTTTGTTTGTAAGATCTGCAGCTCATCTGTGCATGTGCTTAATGATGAGCTCATATTACCAGCACTGACATCTTGGACCCCAGACACGTGTGCTCTGTCATCATCACACCGGATATTACCAACATGATCCCTGACTCTTTTTACAGCTTTAATGACCCAGCCACTGAGTGAAGAGCGCAAACCACAGGCTGAATGGCTCCATTAAATACGGCAGCATATTAGAGGAGGACATTGCTTACATGACTAGTGTACAGCATCATTTACTCACCCTTCTGTTATTTTATGCATACAGTATGACTATTTTCTTTCTTTCTTTCTTTCTTTCTTTCTTTCTTTTTCTTTCTTTCTTTCTTTCTTTCTTTCTTTCTTTCTTTCTTTCTTTCTTTCTTTCTTTCTTTCTTTCTTTCTTTCCATGAAACACACTCACACAAGCCATAAAGTTGGCTTGAAATCAAAATGTACTCTTCTTATTTTATATACAGTATGTATATAGTAGTGCTTGTTATAATCAATGTATCTGTGCACTCTATTTGATTGTCCTGATAATCTTTAATCAAAAACTATAATCTTCCCTCCCCCCTAAAAACAACTTTTCTTCACTTCTGGTCATATGAAATGCCTTTAGGGCACAGCTATGCATGTCCATTCATCAATCTTCCACCATTTTGTTAGCAATGCCCATCTTCCAGCAATCTAATTGTTTCCCATAGGATGAAATCATGCACCGCCCTGCATTTTTTTCTCATTTCAGGTGGATATACTTCATGATAGCGGAAAAAGGACTTTCTTAACATCTGTTTCAAGTTCAACTTTAAATGAACCGGAAGTTGCTGCACACTTTTATTTCAGTGTGATGACATATTTGTAACTGAATCAGAATATACCGGGTTGGGTTTTGTTTTTGGGATCCTCCTCTTATCTTTTACACACAGCAAAAAAATGGTTGGAGGGTTTTGGCTAAACATATTTGACTAAAAGTCAACATAGGCTCATTCTGAAACTGTAGCCCTGTATACATTTCTGGAGATCACGAATTATGTAGCCAGAGCTACGGATGGCTGCATTTTGTCTTTAAAACGAACGCTACGGGGCAGTATGATGTCCTTCCTTTTCTTACTTACCAGCTGGATGCTTACTTTCATCTGGATGACTTTTCTGCTGTTACCAGTTTGTCCAGTAGCTCGACATGTATGTCGGCGGACTTGAGACACAGAGAGGACCGCGACAACGAGGACAGTTCCAGAAAGCAGGTAAGACAAAAACAAAAACCAAAAAATTTAGTTTAGGGAAGAGGGAGGGTGGTCAGTCGGTTGGTCAGTCAGTCAGTCAGTCAACAGTGGCTTCTGGTGGATTTACATGAGAACAGCAGCTGCGAATAGCACTCGCGAGAGAAATTTGAGATCTAAAACGTACACAGCGGCCTCTGGTGGATTCGCAAAAACAAAAACTGCAAAAAAACGTAGCTCCTGGGATGTATTTTTCTCTCCGGAAATGTATATAGGGGTACGTAATCAGAATGAGTCTGGGTTGCTAAAAGTAAACGATGACAATCTTAACTTCCGTTTCATGCCTACTTTAATTTTTTACAAATCAAAAGAACCAAAAGACTTTTATTTCAGTGTGATGATGTATTTAGGACTGAATCAGAATATAGGGGGTTGGGTTTTGTTTATAGGCTCCTCCTCTTATCTTTTACTCACAGCAAACTAATGGTTGGAAGGGCGTGGCTAAACATATTTAGCATGTTTTGATGTGTCATCACAGAAGGACTGCTATTCCTGAGCAGAAACAAATAGTTAGATCTGGATTAAAGATTACCTTTAGAAATAGTGGATTAACTTGGAATAATTGTTCACTTTAAGACTATTTAACTTTACTTCAGTGTTTCCCCTACTATTATATTAGGGGGGTGCCCCGCCCTGCCAATGGCTTTCCCCGCCCTCCTTGAAGTCAAGTTAATTAAATTTCATATATAGCACCAGATCACAACTTATTTTAATAAACAAACTAGATAGCCGTATGTACTATCTTATTTACACAACAGCATGTGATTTCTGTCTCTACATCTCTACTTCTGTCGCGTGATTACAAATTTCTCCTCTCTGAATCGCGCACGGTGGAGTTCTACACAGCCACTCTCTGCTGTATGGGAATGAAAGTGCGCGCGCCACACCTGACAGGACCGAAGACGCACATGCGTTCCCGTATATTATGCATAGCCTACAAGCAGCCACAAAACAGGTAAATGATGTGTGGGGGCGATCAATGTGCTCGCATCACAGCAGCTAAAATATATACAGATGCGATGGGACCTCTGTTTAGTTTTATTGGCGCGACTCGCGCGAGTGATGTTCTGTTTGTTGCAAGTGCAGCCATTGTATTTCCAGTGTTTTGAGCTGCTGTGACGCGTTCGTCCCGCGAGTCTCACACAAATTTATACCGGCCCCGTGATCCCCAAAATTTAGTTCAAATACTCTGAAATCATGGCAACGAGAGTGAATGAGCAAATGAACAGATCGCGAGAGGCACAGTGATGGTCTAAGTATTACATTTCTTCGGTTAAATGAAAAGAGCAGTAAACATATCGCGAGTGTAAATCCCTCTCTCTCTCTCATTGAGAGATCAATTGTCAATAGTTGGAGACGAGCAAATTATTTGAAAGGTCTTGCATGTATTTAGGCCTTTTTACAAATAACAACTGAAAGTTCTGTGTTTTTGACAATATTGCAAACTTACTAAAAGCTGGCTGGAATTATTAGATACATATTATTTTTATTATTATTAATTTATTTTTAACATGAATATTTAATTAAATAAATTCTTGTAATACAGTAGTTTATAGGCCTATTTTCTTTTAGTAAACAAGTATTTGATTTATAGGTGTGCATTTGAACTTCTTATGCATCAAATTTGCACTCCAAACTTGTTCTTGATTGAGACATATTGAATTCTTCTTTCATAATTTGCAATGTTTCCAATTTGCATTGTAATTTTTCATAACAATTTTTATATCTGTGTGATATTATTTTCTGTGGCGGTTCATTCCGCTGTGGCAACCTCTGATAAATAAGTGACCAAGCCGAAGTAAAATTAATTAGTTAAGGCAAGATCTTCTCTTAAGGTTCATACTTAGAGGGAAAATGTGCTCAATGCATTATAAAGCTTGAAGCATTAGAATCGGTGCTCTCTATCGCCTGCAAAAATCCTGATTGGATCATCCCTAGCTTTGACCCAACTTGGCTGTCAGTGGCAATACTCCCCCTGGCTGTACATGACTGATCTAAGTAAGTAAGTTAGTAAATACACCCTTAGGAAAAAGAAGTACACTTAAGCAAAGGTCAAGTATAAAAGTATACTTTATTTAGTAAGTATACTAATATCAATGTACTAGTAGTGTACTTGAAATGTTCTTCCAGAAGCTCATTAAGATACACTGCAGTGACAAAAGCTGCACACTTTGTGGATAAAAATTCATTTTTAGCTTGTACGGCTGTACAGTTCAAATAATTGTTAAGTTGTTTACTGCTGTCATTAAAGAAACAAATGAACACCATGACTTCTTGTGTCGGTGTCAGGCTGAACAGCCGTGCCATGCCACAGCGCCCCCCCAACACTGTAAACCTAGGAGTAACACAAACATATTAATATGTGATTTAACAAGAGATAACACACTATTTCATCTCACTAACTATATTTCCATCCAAAGGTGCAATTTAAATTTATGTGCAAAACTGGAATATCACATAAAAGGCGTGCGAATAAAGCAGCGTTTCCATCCAACGAGTCAAAGAGAACAAAATCGTCACTTGCTGATTAACTGGTGCCAAATATCAACAGTAAAAACAGAATTTGCTGCAGTAGCTGCATAAATCTTTTCTTTATTTAATAAATTATTGCATCTCAGAAGACAAATGCTGACACGCAATGAACGTGTGGTGGCGTTTGAAGGCGTGAGACGCGCAACACAGACGCTCCTGACAGTTCTGGAGGTAATTAATAATATAATAACACTAATACTGAAATGGTTACGACATTTTAGAATGACCAAAACACCATTTCAGATGTTTTACAGTGTGCTCAGCCTGCTGGTTTATCCATTCACACTCATTTTAATCATCGCATGATCTCAAATAACAAACATCATTTTTTTCGCGCATATTGAAATTTTTTCAGTGAAAGTGTTTCCATCGTAGTTTATGTCTTTTCTTATTGAATAAAAAGTTTATCCTATTCAGTTATGATTCATTTTCAACACTTGTGCGCATTATGGTGTTTCCATCAACCATTTTATTATGCGCAGATCCAATGGGATGCCACTTGGATATATCCATATCCACTTGGATGATGCGACGGCAGCCACAGGACAGCGGTGCCAGTGCGCTCACCACACACCAGCTATTGGTGGAGACAGTGATAGATAAGTGGCGATTGAGGGACTTTGGCCAGGACACCGGAGTTACACCCCTACTCTTTACGAGAAGTGCCATGGGATTTTTAATGACCACAGAGAGTCAGGACCTCGGCTTAACGTCTCATCCGAAAGACGGCGCCCACTGACAGCGTAGTGTCCCCTTCACTTTTACTGGGGCATTAGGACTCACACAGACCACAGGTTGAGCGCCCCCTGCTGGCCTCTCTAACACCACTTCCAACAGCAACCTAGTTTTCCCATGTGGTCTCCCATCCAGGTACTAACCAGGCTCAGCCCTGCTTAACTTCAGTGAGTACCTCCTCAGTTGTATAAGTCACTTTAGACAAAAGCGTCTGCTAAATGTAAATGTAGGACTCAAAATAAATATTGTCATTTCTGATTTCATTCAGACTCTAAAAAGTAATCGCTTACCTCTTCTTAGTACAATTTGTTGTGCGTCACAGTTCAATAATTAAGGTTAGGGGTTTGATTACATCTCTAAACCTATATGCAATACTAATTAGCAATTACCAGCTGCTTCTTCCACTGCTTCCTTCATTTGAGAAGACCCACAGATGTCTCTTTTTAACAAATGCCACAGCTGCCTGGCCTGAACACAGGAAGGGCCATATTTGTGAGGAAGTGTTCATCAGGTCATTACTATGTTCTTTTCCAGGTGAACAGTAGGAAGAGAGGTTTCCTGTTCCCATAGAGAGAAGTATTTGTTGTTTGAACGGCTTCTGCAAATCGAACATTGCATTAGATGATGCTTCATACCTGGATGTTATCGATCTGCTGATGTGCTGGAGCACTGATTCAGGGGCTTTTGATGCCATTATATTGAATAGAGATTTTATTTTCTCCTGTTTTTATGTTCAGCCAGATAAAAATAGTAGGGGGGATTGTTTTGAAGTGCACAAGAGCCGCATTACATCAAGCCACGTGATTTGAGGTATGTCATTCGTGATTTTAGAAAAGATGGAGAATTCTAATTTACATAATATCAATATTGGGAATAGGGGCAGCGCGGTGGCTCAGTGGTTAGCACTGTCATGGCTAGACCAGTTGGCATTTCTGTGTGGAGTTTGCATGTTCTCCCCGTGTTTGCGTGGGTTTCCTCTGGGTGCTCTGGTTTCCCCCACAGTCCAAAGAAATTTGATGTAAGTGAATTGGATAAACAGAATTGGCCGTAGTGTATGACTGTGTGTGTGTGAATGAGTGTGGGTGTTTCCCAGGACTGGATTGCAGCTGAAAGGGTAAAACATATGCTAGAATAGTTGGCGGTTAATTCTGCTGTGGCGACCCCTGAAAAATAAGGGATATTAACTTTAACGTTAATAAATATTGTTATTGAATATGTCATTTTAATGTTGTAATGACTAAATTCATTATCAAATTTCATTTTTTTTGTAGCATTTTTTTGTTTTGTTTTTCATTCATTAAGGCATAATTGACTAGAATATTGGAAATATATTGGCTTATATTTTAAGGCAGAATTGTAATACAATGGAGTACAGAATTATTAGGCAAGTTGTATTTTTGAGGATTAATTTTATTATTGAACAGCAACCATGTTCTCAATGAACCCAAAAAACTCATTAATATCAAAGCTGAATATTTTTGGAAGTAGTTTTTAGTTTGTTTTTAGTTTTAGCTATTTTAGGAGGATATCGGTGTGTGCAGGTGACTATTACTGTGCATAATTATTAGGCAACTTAACAAAAAACAAATATTTACCCATTTCAATTATTTATTTTCACCAGTGAAACCAATATAACATCTCAACATTCACAAATATACATTTCTGACATTCAAAAACAAAACAAAAACAAATCAGTGACCAATATAGCCACCTTTCTTTGGAAGGACACTCAAAAGCCTGCCATCCATGGATTCTGTCAGTGTTTTGATCTGTTCACCATCAACATTGCGTGCAGCAGCAACCACAGCCTCCCAGACACTGTTCAGAGAGGTGTACTGTTTTCCCTCCTTGTAAATCTCACATTTAATGATGGACCACAGGTTCTAAATGGGGTTCAGTTCAGGTGAACAAGGAGGCCATGTCAATTGTTTTTCTTCTTTTAGACCCTTTCTTGCCAGCCACGCTGTGGAGTACTTGGATGCGTGTGATGGAGCATTGTCCTGAATGAAAATCATGTTTTTCTTGAAGGATGCAAACTTCTTCCTGTACCACTGCTTGAAGGTGTCTTCCAGAAACTTGCAGTAGGAATGGGAGTTGAGCTTGACTCCATCCTCAACCCGAAAAGGCCCCACAAGCTCATCTTTGATGATACCAGCCCAAACCAGTACTCCACCTCCACCTTGCTGGCATCTGAGTCGGACTGGAGCTCTCTGCCCTTTACCGATCCAGCCACGGGCCCATCAAGACTCACTCTCATTTCATCAGTCCATAAAACCTTAGAAAAATCAGTCTTGAGATATTTCTTGGCCCAGTCTTGACGTTTCAGCTTGTGTGTCTTGTTCAGTGGTGGTCGTTTTTCAGCCTTTCTTACCTTGGCCATGTCTCTGAGTATTGCACACCTTGTGCTTTTGGGCACTCCAGTGATGTTGCAGCTCTGAAATATGGCAAAACTGGTGGCAAGTGGCATCTTGGCAGCTGCACGCTTGACTTTTCTCAGTTCATGGGCAGTTATTTTGCGCCTTGGTTTTTCCACACGTTTCTTGCGACCCTGTTGACTATTTTGAATGAAACGCTTGATTGTTCGATGATCACGCTTCAGAAGCTTGGCAATTTTAAGAGTGCTGCATCCCTCTGCAAGATATCTCACTATTTTTGACTTTTCGGAGCCTGTCAAGTCCTTCTTTTGACCCATTTTGCCAAAGGAAAGGAAGTTGCCTAATAATTATGCACACCTGATATAGGGTGTTGATGTCATTAGACCACACCCCTTCTCATTACCGAGATGCACATCACATAATATGCTTAATTGGTAGTAGGCTTTCGAGCCTATACAGCTTGGAGTAAGACAACATGCATAAAGAGGATGATGTGGTCAAAATACTAATTTGCCTAATAATTCTGCATAATTCTCTAAAGCCCCCCTAAAAGTGGCCTAGCAATGCCCATGGTGCTTTACAGTATTGTATTTGTGCATATACATTGGTCAGTACTGAAGCCAAATCTGGAACTAATCGAACAAAATAACTTACGATAATGGTTCAAGAATTAGTAGCCCACATTTATATTATAGAAAAATATTAATAACATTTTCAAAAATAGCAAAATTCAAGATAAACAAAAATATATACAATTTTGTTGAAATTTTATAGTTTGTAATTATTTGTGCAATATTTTGCATAAATTTAAATGTATTATCTTTCCAAGATGTTCTGTGACTAAAATATTCTTTTAATAAATGTATCTGTTTAATAAATCTGTGTTGTTCAAATGCACCAAAATCAAAACTTTGTGGTCAGTAGGATTTTTAAATGTTTTTAAATAAGCTTATCCTGCTCACCGAGGCTATATTATTTAATCAAAAATACAGTACAAAATGTAAAATTGTGAAATGTTATCTTTACTTTACTTTCTTTATTGTCCACAAGTGGAAATTTATCTTTGGCTTCACCACACAACCACATCAGCGTTCACATTACACACATCACAGAAAAAACAGGCAACACAAACACATTCAATGTCATCACATATATCACATTAAAAACTCCATTTGAAACCCTATACATACTTAGAACCCAGTATTTAAAACTCTAATGGCAGTGGGCACAAAGGACATTTGATACACATTTTTCTTTACTTGAGGTGGCCTAAAACGTCTTTTTGAAGGCAAGAGCTGAAATGTTATATTTATATTATTGCACTATAAAAAATAACTGTTCAAAAGTAGTTCATCATTTATTCCAAGTGATTTTAAAGATAAATTTTCAGCTTCATTATTCCAGTCTTCAGAGTCACATGATTCTTACCATCCTATTAATGATAATAACAAAAGCAATAATGACTGGAATAATAATTTCATTTGAAACTACATACAATAAGTAATAAATAAATATTTAACCATTTAACAATTTTTTTACATTTAAAAAAAGCCGCCTTGAAGAACAAAATCATTTTCTTTAAAAAAACATCCCCCCCCCCCACCCCCAAACTTTGACCAGTAGTGTCATAAACAGCATAAAGTGCAATAGTGCAAACTGTACAACTAAATAAACATACATATTCATAATAAACTATAATATATAAATAAACTGCAAAAATAAATCTTATTTCTGATATGTACAGGTCAATTCATCTTTATTTACATAACATATACAATGCAGATGTTGTCAAAGCAGCTTAACGAATGTCTCTGTTGAAGTTCAGTTCAGTGTAATGTCTCTACTGAAGGCCGATCCCATGAAGAGTAGCTCACGCTGATCCTGTAGTGTTTATGAGCACAGACGGTGGTTCTGGATCGGGAAAAGCTTCTTTATTGATGAGTTTTGATGAGTTTTTGAGAATTTGTTGTTGAAGATTTTGCTGCTTTGTGTGTGACGTTCCTAAATGAGGAAAAATAAAAGAAGAAAAAATTAAACATGTCTGGAATTTGTCCAACGCATCCTTGGATAAAATGGGAAGCAACACAATAGAAAATCATTGTCTGTGAACGGCCTCTTAAAGCTACAATCAGCCGATAAAACAGATACTGCAACAAGAATATTATTTAGCACAGAAATGCAAGTTGTTTGAAGTAGTTATATGCAGTAAACACACCCCTAGTTTTCCACGATCGCTAAATTAAACGCAAAATCAACAAAAAGTCGAAATCTTTTGCGATTCTGCAAAATTCTTTATATGCAAAAAAAATGTACAGAATCTCATAAAACATCCAATTCTAAACCATCAAATGATATTTATTTCAGTTTGCAATTAATTTTACATGACTTATATATGTTGCAAACGCAGCACACGTGATGTATTTGAGTGTCTCTCGATAAATGACGTCTCACCTGCGCCCTCACAACCCTAACATTACATGAGAGTGGGGGGAAATTGTTTTGCAGCTCGTGCAGTAAGCAGATGCAGATGAAGCTCGAGTGATTTACATGTCAAGTCAATGCAAAGATGCGATTAGACATCCTATGGCACAAATCGAGCGAATGACACGGCGCAAATTAGGGCGCTTCAGACTAACAACATCTAACATCTAAGAAACGGAGCAATGGAACAGACAGAAAAGGAAGCAGCTTAGAATGATGGAGATTGGTTCAAGGATGACGGCTGCTGGACGTGACCCAATTGAATGAGATTATTTTTGCTTGACATGTATGGCTGCTATTATGATGTGCGCCAAATCGGTAAATGATTTTCCCTTGCCATTGACGAGAGAAACGCTTCACTGCCATTGACGTGTTTTAGGTTTAATACAGTAAGGGAAGCCCTAACGCATGTTCTGAGTGAGGTACATGATGTCAGATGCCTCGGGGAGCGAAATCCGAGAAAGAGAAAGTAAGATCGTTGGTAAAAAATGAGTTATGCAACCTTCCTTTGGCTTAACCCCTACTGATTTAGATCTTGTCTTGACAAAAGCTTTATTTTTATGGCTTGTGTCATGAAGATATATATTAATCGCAGAATTTTCAGGAACTACCACCACAAAATTAGGTGGTTTTATCGCAAAAATCACATAAAATCATGAAAAACTAGGGGGTCTGAGTAAAGTTTTAGTAAAACACCTTCATATGTGTGTGTATGTACAGATTTTCAGAAAATTCATCATTTTAAATGTTTTCATTGTCACAGGTTTTTTTTGTTTGGTTTTTTAAACATCTTCAAATATTCAAATGTGTTTCTTTTACATTAACTGTATTGCTAAAAATGTTCAATACTTGTCAATTTTCATGAGTTTTAAGTGCACTTAAATATGTTACACATTAGCAAAACTGAAGATGATTAATAAAACATCATCAGCTTTGTGTGTGCCAGTATCAGAAATGCTGTTTCCTACTGGATCAGTTGTACTTACCTTCATCCTTTCTTCATCTCCTGCTTCTTCATCCACTTGTGCTGTAAGACGTCCCTCAGTGTTGACAATTTTTTATCCAGGCACTTTTCTATCAGATCACAGCAGTCTGTACAAGGAGAAAGAGATAGTTAATCAAGACTGTATAAGACATTAAAGCTGACATTCATGAAGATATCTTCTGAAATTTGTGTTTTAAAAAAAGCTACTGCAGGGTCCTGGAGGGCCGGTGTCCTGCAAACCTTAATCAAACACTCCTGAAACAAGCTAACCAATGGCTATATCAGAAATGGCAGCCCTATACCCTTAAATAAAATAATAAATCAATTATTATGTAATTATTAAATGAACATTTGTACACATGATAACTCAAACTACATTGTTTCATTACTAGTATACAGCTTGTTGTGTTAAATAACTTGGGTCTTACCAAGCATAATCCAATCCATCTGAGGGGTTTATTACCAGAAAAACACAAACAAAACTGCTTCAATTGACTCATTCCTTTACATTCACTCCTTTAAATGCACTATTTTAGTAGACTAATGTGAGGAGTAGTAGATGAGGGTATAGGGGACAATTCTGGATACAGTCAATTACAATATCACTTGAGGGTTAAAGTTAAAGGTAAACTCTGTAGGACAGTGGCCCCCCAGGACAGAAGTTGCCCATTCATGAGCTAATATACATGGTGACGTAGTGGACATTTAAAGTCAAACATTTCCTGGGTTCAGCAATGCTAAGCTCTTTCTGTTGGATTGAGGTTTTGGCATGTAAATTTGTCTTTTCACTCACCACTGGATACATTGGAAACAAACAAAAGGCGGCGCTCCTTTCCAGAAGTTCTGTACACTGGATTTTTACCATTCACCATGAAATACAGCATGTACCCTACGATCCAGATGCTTGTCAAGACGACACCTTCATAATCTTCTGCGCTGAATTTGGTAGCACAGCCAAAGTCAATCAGCTTGAGCTCCACCTTCGTTGTGTTGACTAGGATGTTGTCAGCATGCATGTCGTTGTGGGAAACACCATGGTCAATGCAGTGCTGGATTGCCTGGACTAACTGGTGCAGCAGGGAACATGCGACCCGCTCTTTCAGCTTGCCATGCATGTATATATAGTCCCGCAGAGATACACAAGGTTGGGGGTACTCCATGACGAGTGAAATGAACCCATCTTGATCAAACCACTCATACATTTCTATCACGTGCATGTTTGCTGAAGGATGTTTCAGCATGTGCATATACGCTGCTTCTTTACACACACGGTTGGAACAACCAGGCTAAAGAGAAAAAGAGAACAAAGATTAGTAGCTGTACATCTGAGGAAAGATTAGTACTATTTAAATGATTAGTTCACCCAAAAATTAAAATACTGTTAATAATTACTTTCCTTTGTCATTTTAATCCCCTGAAATGTTCATTCATCTTCAGAACACAAATTGAGACATTTCAGATTAAATCTGAGAGCTCTCTCATGCTCCACAGAGTGTTCCTGAGGTGCTCAAAGTCCAGAAAAGGAGACAAAACATTCTCAAAACAGGCCATGTGTCTTCAGTGGTTCAACTGTAATCATACGATGCTCCAAGAACACTTTTGTGCACCAAAAAAATAACTGCAAAAACAACTTTGTTTGCCCAAGTCATCCACATCAGATTGGGGTGTGGATTTACTACAGGTAATATGACACTTGTGTGTTGCTCTGACAAAGCATCATACTGCCTGTAGAAAACATGAGCCCTGACCTGATGCAGGAGAGAAAACATTGGCAACTAACTTGTTTTTACAGTTTTTTGGCACACAAAAGCGGCTTCATATGATTACAGTTGAACCACTGAAGTCACATGGACTGTTCAGACAATGGTTTTGGCTCCTTTTCTGGATTTGAGCTTCTCTGGACCCTTGCCGTCTATAGCAGAAGAGGGAGCTCTTAAATTTGATCTAAAATATCTTTTGTGTTCTGATGATGAACAAAGGTCTCAGAGGATTGGAATCACAGGGTGAGTTAACAATGATTTAATGCCTGGGCAAACTTATCCTTTACATGTACTTTAACCTGCTTTAATAATTTTGTATATACGATCAACAAGGCTTTCCAACTCTTTTCTCTTACAGTGCTGGTACAAACTACAGTAACTGTTCACATTAATTAAATTTCAGCATGAACCACAGCTTATCCTGAAGTCACCATTAAATGATTTTCTTCAGCTTGAACATATGAGAGAAGTTTTCATACAGTTTCATTTTGAAATTAAACTATGCAATCGTAAATGTGTCCAAACCATTAAAGAATTAAATATTGAGTGAAGTTTTGCCAACTTACAACAAAGATGTAACATGGATAGTTTTTCTTCGGAATCTTCTTGATGGCAACCTAAAAAAAGAAAATACAATAATTATTTTTTTCACATTATTGAATCTGTTATTTGTTTAATAAATAAACACGTTTGGATCAAGTGGACAAGTTACAAAAGAAGCAAATTGAACAGTAAGAGATTTTTACCTCCATGCCATCAGATCTACGCACAGCTTTGAACGTTAAGCCGAAGCTCCCGGATCCTATCATTTTTCCAATGCTGTAGAGATCAGTCAAAGATCCTGAAAAAGAAGAAGAAGAGGTTATTCTCTCATACTGACACACTGACCTTACATCAGTGGTTCTCAATTTTGACCCTCAGACCCCCCACCCCCCACACACACAAACACACATTTTGTATGTCTTACTTATTACACACACAAGGATAAGTTTATGAGCTGATGATCAGAATCAGGTGTGTTAAGTAAGGAAGACTTAGAAAATGTGCAGTGCGGGGTGGCCAGAGGCCTAGAATTGAGAACCACTACCTTACATTAACAAGTATGTTACAGTAGCATCTATAATAGTACTGTTTGCATCAAATTTAATAAACAAAATTTCATGAATATGACTCTGCATTTATGTTTTGTATGTGACATCAGAGTCCTGTTAGCACGCTCACCTCTATTTGGCTTAAGATCAGGGGCTCCTGAGTCAGATGAGGACTTTACATTAGCCGTGTCCTGGAGCCTAGATGGTCCAGGCACAGGATCTGGTTCCGGATCGGCCATGTACTGGACCACAGATGGTCTAGGAACAGGCTCTGGATCTGGATTTAAATTGCCCCAGAGACGAAACGATCCAAGGACAAACTCTGGCTCATGAACCAGAGTTTTCCAAAGCCAAGACGGTCCAGAGACAGGATCTTGATCAAGGTCAACAGTATTCCGGTTCCCAGATACTTCAGGTACAGGCACTGGATCGGGATCAACAGTATTACGGAGCTCAGACATTCCAGGTACAGGTGCTGGATCTGGATCAGCTATGTTTTGGACACCAGATGGTCTCGGAAAAGGCTCTGGATTTAAAGTGTACCAGAGACGGAACGGTCCAAGGACAAACTCTGCCTCAGGACGCACAATGTTCCAAAGCCAAGACAGCCAAGGGACAGGCTCTGGATCTGGATCAACAGAGTTCCGGAGAGGATACACTCCAGGGGCAGGCTCTGGATCTGGATCAACAGTGTTCCCGAGACCAGACACTTCAGGCACAGGTTCTGGATCTGGATCAACAGAGTTCCGGAGAGCATACACTCCAGGGGCAGGCTCTGGATCTGGATCAACAGTGTTCCCAAGACCAGATACTCCAGGAACAGGCTCTGGAGCTGAATCAACAGAGTTCCGGAGATCATACACTCCAGGGGCAGGCTCTGGATCTGTACCAACAGTGTTTCCGAGACCAGACATTTCAGGGGCAGATTCTGGATCTGGATCAGCCATGTTCTGGACCCCAGATGGTCTAAGAAAAGGCTCTGGATTTGGATTTAAAGTGTACCAGAGACGGAACAGTCCAAGGGCAAACTGTGTCCCAGGATGCACAATGTTCCAAAGCCAAGACAGCCAAGAGACAGGCTCTGGATCTGCATCAACAGTGTTCCGGAGACCAGACAATCTAGGGGCAGGCTCTGGATCTGGATCAGCAGTGTTCCAAGGACCAGGCACTTCAGGAACAGGCTCTGGCTCTGTATCAACAGTGTTTCGGAGACCAGACACTTCAGGGTTAGGGTTGAGGTAAGGCTCTGGATCTGTATCTGTATCAGCAGAGTTCCGGAGACCAGACACTCCAGGGACAGGCTCTGGATCTGGATCAACAGTGTTCCAGAGACCAGCTATTTTAGGGGTAGGCTCTGGATCTGGATCAACAGTGTTCCAAAGCCCAAACACTCCAGAGACAGGCTTTGGATCTGGATCAACAGAGTTCCAGAGACCAGACACTCCAAGAACAGGCTCTGGATCTGGATCAACAGAGTTACAGAGCCCAGACACTCCAGGGAAAGGCTCGGAATCTGGATAAACAGAGTTACAGAGACCAGATACTCCAGGGACAGGCTCTGAATCTGGACCAACAGAGTTCCAGAGCCAAGAAGGTCCAGCGACATGATCTGGATCTGAATTAGTCTCTAGGTCTAGATTGGTTGTATGTGGATTCCTATGTGGTGTTTGTGGTTCCACGCTTATTTGTCTGCAGCAGAGGAAAGGCTTCTTTATGGCCTTCCACACTCTCTTGAAGAAAGCACGTATTTTGCTCCCCCTGCTGCCTTGTATTTGAATTCCTAAATTGAAAGAACACAAAAACAAAACATGACAATCTGTTATTGTTTAGGCTATTGAGTATATATAAATAAACCATATTAATAATAACAAGATATAGGGTGGCTTGTCCCAAAGTGGGGACAAGCTCTAGTGCAGGGGTGCTTAACCCTGTTCCTGGAGATCTACCTTCCTAAAGAGTTCAGCTCCAACCCTGATCAAACACACCTGGACTAATTAATTAGGACCTGAACAGCACTGGATAATTACAGATAGGTGTGTTTGATAAGGGTTTGTAACTGAAATCTGCAGGAAGGTAGATCTCCAGGAACAGGGTTGAGTAGTGTTTGTATAACCCTAAATAACAAAATTAGCCATAAGAGTCATTTAAAAACAAAAAACTGATTTATTCGTTATAAAATGTCTTTATGGAACATGATCATTACTTAATTTTCTGATGAATTTTGGCATAAAAAGGAAATTAAATAATGTGTTTGAGCTATTCCTAAACATACATACATACTAAAGCTACACGATTCTGGTTAAAATGAGAATCGCGATCTTTTTGCTTAAAATAAAGATTTTCTCACGATTCTGTAGATGTAAAATAAAGGTTAATATGAGTAGGCTATTATTATTGTTAATTCAGAATACAACTATTCATAATTCTGATGTTGAATTATTGTGTTTGAGACATACGCTTGCAATCTGTCATTGACAACATTATTAGACCATTTTTTTTCTTCAGGTGTGTGTGTGCGGCGCAGTTAATAAACCAACTTACGTTTCTATGGTAACCGCGCAAGTGCGCACGTAAATTCAAACAACGTTGATGAGGGGTGATGATGGCAAAAAGAAATTCGGAAGAACATCGAAAGTTTCAAAATGAGTGGGCAGAAATTATTGATGGCTCTGCTGCTCTGCCCTGTCTGATCTGCACCAAATGCATTTCCTCTTGTAAAACATCAAATGTTAAGAGACATTTTGAAAATCACCATGCAGCTTTTGCGGCAAAGAACCAGAAGAAAGAAGGCGTGTTAGGAGCTCCAGCATAAACTGCAAACCAGACAAAAACAGCAGAGGCAGGACGGGAGTTTGGACGGGGCATGTGGGAATTTAAGTGCTGCGAGGTCATTGGAGCTCGCAAGGCAAAGAAAACCTTTCACAAACGGCGAACAAGTCGTGCATGCTAAGTACGGCAAATGAACTGTTCGCGGCAGTGCTTAATCTGAGCCTCAATTTGAATCTTGTTCCGAGAAATGTCAGATATTGGTGTATTGCGTTACGGTATTTATTTTAATTGATCCGGCATTAACTTGTGCGTGGTGGTCAATACCTGTGTGTGTGTGACATCCAATACCTCAGTTTGTCACGCGGGTACACGGACCGGTCATGAACGTTTCGTTCAATTTAAACGAATCTTTTATTTGACTCGAGAACGATGAGTCATCTCAGGGAGTGATTCGTTTATTCGCGCATGCGCACATTTGTGCCGATAGAGGAGAATATTAGTTCATTTTTTCGAGTTTTCTATCGGGTTTGAATCGTTCGTTCTTCACATGAGAGACAGAAGCCAATCATATGCATTTAGAGGCGGAAAAAGAATTGATCTGTTCATTTCTCGATTCCTCGGTTTCGAGTCATCTCTTTACATACTAGTACTAGTATACTAGTAACTGTATAGTTATAACTATACTAGTAAAAGCTGTTACATGATGAACGGACGACTCAGAAAGTAGTGTGATCAACGTTTGGGCTAGTTGTAGATGTGTTTGGAAGCAAACATTTTAATGTTATTTTTGCAAATTGAACGAAATGACTCGGGGAAAAAAAGATTTGTTCATCTCGATGAACGAGACTCAAAGGTCAGAGTCAGTAAAATGATCCGAACTTCCCATGAGTCAGAGTGAAAAACAGCGAGCAAAGCTGTGTCAAGTGTGTGTGCACGGCTGCGCGCACACACATAAAGGTAGTCACTTTTAACCAATCAGCTTTCTTATGTTTACAATCACGCTCATTGGTTGGTGATTATTATCTATATATTATATATATTATCGATAGATATAGATATATAAAGTCACATGGCTCTTTAAAAAATGCATTTGCCAAAAAACCCCTCAGAAATGGCTCTTTGCTGAAAAAAGGTTCCCGACCCCTGGTCTAGAGGGCCGAATAGAGATCGTGATCTTTTTACGATTAATTGCGCAGCTCTAATACATACATACCTACATACGTACATACATGCATGCATTCAAAATTATTAGCCCTCTTGTGATTTAATGGAGAGGTTTTTTCATCATGTTTTTAAATATAAGATTTAATAACTATTTTACAAGATACTAGTATTCAGCTTAAAATGCTTAAAGACCCATCTATGATAATTAGGTTAACTAGGCAAGTTATGATAATTAGGCAAGTCATTGGACAACAGTGGTTTGTTCTGTAAAGAATAATACAATTATATATACCTTATTATCTTAAGGTGGTTAATATTATTGACCTTAAAAACTGCTTTTATTCCAGCCAAACTAAAAGAAATAATGCTTCCACAAAAGAAATTATATTAAAGGAAATTAATGGTGTAACACATCACAAATCTCATGGTTTAGATAACATTATTTTAGTCACCGGTCGGCTCATTTTTTAGATCAAAGAGGGACAAATGTAATTTGTTTTCCATTTATTACAAGCACAGAACAGCAAGGAACATTTGTTTTTAACAAAAATAACTTTTAGAGTCTGTGATTTTGTGAGTTAAGAACACAATTTAATATATTATTAAAATATCCCAGGTTTTTCCTGGCTTAAAATAAGGCAGAGGTGGTATCTCAATCATTAATTGTTTGCTACTTAAAACAAACACATTTTGCATTATTCTTGTAATTTTATCAAGTAAAATATTATCTTACTTAAAAAGGCTAACATTTATAGTTATGAATATATAACATTTTTGATTGCAAAGCCATGACAGCATATAATCACACATTTCTGATTGTTGGTGGTTTTCCTTTGTTGGGAAGAAATAAAATGTCATTTTTACTGTTCATCATCAGTTGGCAGCATTAACCCTTTAGATTGACCTGTGCAAATAAGATTCTGGCTTTTATATGGAGCTCTATGGAGTAAAACAGCAGATTATAGTGTGTGTGTGTGTGTGTGTGCGTGTGTGTGCGTGTGTGTGTGTGTGTTTGTGTGTGTGTGTGTGTGTGTGTGTGTATGTGTGTGTGTTTGTGTGCGCGCGCGTAAATACACTTACTATGTTTACTATTTTCTGAGAGCTAAGTTGCTTATTTAGATTTTCTCAGACATATTTCTCTCATACACACACTATATTCCATATAGAAGGAAAACTCTGCAAACTGGACTGAAGCAGTTTCAATCTACTAGAACTTCAGCTGTGTTACGCCGCTTTGACACAATCTACATAGTAAAAGCACTATAGAAACAATGTTGAATTGAATAGAAGGCAGAAACTAAGCTTTTTTGCACTGCAACTGATGAGTAAAATAAATTCTGACCTCTTCCCAACAGGAAAAACCAGCAACAATCAAAAATGCATTATTATATGGTGTCGTGGCTTTGCTATCAAAAAATGACATCATCAATAGGGCAAACCAGCCATGAACGTAACAAATTTCTTTCCTAGAGTGTATTGTTGTATTTCTGAAAATATTTAAAGCATTTTCCCAAAATATGTGTCAAAATAAGATTGTACCGTGGTAAAGTTAGTTTGACGTTTGACATTCATTCATTAGACATTCAATTTTAAACCAATTAAATTCTTTGCGATGGTTTGAGCCAAAAATATGTCAGATAGACATAAATATGTTCTCTTTATGTTGCACAAGGCTTAATTTCTCAATTAAATAAATAAAAAAAAAACATTAACCATAAAATGAAATAAACAATTCAACCATATGAAATTATACAATAAGGCCAGTACCAAAGTGTTCAGAAAAACATCCTGCTGCTTATTGCACAAGACTCTGTTTTTGGAATTAGCACTTAATTTATCTTATAATATTTTTAAAATAACTTTAAATGTAAAAATGGTAAAAGTCAATTAAACTCTGACACCATTTGAGATAAAATATTCAAATAAACTCTAAAAATGTCTGAATATTATTTCCTATGATGCACAAGCTTTGTTTTTATAGCTATGCCTTTGTTGATTTTATATACAGTAATGAATCCATATTAACAGTATATCGCATAAGTGTTTACAGTGTATCAGATATACTAAAAATATGGATTTATTTCTAATATTTAGAATTTTTTTGGGTTGATTTAAATATATTTTATCTCAAATGGTGTCAGAGTTTAATTTATTTAAGTGTTTACAGTGTAATCGACCTAATACAAATATGGATTCATTATTCTATGTAAAATATTATAGCATATTAGTATTGTATTATCATTATTGTATAAATATTATTGTATATTATTATTGTATTATCATTATTGTATAAATATTAGTGTATATTATTATTGTATATTATCATAATTGTGTAAATATTATTGTATATTATTATTGTATATTATCATTTTTGTATAAATATTTTTGTATTATCATTTTTGTATAAATATTATTGTATATTATTATTGTATTATCATTTTTGTATAAATATTATTGTATATTATTATTGTATTATCATTTTTGTATAAATATTATTGTATATTATTATTGTATTATCATTATTGTAGAAATATTATTGTATATTAATATTGTATTATCATTATTGTATAAATATTATTGTATATTATTATTGTATATTATTAATATTATATAAATATTATTGTATAAATAATATTGTATATTATTATTGCATTATCATTTTTGTATAAATATTATTGTATGTTATTATTGTATTATCATTATTGTATAAATATTATTGTACATTATTGTGTTTTTCTGAACACTTTGGTACTGGTCTTATTGTATAATTTCATATGGCTTAATTTTTTAATTCATTTGTATGGTTATTTTTTTTTATCGAGAAATTAATCCTTGTGCAACATAAAGGCAACATATTTATGTCTATCTGACATATTTTTGGCTCAAACTATAGCAGGAGCAAAGAGTTTAATTGGTTTGAAACCAAATGTCTAACGTTAATAAACGTCAAACTAACTTTCAGGTTGGGGATGTTTGAGGCCAGAGTCTCAATTCAGGGCAAATCACCTCAAACTTTTCTCATCCCAAACCCCATTATTGATCATTTCTCATGTTTTGTTTCATATGTAATGTTTCTTAAGTCATATATAAATTAATTTTATCCCCCAATACTTTCTCTTTGCCCAGTTTTTATCAGTTTTTTTTAAACCTAAGAAAACTTGAGTGGTTGCTGACAGTCTCACCGGTTGTATTTTTCTTCTCATTGACAGTAAAAGGCTTATCAAATGCTTTGTCGGCATCTGAAGCCATAGTCGAATCCTCCTCGTCGAGGCAGGGACAGAAGTCGGTGAATCCAGTGTTCTCCAGCCATGTTTTCGTCCCTTCATTCTCTCCTCCACTACACACGGGCGTTGTTGCTGCCATCGCGTGGACAAATATAAACTTTGTTTTGTCACTCATAATGTCTTCAAGTTAACTCCTGTTTACTCAGAAAATATGTTAGTCAATAGATATTCGTAAATCCAAAGATTTGCTCGAGGTTTCTGTAAACGCGTCTTCACTCAATTCAAATATCAGTTAAATGAAGGCTGAGGCAGTATGCGAATATGTACTAGCGAGTGACGTCACTTATGGAATGTTTAGAACAGCTTACGAGTTTGTAGTTTTTTGCTTAAAACTACAAACGGCAAGGCGATTTTCAAATATTACTCAACTAGGACTGTTTTTATATCTGAAGTTGGGTCATCATAACCACTAAAGCACAGTCAACGATAGCTCATCAATGTCAAAATGCTAGCCAATCAAATCAAAGAAGGCAGGCTTTACAGTTCGCTGAGGATTTATTTATTTATTTAAAAATGATTACAGAATTGATTACCAAAGAGACAAAATTAGTGCTCAAGTTCAAAAATATGAATGTTTGTGACGGATATTAAATACTAGCACAATACTGAAAAAATATAAAGGAATTTTAAAAAGGACAACACAAACAAATATTAAAGGATTTTAGAGAGAAGTATTTTAAATTATTTTTGTAAGAGATATAGTTCTTCTAGCTTCGATTAAAAATATATAAATAAAAACTAAATAATTTATAAAATAATAAATATCAGTTCGTGTGTTCTCTAAATAACTGCTGTTGCTAGATCAGATACAGGAAAAGTCTAGATAGGATACAGCTGCGGATACGCACATCAATATAGCATCATTTTGTAAAACTATAACAATAATTAATATTTTTACATTACTGTGACGGTTGGGTTTAAGGTTGGGGAAGGGGTAGACGGTAATAAAATACAACAAATGGGAAATTTAATTAATCATTCTCGTTAACTACCGGCCGCAGCCGTATCTGGTTGTTGCTAACCTTAGATCAGATACGGCTGCGGCCGGAAGTTAACGAGAATTATTAATATTATTTATTAAATTTCCCATTTATGTATTTTATTAACGTCTAACCCTACCCCAACCCTAAACCCAACCGTCACAGTACTATAAAAACATTAATTATTGCTATACAGGCTTACAAAAATGATGCTATGTTGACGTGCGTGTCCGCAGCTGTATCCTATCTAACGTCAGGCTTTACTGCATCAATGGGAGCGACACTTCCTTTTAGGAAAACTGCTGTTGGCGCGCCATTTCTGTTGTAGCTCCACATAAAAACTTAAATATAGTGTTTCAAGTAAATTTCAGAGTGGGGTTTCGCTTATTTTTGTGCTATTTGTATACCTTTGTCTCCGTTTTGATGCCATGTGCGCCATTTTTCCATTTGCTAACGAAATGATGTGTTTAAAAATGGTGGAAATATAACAACTGTCCGTTTGTCTCCTTTGCTCTGTGCGCAGGTAATTATTTCTTCATTTAATATAGTGTTTAAGTATTTTTTTTTATTTATATCAGTTTATTTGTGCATTTTCTATCATTTTATAGTTCAATGCTTTGTCTAAACTGTTTAGTAAATGATTTAATTCGTGGTTTTACTAAGAAACATTTCGTGATGTAAACTGAAGGTATTTTGTATTTAGTGTTTTATATTCAGTCCTTATATTCAGACCTATTCCTGCTGAATGACATGTAGATAGTGGAAAAGGTGACATTGAATTGGTAAAAGAAAACATCAGTTTAATTGTGATGGAGAAACACATTTCTGTTTCACATCATAATGTTTGATTTTTACTGTCAAAAGCAGCAGAGCTATAACTTGACTATTTGTCTCCTACTGCTCTGTGTGCAGACATCAAATAAATTCTGTCATCATCCATGAGTGTGTGTTGATGGAGAGTGGAAAACCGGGTCTGAAGAGTGCAAAGGTCACACATAAACACACATATACACATAATTGTAGTTTGTAATTCTGTTTGCAATAACTAGTTTAAATTTAAATGTATTATCTTTCTATTCCTAAAGATGTTCAGTGACCAAACTCTTATTTTAATGGATATAAACTAACTGTTTAATAATAAGAAACATGTTTGTTTAAATGCACCAAAAACTATTGACTATATTCACTGAGAAATGGACACGGGGTAAGCAAAATAATCTTGTTTTTCCTTTTGACGTGATTGTTTTGCTTACTCCATTTGCAGATTATTTTGCTTGTTTTAAGGAAAAAATCTAATAATTTTGACAAATTATTTCTTAAAATAAGACAATATTTTTTGCTTGTATAGAAAATGTTTTTGATTTAAGAATTTTTAGATATTTGGACTAGAAACTCTGAAAATCGAAGTAAGAAGAACATTTTTGCAGTGTATAATGTCATTGATTTTTGACGTTACACACACACACACACACACACACACACACACACATATATATCAGGGTATCCACAGGCTCTTAAAAATCAGGCTCTCAAATTTCAAAATCATAATTTTAGGCCTGAAAAAGTCTTAAATTAACTGGAATATTGTGTTGTAGGTCTTAAATGATTTTAAACAGGTCTTCATTTTCCGATGTCCATGTAAAGGTACCCAATCAGGCCAACACTTATCCAATCACTAACATTCCATCTCAGTAAAAGTTTTGACAAAAGTTTATCTGTTAACTCTTGTTAACTCTTATTAACTTTAATAACGATTAACTTTATTGAATTGTTTGTACAACAGGGCGGCACGGTTACTCAGTGGTTTGCATTTTTGCCTCACAGCAAGAAGGTTGCTGGTTCGAGTCTTGGCTGAGCCAGGAGGCATTTCTTTTTTTTTAATACTTTTATTTTAAGGTTTTTTTTTTAAGCACAACAGAAAAAACAAAACAAACAAACAATATTGTCTCAGAGTATACACATTTTGCAGGTAAATATATGAAATGCCATACATGTGGGTTCAGCTGTTGGTGATACAAAATGTAGTGTTACACAGTATGTGGACATCAGAAAGTCCTATAAGGTAGTGTGCCAGTCAGTTTTCATGAGGGGTGCTGGATTTGGATAGAGCACGTTTCAGGTCTAAGTATCCAAGAAAGGGTTCCCAGCTAGCAAAGAAGTTTTCGTTAGAATTGAACCTGATAAATCTGAGCCTTTCCAAGTGGATAACGAAGCCCATATCCATTAACCAGGTTCGAAAAGAAGGAGGTAAAGGAGATTTCCAGTTTTTTAGTATTAGGCGCTTGGCCACAGTCATGCCTAGAGTAAGGGTTTGTCGGAGATGTTTTGGAAGGGTGAGAGAGTGTTCTGAAACAACAAAAATAGCAAGCTCTGTGTCTGGTTGGAGGGAAATATTATAGGACTTGGAGTATAAATCAAAAATGTTTGTCCAAAAATTGAACAAAATAGGGCAAAACCAAAACGCATGAGCCGAGGTGTCCTCCGTAATTTGACACTTGTCACACATAGGTGAAATAGAGGGAAATATTTTGTGTAATTTGGTTTTGGTATAGTTTTTGGTATAGTGCAAATTTCTCATTAGAAGTTGAGGCAAATGTTTCAAACAACCCAACAAAATTTGAAATAAGATGAATGGACTGGGGAGGGTTCAAGAAGACATCAAAAAACACATGTTTATCAGGGATACATTCAAAATTACAAATTTTAGATTTCACATAGTGCCTTACTTGCAAGTAACAAAAAAAATGTGAATGAGGTAAATTAAACTTTTCTCTCAACTGACTGAATGATGCAAATCTCTCTTCAACATAGAAGTCCTTTATGGAACATAAACCCTTCTCCTTCCAAATCATTTTTATAGAATTTATACATCCAATCATTGATAAAGGCAGGATTTTCCAGTCCTCTATGTTGTTTTTAAGTTTTGTAAGAAACGCTGCAAAATTCAGCTTAAATAAAGGTTTTTGATCTATAGGAATTGTCAGACCTAAATATGTGAAGTGGTCCCTAGTTATTTTAAATGGAATGTTTTCCAGAAAACCGGCTCTAAAGTTGGTGGAAAGTGGAACAAAAATGCTCTTTGATAGGTTGATTGTATATCCAGACAGCTTCCCAAAATAAGTAATTAAATCTAATAGGGTGGGAACAGATCTTCCAGAGTTCCTCAAATACAATATCACATCGTCTGCATATAAGCTGATAAGAGCTTCACTGCCCCCTACTTCAAGACCTGTGATGCCATTATGATGTCTTATCGATATGGCAAGGGGCTCTATGGCGATAGCAAAAAGAGCAGGCGAAAGGGGGCAGCCCTGCTGCACTGAACGATGTAAAGGAAACTTGGATGATCTGTCAGTATTTGTTAAAATTGAACACATTGGTCTGGCATAAATTAACTTGACCCATGATATGAAAGTCTCTCCAAGGCCAAACTTCTGTAGCGATCCAAACATATAGGGCCACTCGACCTGATCAAAGGCCTTTTGTGCACCCAGAGACAGAATCGCTGGTTCAGTAGCTTTGGAGTGATTAGGGTATAATATATTAAGACGACGTACATTGAAAAAAGAAAATCTGCCCGGAATAAATCCTGTCTGATCAGAATGAATTATGGAAAATATATGTTTATTGAGCCGATTAGCTAATGTTTTAGTAAGGACTTTTCTATCGAAATTTTGAAGGGCAATTGGCCTGTAGCTAGCTGGATCAGTTTCATCCTTATTTTTCTTTAGAATAAGAGATATGTTAGCTTCAAATAATGTGTTGGGTAGGATATTATTCTTTTTAGAGTCAATTATCATTCTAAAATGAAGTGGGGCCAGAATGTCACAGAAACAGACAAAAAATTATGAGGTGAAACCGTCTTGCACAGCAGCCTTTCCTGGTGGAAAAGACTTAATGGCCGACACTATCTCATCCAAAGTTAAGTCTGAGTCTAATTCTCCCCTGGCTATATCACTGAGAACAGGCGTTTCAAGAGAATCCCAAAAATCGGTTAGGTCAGACTTTACAGCCATATTACTAGAGGTGTATAGTTTGCTATACAATTCTTTAAAATGGGTGTTGATGTGTTTAGGATTTGTCAATAGGGTACCGTCTTTAGCTTTAATACTATGAATTGATTTAGAAGCCTGAGCTCCTTTAAGTTGCCGTGATAGAAGCCTGTCTGGCTTATCACCAGTTTTAAATTTTTTTTTGTTTTGCTCTTAGCAGTAAATTATTTATTTGATTACCAAGAATAGAGTTGTATTCATATTTAAGTTTTACTAATTTATTATAATCTTCAGATGATTTTGAAGTCTGATATATTGACTCTAGACTAGTGAGTATGTTTTGTATTTCTGAAAGTCGTTTCTCTTTTTCATTTTTAACATTATATTCAAAAGAAATAATATGTCCACGGATAACCACCTTTAAGGTCTCCCAGAGCGTGCAGTCCGACACCTCACCATTATCATTAAATTCTAAGAGTTCTTTTAATTTTATTGTAATATGGTCTATGAATTTGTTGTCTGTAAGCAAAGCAGAGTTGAAACGCCAAGAATAAGACTGTTTCGGGAGGGAAAGATCAACAGATATTGTAATAGGACTGTGATCAGAAATCAGTATGCTGTGATATTTAGTTTCTGTAACACGAGAAATTAACTGGGAGTCAACTAAGAAATAATCTATTCGACTATAAGATTTGTGAACGTGTGAATAGTAGGAATAAACTTTGTCAGTTGGGTGCTGTATTCTTCAGATATCCACCATATTTCTTGATTTGAGCAAATTATTTAAGACCCTGACCGATATGATTCCGGGTGGGGGGCATGTGGATAATCTGTTTAAATAAGGATCTAAATAGCCATTTAAATCTCCCCCAATTATAATATTAGAATTATTTGTGTCAGGGAGTAAATCAAATATCTTCTTAAAGAAATTAGGATCATCAGTATTTGGTCCATAAATATTTAAAAAAGTGAGGGGCAGTGAATTAATGGATCCAGTAATTAAAATATATCTGCCATAGGGGTCTGTAAGCATAGATGAAAATTGAAATGGGATATTTTTTCGAAAAAGAATAGCCACGCCACGCGCATGAGAAGTAAATGTTGACTGGTACACTTGTGATATCCAGCTGCATCTCAACTTTCGTTGCTCGATAGCTGCGATGTGAGTCTCCTGTAGGAAAATCACATCCACTGATAAAGATTTAAGATGTCTGAATACTTTTTCCCTTTTTACAGTATTTCTGACCCCCATAACATTCCAAGATGCTAAAGTCAGCATCTTCCCCCCAGTCATTCCACTACCAGTAGACCTATGCATCGAAGGCATCAAAGCGAGCATTTACACCTTGCAGAATGGATTCGGACATCTCTTTACACATCTCACGGCACATGGAAAGAGCGGCGTCGGGAATTGTTTCTACCATGTCTGATGAGCTGCTAGCTTTAGCACTAGCTCGGGAAACCTGGTCGTCGGCGCTCTTTCCTTTGTTGAAGGCACTAGGCTTTGGCATTGTCAGTAATGGATGCAGTTTGTGATGAACAAAACATAATAACACAATTTAAACATAAAATATAAATAAAACAAGGTATAAATTTAGTTTTTAGAAACCACGAAGAGGAGCCCTAATCAAACCCCCCCCCCCCCCCCCCCCCCCCCCCCCCCCCCCCCCCCCCCCCCCCCCCCCCCCCCGCGGCCAAGAAGGCATTTCTAAATTGGCCGTAGTGTATGAGTGTGTGTGTGAATGTGAGAGTGTATGGGTGTTTCCCAGTAATGGATTGCAGCTGGGCATCTGCTGCATAAAACATATGCCGGAATAGTTGGTGGTTAATTCCGCTGTGATGACCCCTGATAAATAAGGGACTAAGCTAAAGGAAAATTAATGAATGAATGTTTTTACAACAAAGACTGTCCAATATTTTTTACATTTGATTATTTAATTACTGTATACCTAAATACAGTTGCGAAAAACACTTTATTTAATTTAGAAATATTTTTTCCTTATTGAATTAATCTGTGCTTGTAAGATACAATACAAAAATATGGCAATTTTGAAATATCGTGCAGCCCTAAATGGCATCATTTATTTTAAAGAAAATTAAACAACAGATCTTATCAATGTTTTAAAGTAGAATGCCCTTAAATAGTGTAGCATATAGTTGAGGGTAAAGAGTCATTTTTTTTTAAATTGAGTTGTCTTCTGTCTAATGTAGGCCTACTGTAGGTCTGTTATTTACAGAAGCTTTAAACAGACAAGCATGCTGCAGTCACAATGATGTGAGACAACGACAAGGCAAATATAGACCTTTTTCTTGGCTGCTGCATGAAGGGCACCATAGCGACCAGCATCTTCCGGTAAAATGTTTAGAACTTCCGCTTGCAGTGTTTACAACTGGTAATTTGCGATCCGAAAATGGGTTTCAATAGCGTTTTGAGTGGATTACGGAGTGTTTTTGTGACACAACTTTGAAAGGTGTGTGTTAAAGCCGTTAATCTGTCAGTTGTAGTTCAAGCGCACGAGAAAAACGTTCACCTAGTTCATGTGTCTGCCGTCAAAAATACAGTGTGTGTGTTCCCGACCTGTCAGTTGTTAGCTCAGCGGCTCTTCAACACACACACACGCACACGCACGCACGCACACACACACACACACACACACACACACACAATACTTCACTGCATTATAGAGCAAAACAGATTACTGTCATGAAACTTTACAGGTATGTAAGTCATGCAATTTCCAAAAATGGCCAATAAAAGGGTTACTGATACTCTAATGGCTGATTTGCATGTTAATTCTAATCGGGAGCCATTTATGTAAGTGGGACAGAACAGGCTATGTGTGTGTTTCAAACATTTTGGTGAATTACATTTCTTTGGATTGGTTATATATTTAAAAGAAAGGGAAAATGTTGACGTTAGCGATGACGAGGCTTCATTTAAACAGCACACGATGCCGTCTGACAACAAGGGGAAAATACTTTGCAGCAGTGGTTTTCTATCCCAATGGATCTAATTTTTTTAAATGATCAGTCCAGGAGGTGGCGCTGATTGACAACAGTATTAGCTCAAAGATGTTAAAAGCAGGTAAAATAGATTAAAACTATAATTTCAAAGCTGTCCAAATGTGACTGTTTATACCCATCAGCTGCCGACCGGAAGTTCTTAGCATTCTCCTTGCGCATACACGCAAAGCATAATGGGTAGTTTTGCGTTCTAAGAAAAAGGTGTGTAGGCTACAGTACGTGTCATTTATTGTTTACAAGCTGTTTATTGATCTTTCCAGTAATCGAGCAGTTATAAGGCGAGATATTTATTTCATGCTACTGTATAGCTTCCAATGGCTGCTTTGTCACAGTAAATAAAAGAACATCACACAGCATTTATTGGACCAATTTTCAATATTAACTATCTGCTTATTATTAGAATGATGATTATTAACATGTTTCCTGTTTATAAAGTGCAAATTATGCATAATCTTACTCTACATCCCTATTACCTCAATTCAACTACATTACATTACTGGTAAAATTTAGTTTAAGTACCAGTTCTTACTATTATCTAGTGGCTTATTACCTTCCCATTCTTACCATATTGATTGTGAATTATCATATTGTACTTTTCAAATCCAACTTAAACCAAACTACTACCCTTAATAACTATTAATAGCAGCACAGAGATTTGTTGAGGAAAAAGTTGTACAGTAGTTAATGGTTTGGTAATAGCAAGAATTATATTTAAAATTATAATTATAATTATAATTAAAATTAAGTGTGATTCTACTGATTACTATATTTACTAATGCAGGGTTCTACAAATTTCAGTCATGTTGTCCCAACACAAATTGATTAAGGTAACTTAACACATTTAGGTAGATTGAACATAAAACAATTAAGTTGTCCCTAAAAAATCTCAATAATTCTGTTGTCTCTGCTCATTTTAAATAAATAGTTGAAACAAGCAGCAAAAATACTTTTTTCGAGTGTTTTATCTGCTAATATATAATAAATAATATATTTGTTAATAGTTATATATTTGAAGCTTAAAATAAAGCGTGACCAAATGATCCAATAAAATAGGCTGAATTTGAAATATAAGACTTAAAAAATGACAAAACACAAACCTTCTTGTGATTAATAGACACAGAAGGTGACGTTCATTATTTTATTTTTTCAAGATTGATCTTGGGATTTAAGATTCAAACTCAATTTGTTCAAATGATATGCTGTACTAACCCTGTAGTTTTAAATTAAAGAGCCCCTATTATGGGTTTTTGAAAATTACCTTCCATGCTGTGTGTAACACAGCTCTAAGTGAAGTGAAATATCCAGCTAAGGCTTAAACCTGAAAGTGCACCGTGTTTAAAACTATTGATTCATCTACAGTATAAAAGAGTCGACTCATAGTAGTTCGAATAAATCACCGTGGTAACGAGTCTTTAGCCGTGCACTCAAGCCCCGCCCATTTGCTGCACGCGCAGACCCAGAAAAATTTAAATCCCCGGCCCCACCCACAAACACTGTAGCAGATCCCGGTTGAATCATGTCACGAAGACGCTGTGCTCAAAAGTTGGTATTGGTAGTATTTTGCCTCCCGTTCTCTCTTTCTCTCTCTCTCCCTCTCTCTCTTTCTCCCAGCCTGTCATTACTTTTAGGTCCGCCTTCGTGACAGCTGATTGGTCAGGAGACCTGTCAATCATCATTGGACGACGTGGTGCGGGCAAATAAAAGGACGCCAGGCAGTGGTGTAGTCCTTAAAAAAAAAAGTGGTGTACTATTACTATTATTATTTTAAAAGTAGGCAAAGAAATGACGAAAGTCGTTTCTTTAATTCATTAGCAATATATATATATATATATATATATATATATATATATATATATATATATATATATATATATATATATATATATATATATATATATATATAAATATATATATACATATATAGTTGAATTATTAGCCACCCTGAATTATTAGTATGAAAATGTACGATTTTAAAATGGAGGTGTGGCACCCAACCCCGCCCCTAAACCCAACCGTCATTGGGTGAAGAGCAAATCATACTAAATTGTACAAATTAGATTGTACGAATTCATACGAATTAGCCACTAAATCAAAACGTTACGAATTGCCGTGAGATTGCGTTGGAAAAAACAAATACTATGGAAGTAAATGGTCACAGGTGTCCAGCTTTCTTTAAAATATCTTCTTTTGTGTTAAACTGAATAAAAAAGACAAACCAGTTTGGAACAAGTAAAGGTTGAGTAAATGATGACAATTTTCTTTTTTTTGGGTGAACTATCCATTAAAAAAGAAAAAATATTTAAACATATTTGTTCATTTTAAAGCGAAATGCTAATAGTCTGACACCCCCACCCCCACAGTGATAACAGTATTACCAGTATTACCAGTGTTGTCACATGTCGATTAACCAGTGGGGAAATTTCCTCATCGTCACAACCCTACTTTATCCTTGACCCATGTACAGTACAGTTTTATTACCCCCCCTTTGATTTTTTTACTTCTTTTTCAAATATTTCCCAAATGATGTTTAACAGAGCAGGGACATTTTCACAGTATGTCTGATAATATTTTTTCTTCTGGAGAAAGTCTTGTTTGTTTTATTTTGGCTAGAGTAAAAGCAGTATTTAATTTTTTAAAAAACATAGGTCAAAGTTAAGGTCAAAATTATTAGCCCCTTTAAGCTATTTTTTCCAACGTTATACAATAACTTGCCTAATTACCCGAACCTGCCTAGTTAACCTAGTTAAGCCTTTAAATGTCACTTTAAGCTGTATAGAAGTGTCTTGAAAAATATCTAGTCAAATATTATTTACTGTCATCATGGCAAAGATAAAATAAATAATTTATTAGAAATGAGTTATTAAAACTATTATGTTTAGAAATGTGTTGAGAAAATCTTCTCTCTGTTAAACAGAAATTGGGGAAAAAAATAAAAAGGGGGGCTAATAATTCTGACTTCAACTGTATATATATGGGGGTGTGAACCTACACTGGTCTCACGGTTCGGTTACGATTTTCATTCCATCGATTCAGTTCAATTCGATATCTTGGTGCATTGACAATGCTTTCCATAAACAATTTGATATTTTACTTCACAGCACAAGAATTCTTACATTAAAATTTATAATTTATAAACATATTTATATTTATATATTTGTTGTAATACAATTTTGTCCTTAAATACAAGTAGTCAAATACAGTATATGAACTGTACACTGAAAAAAATCATTCAGTGATGATTCCTTGGATTTACTCAATTTCTTTACGTTAAGTGGCTGTAAACAATTTGTTTGGGCTGAATTTAAACAAACAAATTAAGTAGAATTTTATTAAATTTAATTTGTTTGTTTAAATTCAACACAAATAAATTGTTTGCAACAGTTTTGCAGACGTCATTTTTTTCAGTGTACCTTTAATTTTACCAGCTCAAATAAAATACTCTTTTTGAACATATCAAACTAAACTCAAGTACATGCACAGAACATCATGAGCATTTAAAGCAAATAAACAAACGTAAATATGCCGTTCTCAGCTTCCGTCATCAAGGCTGCATCTAGATACTATTGGGACAATCAGCTGATATTTTGTAGATGGCATTACGGTGAAGAAAACTCGCTCTCCAGGCACGCTCGTGTCTGGGTCCACAAGTAACGTCTATATTGTACATCGTACATCTACATTGTACGTCTATATTGTAAAGCGGCCATAGAGAGTGAGAGAGAGAGAGTCGACAGCTTTCATTTTTTTTCTAGCTGGGTTCTGAGGTACTTTGCTGTACTTTGTCTCAGTCGCAGTAAATTGCACAGTTATCTGCTTTTTAAGTAGTTGGAGCATTTTAATTACTCGCGGTCTCCTCACTCGTCATACCAAGCTAACGCTATATAAGTGATATGTAATAAATGATTACCAGTTTAATTATAATATAATTGATTATTACTGAACCGATACCGAATAATTTGCGTCTGCATCGCAGTGCATAAAAGAAACAATTAATTTTGACACCCCTAATATATATATATTGGTGTTGCTTTGGTCCTTGCGGACAAAACATTCAACGTTTTTTAAAGTCTCCACGACAAAAGGGGAAAGAGTTTATTATTTAGCAATCAAGCAAGAAGATCTACAGGAACAACCGGCCAGTCCTGCAGCACTATACACAGTGCCCTTTGCCTCCTGTTCAAGGTGCTTCTTGTGCCCATGGGTATTACACATTTAGTCAAGAATTTATTACTCTCATTTTCTTTTTTTGAACATTATGTTTATTGTCCCCCCCCCCCCCCCCCAAGTTAAACACAGAGTACAACAAAATACAGAAGTCAAACCAGATCTTTCATCCCCACACATACTGCCCTATACATGTCCCAAACCTTCAACCCGTAATGCCACAAATAAGCCAAGAATAAAATAAAAACCATGAATGAAACATAGTAGAAAAAAAAAAAAAAAACGGTCAGATTCTAAGTATTCTATCCTGTTATACCCAAGTAAGAAATGAAGCTGCCCAAATATTTGACAAATAAGTCTTGCTGCTTTTTCAAACGAAAAGCAATTTTGTTCCAATGGGATATAGGATGACACTTCTTTAATCCACATGGATGGGCACAGGAATCTTGATGTTGGACTGTATTTGTTTTCTGTTGTCTTTTATATACATGTACTCATGTGCTTAATTTTGTTATAATGGGGAAAAATAATCAAGTCAATGTAAAAGAGAACATGAGAGAAAAAAAGAAGAAAATGTGTTTATATTTTGACACTGCTAACTCCAATATGATGATAACTATACAAAAAAGCTGCATAAAACAAACTTCCAATAAATTCAATAAAAATATATTGTGCTTTCGGTACCTCTTGGGATTTATTTCCATATTGCATACGCTTTTTTTTATTTTGCTCCTTTCATTTTTTCTGTGATTGTGCTTTCCATCCTGTAATATGAATTAATCCTTGCACAGTTTTTATTTTTATCAGTATTTTTTTCTGATACAGACCGTCTGAAACGTATTGAGCCAGGTTATCACATTGCCAGGTCAATTATGTAACTCATGCAGTCTGTGCATAAAAATTGATGAGAATCGTAAAGCTAGACTGACTGCAGAAGTGGATGTCCATCCTCAAATGCTTAGTAATCAATAGAGCGGTCATTTTGTGATCCGTCATTATGACTTGAATAGATGTTTAACAATGGATATCAATATAGGCCAGTCAATGTCCAGTAATCTGACTGTGATAATGGTTTGTTATTATGGTAATTGCACAAGAGAGAACATAATAACAGCACAATCATTCATATCGTGAGAACTAAAATATTAAAAGTTGTTTTAAATTTGAAAGATACATCAAATGCCTTTCTGCATGGCTCAACAAAGCAGTCTAAATGAAAACTAAGAAGGATTTTGTGATTTGTCAGAAACAGCTTTTAGATGACAGCAGAGCATAAAATCAAGAAATTATAAACTATTGTTATATATACACATACCTACCTTTTTTTTTTTGCTAAAGTTTGGGCACCCCTCTGTGGCTGCATAGTAATGTGCTCTTTCTCTGTAAGAGAAGATCGCAGCAATACGCCATTTGGTTTCTAGAGAAAGCTAGATAGTGCTTTTCAGACAAAAAATCACAGTGTAACAGTATAGAGCAGTGTGGAATTAAATTAAAACTGAAAAATAGGCTGTGCAAAAGTTTGGGCACCCTCTCTTTTGTGTGGGTTTCAAAACCTGTAGTCACTTAATGCTGATTGATTATAGCACAAAATTAATTTGAGTGGCTCAGTGAACCTTAACAATTTTAACATAGGTTCAACCACTCATGAAAAGGGATATTTAAGATAGCTGATTGCTAGTTGTGCTTCACCTTATTGTGAACCAGAAAGTAGCAATATGGGAGCCTCAAAAGAATGTCCCAATGACCCAAAAACTAGGATAATTCACTAACATGAATTAGGAGAAGGATGCAAAAAGCTATCACAAACGTTTAAATCTCCACAGTCAGAAATCTAGTAAGAAAATGGAAGGCCACAGGAACAGTTCTTGTAAAGGTAAGATATTCTAGACCAAGACAATATCTGAAAGGCAAAGGGGGAGAATGGTTAGAATGGTCACAGACCACCTACAAAGAGCTTCAGGAACATCTTGCTGCTGGTAATGTCATTGTACATCATTCCACAGTCCAGAATACTCTTCATAAAGAACAGCTCAATGGAAGTGATGCAGAGGATGCCTTTTCTGTGTTCTGCCAACAAGAAGAGTCGTTTGAGGTATGCAAACTCATCTGGACAAGCCTGAATAATTTTGGAAAATATGCTGTAGACAGATGCCACAACCATAGGTGCTTTACATGGCGGAAAAAGAACACTGCATTCCAGGAGAAGAACCTGCTCCCTACTGTAAAATTTGGTGGGGGCTCCATCATGTTGTGGGGATGTGTGGCAAGCACATGTACAGGACACATGGATTCCACCTATCAGTCAGCAGATTCTTAAGAACAATGTTGAGGAATCAGTGAATAGGCCTGCAATTACGAAAATTGTCAGGGGTGCCCAAACTTTTGCATAAAATAGTCATATATATATATATATATATATATATATATATATATATATATATATATATATATATATATATATATATATATATATATATATTAGTGGTGGGCCGTTATCGGTGTTAACGTGCTGCGTTAACGCGAGACTCTTATCGCGCGATAAAAAAAATATCACCGTTAATCTATTCTCTAAGTTGGGTGGGAGCTGGTTCTATTCTACGCAAGCTATGATGACTTTCACCTTGATAGTTTAGCGCGGATGTATACCTGACCGAACAGTGTGATGAAATCAGATGCACACTTTCCATGAGCCCTTTCTCTCTATAGGGACAGTGCAGTATGTGACATAAATACATAATGTGGTCTCTGCATATTATTTAAGGAATAATAAGTTAGTGCTGGGTAGAATATATACAAATTGAAAATGTTCATATAAATTGTCTAGATTTGGAAATTCATATTTTTGAAGTTGTGATTACGACATACTTTGATCAAAAAGAAAGTTGCCGATGTTTGTCTTTTTTACGTTAGAAAATAGCTATATTGGGCCTAATAATATTGGCAGCAATTTACAACAATTAGTTTTTTGACTTTTGACCTATTAACCCTATTTTAATTTTTTTGAACATTTATTGTATAACAGAAAGATACATTTGGTACACATCATTATCAATAATAAGCATTTGATTATTTACAATGGTGCCAATAAAAATGAACGAGAGGAAAAAAACAACAGACATCAAACAAAGAAATATCAATAGGTTATCTGATCTGTGGATATAGTTATACTATATAAAGAAACCGAGAGTGAAAAGGGCAAAATAAGATGACAGCAATTCAGAGATTTAATAGATTATATATATTAAAGGTTGTACCCTATTTTTATTAATGAAAAGAAAACATTGTTAGTGACGGGGGGTAGGTCATTTGACCCTACCGTATCGTGATAGCTCACCCAAAAAACTCATTTTCAACTTATTCCATACCTCTTTAAGTTTCTTTCTCAAATACAAAAGAAAAGAGCAGTGGCACCTGCAGCCGTACGGCTGTGCGCACTGTGCGTACCTACCATGAGAGGGCACGAATTAATGCTGGTTTCTAATTTATTTATTTATTACATAATTTAAATTGATCATTAAACAGTATACACTATGATATATTGACAAAGCAAGAAAGAATGACGACAAATAATGGTGTGCGTTTGTGTGTTTTAAAGCGTTTTTTCCGCACCTAAAAATTACCATTCAGATAGCTATTGTTTAAAACAATGTTCAAAATGAGTGAACGCTCTTTAAAACAGACTTAATTGAGACTTAATTGAGACATTTGCCAAAAGACCTAAAACTAATAAGACAAATACTGATCCCCCACACGGAGTGGAGACCGTCTCATCAGCACCTGAGCTGTAGAAACTGTCTTTTTCATCAGACAGATCAGATCTAGCTGCTGCACAGCCTCCTCGCATGGAACTGCTACCATTCAAGGTGTTTTAAACAATTTTATCTGACAGACTGGCATAAATAAGCAGGCGTCTCCATTCTCACAACAGGTTTCTCACCTTTCAACCGAGTTTGTTCCACCGAGGTAGTGTGGGAACATGTTCAGTGCTGTTGTGAATTTAGCTATATGCGTATTTTGTAAACGCCTGTCCTGCTCATTCAAATTATTTGATTAAATCAATTAAACTGTGATTGACCGGCGCAACATGGAAAACAGTTTAATAAAGGCTTCTCTGAAACTGAATATTTCAATTTAGCTTTATTTAGGTTAGAATATAATTTTATTTGACAATCCAGTTCATGATTTGGCATTGTTGAAGCATAGTAGATTTAAAGCACTTCACCTTAAATGTTATTCGTTCTTCTATTTTATCTAGAAGATAACTGACCAAGAAAAATATTTAAACAAAGAGACAAACAATATACGAAATTCGTTTTAAAAAGATATTTTTTCCAAGAAAAATATATAGTTTTGTTTGAGCCCGTCCACTACTCAATTGTGCGGGTGGATGATTTTCTGTCAGTGGAAAGTGAGGATTTAATTAATGCTTCACTAATTGTATTGTATCATAATCTTTTGTCATATATTTGCAATTTTTTTTAATGTCATCGTTTTAAAGATTATGTCTTGAGCGTCTGATTTTTCCTTGGTGCTGATGTGCTTTTATTACATTTAGATTTCAAGAAATATTACAATTAAAAAGGAACGGAATTATGTCATAACAAATGCCCTTAAATAATGTCTTTGTCAGTAAGCATCAGTGTTTCTTGACATGATTGGGGGAAGGGGGCGGGCGGTGCTGGATTTGTGCGTACCTTGGAATAAAATTCCGCATAATAGATACTACACTCTTAAAAGAAATGGTTCTATATAGAACCAAAAATGGTTCTATCAAGCGCTTCATATATGGAACCCCAAAAAGGTTCTATATAGAACCATTTTAAGGGTTCATTAAATAGAACCCCAAATGGTTCTTTGAATTCAAGTTAGGAATCTAGGGTTCTTTTTTATTTATTATTGAATTAAATGTTATTTATTATTGAATAAAAAATAAAACCAATCCAGAAAATTTAAATTGTTTAAATTTATTCAATTTATTACACAAAATATTTTAGAATAATATTAAAAATTGCACCTCTACATACTTTTATATTAGATCTACCTCTAAACATTTAACATTTTATTATTTAATTAATAAACATAATTAACAGCGTAATGGCGTTCAACAATCTAATTCTAATGATTTCACTTTTTAATAAACTTTCATTAGCTTGATTACTGTTTGAACACATACAGTAACTTTCATACATCTCTAAAATAAATTCCAGAGTTCGCACTTAGATATTGTTTGACAAATGTTAGCTGGTTTGGCATGCTGTCCCGGGAGAGAACCCTGAGCTCGGAGATAGTTGAGCCCAGGGCTCCCGCCTGGTCGATAGAGCATATAAGGGGAGTACGAGATCAGATGGAAAAAAAGGGGGGAGAAGGGGTGGATGGGGGGGGGGGGGGGGGGTTTCTTCGAAAAATGAAGATAAGGGAGTGATTTTTCCTAGGCTACTTACAGTTAGTTTTAATTGGTCTGATTGGCTAGCTAATGATTGTAGATGAGAGATCAGCTGCGGTTAATCATATCACGTGTTCCTCTCAAAGTTTGTTTGTGAAACTTCATGAAAAATATATCACAATGCAGATAGAACAATACACAAACAATTAAAACATCCATTAAATAACACTACAATTTCAACAAGTTGACGGTCCATGTGTGTATTGTCATGGCGACCTCCATTTTTACACAGAGTTTTTAATGAAAGTCATTAAAGAAAGTGCTTAATGGCACAGAAAACATTGCAAAATGATTAGACAAAACACTGCAAACAGCCATTCCACAACCTGTAGCATGTCCCTGTCTGTTGGCCTCTCTTGTAACGTAAATAGTTTTGTCCTTGGGTTGCACAGTGGCTCACTGGTTAGAACTGTCACCTCACAGCAAGAAGGTCACTGGTTTGAGTCTCGACTGGGCCAGTTGGCATTTCTGCATGGAGTCTGCAAGTTCTTCCAGTGTTCATGTGGGTTTCCTCTGGGTGCCCCCACAGTCCAAAGGCATGCGTACGGTATAGGTGAATTGGTGAATTGGCCGTGTGTAGGTGTATGAGAGAGTAGATAGGTGTTTCCCAGTGCTGGGTTGCGGCTGGAAAGGGCAGAGTAATTGATGTGGTGCCTCCGATAAATGAGGGAGCCGAAGGATAGTGAGTGAGTTTTGTCCATTGTAATGCTGACACTTCAAGCCTTGATGGAATCAGGAGAGCTGTTGAACACCAAGTAGGACCTTTGGATTTTTGTAAAACAATATTTCAATGTTGAGTACAATGATGAGTAACCAATTAACATAAGTCATCAAATAGAATTACAGTTATAATTATTCATTCATTCATTCATTCATTCATTTTCTTTTTGGCTTAGTCCCTTTATTAATCCGGGGTCGCCACAGCGGAATGAACCGCCAACTTATCCAGCATATGTTTTTGGCAGCGGATGCCCTTCCAGCTGCAACCCATCTCTGGGAAACACCCATACACACTCATACACTACGGACAATTTAGCCTACCAAAATCACCTGTACCGCATGTCCTTGGACTGTGGGGGAAACCGGAGCACTCGGAGGAAACCCACGCGAACGCAGGGAGAACATGCAAACTCCACACAGAAATGCCAACTGACCAAGGCTTGAACCAGCGACCTTCTTGCTGTGAGGCGACAGCACTTCCTACTGCACCACTGCGTCGCCACAGATATAATTAATAAAATGAGTGTATGTGGATGTTTGGAAGGGGATATTGGGTCTTAAGTCTTTCTATGCAGCATCCTAAATGCAAAACATTGTGTTTACTTCATGTGTAAGTTTCCAAATGGCACATTTTGAGCAATACAAGTTCCTTACAGTCAATTCAGTTTTCAATTGTAAGATCGTATGCTCAATAAGAAAAATGATGTGCACAAAGTTGATTAGAAATACAGCTGTATTATATTTTCTATTCAATCTGCAATTCATTTGTTACAAAATTTCATGAAATTGACATTTCTGAGTGAACTCAATTCAGTGTGTACATTAAATAAAACAATAAAATTAGAATAAGAACAAAACAAAATAACTCTTTATCAAATAACATACATCATATTTGGCAGATACTCTTATCCAAAGGAACTTAGATTGTAATTAATCTATAGATTTATTAATATGTGAGCTCTGGAACACCTTTGGCATTGCTAATGCATTGAATTACCAAATGAGCTATAAGAATGTAACATACACTGATTTTTCATATCTATTTGGCACACAATGTAACAGTGTTTACTCACAAGCTGTGGCACTTCAAGAAGAAATCACATCAAATCAAATCACTTTTATTGTCACATCATCAGCAGCACGTGTGCTATGATGAGTGAAAAGCTTAGGTGCTGGCTCCAGACAGTGCGAAATACAGACAGTGCAAATACAACGACAGTGCGAAATACAGACAGTGCAAATACAACGACAGTGCAAAATACAGAGAGTGCAAAATACAGACAGTGCAATATACAACAACATACTCACAAAAAAAACAAGACAATGTAAAATTGGCAATGTTGACAGCGATACGTATGCAGTATTGTTTTAAGTATGGATTTGTTAAAGTGCAGTGCATGCTACATCTTGATTGTGTGCATTGTGGGGTAGGGAAGAGTTTGTGTGGGGTGTGTTGTGTTCATCAGCCTGATAGTCTGAGGGAAGAAACTTTCCTTCAGTCGGCTGGTGCGTTACCGGATGTTGCGGAACCGTCTGCCTGAGGGTAGCAGAGAGAAAAGTCTATGGCTTGGGTGGCTGGAGTCGCTGATGATTCTCTTGGCTTTCCTCATGCACCTCCTGGTATAGATGTCCTGGAGGGAGGGAAGCTCACCTCCTACTACGCGTCCAGCAGTTCACACAATCCTATGTAGACCCTTGCGATTGATGCTGGTGCTGTTTCCGTACCAGGTAGTGATGCAGCCAGTGAGGATGCTCTCCACAGTGCAGGTGTAGAACGAGCGGAGGATGTGGGGGCTCATTCCAAACCTCTTGAGACGCCTGAGGAAGAAGAGGCGTTGTTGTGCCTTCCTCAGCACTGCGTCTGTGTGGGCAGTCCATGTCAGATCCTCAGCGATGTGTACTCCAAGAAACTTGAAAGTGCTGACTCTCTCCACTGGTGTCCCGTTGATGGTGATGGGAGTGTGTTATTTCTTCTCTCTCCTGAAATCCACCACCAGCTCCTTGGTTTTGCTGATGTTGAGTGAGAGGTGGTTTACCTGACACCACTGCGTCGGAGCGTGCACCTCCTCTCTGTAGGCCGTCTCATCATCATCGGTGATTAGGCCCACCACCGTTGTGTCATCAGCAAATTTAACGATGACATTGGAGCTGTGTTTGGATGTACAGTCATGTGTGTACAGGGAGTACAGGAGTGGGCTGAGAACACAGCCCTGTGGAGCACCAGTGTTGAGGATCAGTGTGGATGAGGTGATGTTGTTCATTCTGACCACCTGGCGTCTGCTTGACAGGAAGTCCAGGATCCAGTTGCACAGAGAGCTGTGTAGGCCCAGAGCCTGGAGCTTCACCACCAGCTTGGCGGGCACTATTGTGTTGAATGCTGAGCTGTAGTCCACAAACAGCATTCTCACATATGTGTTTTTGTTTTCCAGGTGAGACAGAGCAGTGTGCAAGGTGAAGGAAATAGCATCATCGGTGGAGCGGTTGTATGCAAATTGCAGAGGGTCAGTGTTAGCGGGCAGAGGTCAGTGTTAGCGGGCAGAGTGACTTAACATAAGGAACAAACTGCTCCATTAGTTCTGCAAACCCCTCCATAATCTGTACTCTGGAAAAGAGTGTGTTTCATTTGCTTCTTGATTTATGAGTAACTGGTGTAGCATTCCAGGCCAATCACAGTCTGAGGTAGGAAGACAGCATTGTAGAGTGTGTAAATATGAATTTAAATCAAAGAATTAATCTATTTTTGACATAAAATTTATCGAATTGAACTTGCCTTATGTTAAGTCACTCAGAGTCCAGTTCACGTCCTTTTGATCCCATCATTTCACTTCATTTGCAAGATGATTAATGAGCTCACCACTGAAATCCGTTAATTTTTAAATTTGTTTTGAAGACAACAAAGGTATTCTGGCATGCAACAAGGTATTCTGTAGGCAAATTTACACTTTCTTTCAATACATATTTTTTCTCTGCAGGACTTTTTAATATGCAATGACCTTAATATTCTCACTGTATTAAAACAGCAGCAATAAGTAATAAAATATTTTTAGGATAAATATATTATTTCAGTACATAACATCCAACAAACCTGAAATATGCATGTTATAAAATAAAATACTTTACCAGGTGTGCTTGTTGATGATGTCAAACATTTATGGATGTGACACGTGTCCTTTTTAAGCTGGGATTCCCCCCCCCAAATATTTGTTTACTGCAAAATTATAAATACAAAAATGGGTAAAATCTCACCAGTAGTAATTCAGTCTGGCCTCTGTGAATGTACTACGCCCCTTAAAATAATGAAATTACAGTAGGGTGATTTACTGTGAATGTTTTTCTTCAATATTTGTGTACTGTAAAATTATGAATAAAAATATGGATAAAATCTCAGCTGTAGTATGTTATTCTGGCCTCTGTGAATGTACTACACCTTTTAAAATCATAATATTACAGGGGGGTGAATTACTTTAAAAATGTTTCTTAAATATATTTGTATTGTACAAATATGAATGAAAATATGGGTGTAAAATCTCACCGGTAGTAAGTTTGTCTGGTCTATGTGAATGTACTACACCCTTTAAAATCATAAAATTACAGTCGGGTGAATTACTGTAAATATTTATCTTAAATAGTTTTGTACTGTACAAATATGAATGAAAATATGGCTAAAATGTCATCTGTAGTAATTCAGTGAGGCCTCTGTAAATGTACTACACCCTTTAAAATCGTGAAATTACTGTAGGATGAATTACTGTAAATATGTTTCTTCAATTTTTATGTACTGTACAAATACAAATGAAAATATGGGCAAAATCTCACCTGTAGTATTTTAGTTAGGCCTTTGTGAATGTACTACACCCTTTAAAATCATAAAATTACAGTAGGGTGAATTACTGTGATCATATTTTTATAAATATTTGTGTACTGTACAAATATGAATGAACATATGCAGAAAACTCACCTGTAGTATGTCAGTCTGGCCTCTGTGAATGAACTACAGCCTTTAAAATCATAAAATTACTGTAGGGTGAATTACTGTAAATATTTTTCTTCAGTATTTGCGCACTGTACAAATATGAATGAAAATATGGGTAAAATCTCACCTGTAGTAAGTCAGGCTGGTTTATACGAATGTACTACACCCTTTAAAATTATAATACTGCAATAGGTTGAATTACTGTAAATATTTTTTTTTTTAAATAGTTGGGTACTGTACAAATACGAATGAAAATATGGGTAAAATCTCACTTGTAGTAATTCAGTGAGGCCTTTGGTAATGTACTGCACTCTTTAAAATCATAGAATTAAATTAGGGTGAATTACTGTAAATATTTCTATTCATTTTTTGTGTACTGTACAATTATGAATGAAAATATGGGTAAAATCTCACTTGTAGTAAGTCAGTGAGGCCTCTGTGAATGTACTACACCCTATAAAATCATAAAATGACAATAGGGTGAGCTACTGTAAAAACTTTTCTTTAATATTTTGTACTGTACAAATATGAATGAAAATATGGGTAAAATGTCACCGGTAGTAAGTTTGTCTGGTCTATGTGAATATACTACACCCTTTAAAATCATAAAATTACAGTAGGGTGAATTACTGTAATCATTTTTTCATAAATATTTGTGTACTGTACAAATATGAATGAAAATATGGGCAAAATCTCACCTGTAGTAAGTCAGTCTGGCCTCTGTGAATGTAATACAGCCTTTAAAATAATAAAATTACTGTAGGGTGAATTACTGTAAATATTTTTCTTCAATATTTGCGCACGGTACAAATATTAATGAAAATATGGGTGAAATCTCACCTGTAGTAAGTCAGGCTGGCCTATACGATTGTACTACAGCATTTAAAATTATAATATTGCAATAGGTTGAATTACTGTAAAAAATTTTTTTTTAAATAGTTGGGTACTGTACAATTATGAATTAAAATATGGGTACAATCTCACTTGTAGTAATTCAGTGAGGCCTTTGTGAATGTACTACACCCTTTAAAATCATAGAATTAAAGTAGGGTGAATTACTGTAAATATTTCTATTCATTTTTTGTGTACTGTACAATTATGAATGAAAATATGGGTAAAGTCTCATCTGTAGTATTTTAGTGAGGCCTAAACGAATGTACCACACCCTTTAAAATAATAAAATTACAGTAGGGTGATTTACTGTAAATATTTTTAAAAGTATTTTTGTACTGTAAAATTATGAATAAAAAATGGCTAAAATCTCACCTGTAGTAAGTCAGCCTGGCCTCTGTGAATGTACTACACCCTTTAAAATCATAAAATTCCTGTAGGATGAATTACTGTAAATATGTTTCTTCAAAGTTTATGTAATGTAAAATTATGAATAAAAATATGGGTAAAATCTCATCTGTAGTATTTGAGTGAGGCCTATACGAATGTACTACACCATTTAAAGTCATAAAATTACAGTAGGGTGAAATACTGTAAATATTTCTCTTCATTATTTGTGAATTGTACAAATATGAATGAAAATATGGGTAAAATGTCACCTGTAGTAAGTCAGGCTGGCCTGTATGAATGTACTACACCCCTTAAAGTCATACAATTACAGTAGGGTGATTTACTGTAAATATTTTTCTAAAAATATTTATGTACTGTACAAATACCAATGAAAATATGGGTAAAATCTCACCGGTAGTAAGTTTGTCGGGTCTATGTGAATATACTTCACCCTTTAAAATCATAAAATTACAGGAGGGTGAATTACTGTAATCATTTTTTCATAATTAATTTTGTACTGTACAAATATGAATGAAAATATGGGTAAAATATCACCTGTAGTAAATCAGTGAGGCCTCTGTGAATGTAATACAGCCCTAAAATCATGAAATTACTGTAGGTTGAATTACTGTAAATATGTTTCTTCAAAGTTTATGTAATGTAAAATTATAAATAAAAATATGGGTAAAATCTCATCTGTAGTATTTGAGTGAGGCCTATTAGAATGTACTACACCCTTTAAAGTCATAAAAATACAGTAGGGTGAATTACTGTAATGATTTATCTTCATTATTTGTGTACTGTACAAATATGAATGAAAATATGGGTAAATTTCACCTGTAGTAAGTCAGTGAGGCCTCTGTGAATGAACTAAACCCTTTAAAATCATGAAATTACTGTAGGATGAATTACTGTAAATATGTTTCTTCGATTTTATGTACTGTACAAATATGAATGAAAATATGGGTAAATTCTCACCTGTAGTAAGTCAGTCTGGCCTATACGAATGTACTACACCCTTTAAATTAATAAAATTACAGTAGGGTGAATTACTGTAAATATTTATCTTCATTATTTGTTTACTGTATAAATATGAATAAAAATATAGGTAAAATCTCACTTGTAGTAAGTCAGTGAGGCCTCTGTGAATGTACTACACCCTTTAAAACCATAAAATGACAATAGGGTGAGCTACTGTAAGAACTTTTCTTAAATATTTTTGTACTGTACAAATATGAATGAAAATATGGGTAAAATCTCACCGGTAGTAAGTTTGTCTGGTCTATGTGAATATACTACACCCTTTAAAATCATAAAATTACAGTCGGGTGAATTACTGTAAATATATTTTTTTCAATATTTGTGTACTGTAAAAATATTAATGAAAATAAGGGTAAAATCTCACCTGTAGTAAGTCAGGCTGGCCTATACGATTGTACAACACCCTTTAAAATTATAATATTGCAATAGGTTGAATTACTGTAAATATATATATTTTAAATAGTTGGGTATTGTACAATTATGAATTAAAATATGGGTAAAATCTCACCTGTAGTAAGTGTGTCTGGCCTCTGTGAATGTACTACACCCTTTAAAATCATAAAATTACAGTAGGGTGAATTACTGTAATTATTGTTCTTATATATTTTTGTACTATACAAATATGAATGAAAACATGGCTGAAATGTCCTCTGTAGTAAGTCAGTCTGGCCTCTGTGAATGTACTACACCCTTTAAAATCATGAAATTAAAGTAGGGTGAATTACTTAAAAAATTTTTTCAAAAATGTTTGTGTACTGTACAATTATGAATGAAAATATGGGTAAAATGTCACCTGTAGTAAGTCAGTCTGGCCTGTACGAATGTACTACACCCCTTAAACTCATAAAATTACTGTAGGGTGATTTACTGTAAATATTTTTCTAAAAATATTTATGTACTGTACAAATACGAATGAAAATATGGGCAAAATCTCACCTGTAGTAAGTCAGTCTGGCCTCTGTGAATGTACTACACCCTTTAAAATCATAAAATTACAGTAGGGTGAATTACTGTAATTATTGTTCTTATATATTTTTGTACTATACAAATATGAATGAAAACATGGCTGAAATGTCCTCTGTAGTAAGTCAGTCTGGCCTCTGTGAATGTACTACACCCTTTAAAATCATGAAATTAAAGTAGGGTGAATTACTTAAAAAAATTTTTCAAAAATGTTTGTGTACTGTACAATTATGAATGAAAATATGGGTAAAATGTCACCTGTAGTAAGTCAGTCTGGCCTGTACGAATGTACTACACCCCTTAAACTCATAAAATTACTGTAGGGTGATTTACTGTAAATATTTTTCTAAAAATATTTATGTACTGTACAAATACGAATGAAAATATGGGCAAAATCTCACCTGTAGTAAGTCAGTCTGGCCTCTGTGAATGAACTACACCCTTTAAAATCATAAAATTACAGTAGGGTAAATTACTGTAAATATATTTTTTTCAATATTTGTGTACTGTAAAAATATTAATGAAAATAAGGGTAAAATGTCACCTGTAGTAAGTCAGGCTGGTCTATACGATTGTACTACACCCTTTAAAATTATAATATTGCAATAGGTTGAATTACTGTAAATATATTTATTTTAAATAGTTGGGTATTGTACAAATATGAATTAAAATATGGGTAAAATCTCACCTGTAGTAAGTGTGTCTGGCCTCTGTGAATGTACTACACCCTTTAAAATCATAAAATTACAGTAGGGTGAATTACTGGAAATATTTATCTTAAATATTTTTGTACTATACAAATATGAATGAAAATATGGCTAAAATTTCATCTGCAGTAATTCAGTGAGGCCTCTGTGAATGTACTACACCCTTTAAAATCATGAAATTACTGTAGGATGAATTACTGTAAATATGTTTCTTCAATTTTTATGTACTGTACAAATACAAATGAAAATATGAGCAAAAACTTACCTGTAGTATTTTAGTGAGGCCTTTGTGAATGTACTACACCCTTTAAAATCATAAAATTACAGTAGGGTGAATTACTGTAAATATTTCTATTCATGTTTTGTGTAATGTAAAAATATGAATGAAAATATGGGTAAAATATCACCTGTAGTAAATCAGTGAGGCCTCTGTGAATGTACTACACCCTTTAAAATCATGAAATTACTGTAGGATGAATTACTGTAAATATGTTTCTTCAAAGTTTATGTAGTGTAAAATTATGAATAAAAATATGGGTAAAATCTCATCTGTAGTATTTGAGTGAGGCCTATACGAATGTACTACACCATTTAAAGTCATAAAATTACAGTAGGGTGAAATACTGTAAATATTTCTCTTCATTATTTGTGTATTGTACAAATATGAATGAAAATATGGATAAAATCTCACCTGTAGTAAGTCAGGCTGGCCTGTATGAATGTACTACACCCCTTAAACTCATAAAATTACAGTAGGGTGATTTACTGTAAATATTTTTCCAAAAATATTTATGTACTGTACAAATACAAATGAAAATATGGGCAAAATCTCACCTGTAGTAAGTCAGGCTGGTCTATACGATTGTACTACAGCCTTTAAAATTATAATATTGCAATAGGTTGAATTACTGTAAATATATATATTTTTAAATAGTTGGGTATTGTACAATTATGAATTAAAATATGGCTAAAATCTCACCTGTAGTAAGTTTGTCTGGTCTATGTGAATATACTACACCCTTTAAAATCATAAAATTAAAGTAGGGAGAATTACTTAAATTTTTTTATAAAAATATTTGTGTACTGTACAATTATGAATGAAAATATGGGTAAAATGTCACCTGTAGTAAGTCAGTCTGGCCTCTGTGAATATACTACAGCCTTTACAATCATATAATTACAGTAGGGTGAATTACCGTAAATATTTTTCTTCAGTATTTGCGCACTGTACAAATATTAATGGAAATATGGGTAAAATCTCACCTGTAGTAAGTGTGTCTGGCCTCTGTGAATGTACTACACCCTTTAAAATCATGAAATTACAGTAGAGTGAATTACTGTAAATATTTATCTTAAATATTTTTGTACTATACAAATATGAATGAAAATATGGCTAAAATTTAATCTGTAGTAAGTCAGTGAGGCCTTTGTGAATGTACTACACCTTTTAAAATCATGAAATTACTGTAGGATGAATTACTGTAAATATGTTTCTTCAATTTTTATGGACTGTACAAATACAAATGAAAATATGGGCAAAATCTCACCTGTAGTGTTTTAGTGAGGCCTTTGTGAATGTACTACACCCTTTAAAATCATAAAATTACAGTAGGGTGAATTACAGAAATCATTTTTTCAAAAATATTTTTGTACTGTACAATTATGAATGAAAATATGTGTAAAACTCACATGTAGTAAGTCAGTCTGGCCTCTGTGAATGAACTACAGCCTTTAAAATCATAAAATTACAGTAGAGTGAATTACTGTAAATATTTTTCATCAGTATTTGAGCACTGTACAAATATTAATGAAAATATGGGTAAAATCTCACCTGTAGTAAGTCAGGCTGGTCTATACGATTGTACTACACCCTTTAAACTTATAATATTGCAATAGGTTGAATTACTGTAAATATATATTTTTTAAATAGTTGGGTATTGTACAATTATGAATAAAAATATGGGTAAAGTCTCATCGGTAGTATTTTAGTGAGGCCTATACGAATGTACCACACCCTTTAAAATCATAAAATTACAGTAGGGTGATTTACTGTAAATATTTAAAAAAAAAATTTGTACTGTAAAATTATGAATACAAAAATGGGTAAAATCTCACCTGTAGTAAGTCAGTCTGGCCTCTGTAATTGTACTACACCTTTTAAAATCATAAAATTAAAGTAGGGTGAATTACTGTAAATATTTTTCTTCATTATTTGTGTACTGTACAAATATGAATGAAAATATGGGTAAAATATCACCTGTAGTAAATCAGTGAGGCCTCTGTGAATGTACTACACCCTTTAAAATCATGAAATTACTGTAGGATGAATTACTGTAAATATGTTTCTTCAAAGTTTATGTAGTGTAAAATTATGAATAAAAATATGGGTAAAATCTCATCTGTAGTATTTGAGTGAGGCCTATACGAATGTACTACACCCTTTAAAATCATAAAATTACAGTAGGGTGAATTACTGTAAATATTTCTCTTCATTATTTGTGTATTGTATAAATATGAATGAAAATATGGGTAAAATGTCACCTGTAGTAAGTCAGTCTGGCCTGCACGAATGTACTACACGCCTTAAACTCATAAAATTACAGTAGGGTGATTTACTGTAAATATTTTTCTAAAAATATTTATGTACTGTACAAATACGAATGAAAATATGGGCAAAATCTCACCTGTAGTAAGTCAGTCTGGCCTCTGTGAATGAACTACACCCTTTAAAATCATAAAATTACAGTAGGGTAAATTACTGTAAATATATTTTTTTCAATATTTGTGTACTGTAAAAATATTAATGAAAATAAGGGTAAAATGTCACCTGTAGTAAGTCAGGCTGGTCTATACGATTGTACTACACCCTTTAAAATTATAATATTGCAATAGGTTGAATTACTGTAAATATATATTTTTTAAATAGTTGGGTATTGTACAATTATGAATTAAAATATGGGTAAAATCTCACCTGTAGTAAGTGTGTCTGGCCTCTGTGAATGTACTACACCCTTTAAAATCATAAAATTACAGTAGGGTGAATTACTGTAATTATTGTTCTTATATATTTTTGTACTATACAAATATGAATGAAAACATGGCTGAAATGTCCTCTGTAGTAAGTCAGTCTGGCCTCTGTGAATGTACTACACCCTTTAAAATCATGAAATTAAAGTAGGGTGAATTACTTAAATTTTTTTTTCAAAAATATTTGTGTACTGTACAATTATGAATGAAAATATGGGTAAAATGTCACCTGTAGTAAGTCAGTCTGGCCTGTACGAATGTACTACACCCCTTAAACTCATAAAATTACTGTAGGGTGATTTACTGTAAATATTTTTCTAAAAATATTTATGTACTGTACAAATACGAATGAAAATATGGGCAAAATCTCACCTGTAGTAAGCCAGTCTGGCCTCTGTGAATGTACTACAGCCTTTAAAATCTTAAAATTACAGTAGGGTAAATTACTGTAAATATTGTTCTTATAAATTTTTGTACTGTATAAATATGAATGAAAATATGGGTAAAATCTCACCTGTAGTAATTCAGTGAGGCCTCTGTGAATGTACTACACCCTTTAAAATCATAAAATTACAGTAGGGTGAATTACTGTAAATATTTATTTTCATTATTTGTTTACTGTATAAATATGAATGAAAATATGGGTAAAATCTCACCTGTAGTAAGTCAGGGCCTCTGTGAATGTACCACATCCCTTAAAATCATGAAATTACTGTAGGATAAATTACCGTAAATATGTTTCTTCAATATTTATGTACTGTACAAATACGAGAAGAAACTTTAATAAATCTATATTTGTGAATATAAAATTTTGCTATAATCAACATATTATTGAATATGTACACAGAAGTTCCATTTCTTTGTTTTTCCAAAAAATGCCAAATTTCACAATGTGATAGTCAAACACAAGTATTACATTTTTTTTTGTCATCAACCACTCATACTGTACAATCTGTCCCAAAAGAATTTGACAATAGAACAACTATAAAAAAGATGTTCCTGAGATTTAATATCTTTCAAGCAGAACAAGCATTACTGTCTAAATTAAATCTTATTGTTAGAAATTCATTACATGGATAAATATCATTAATTGTTTTGAAATGTACTTTTTCATTTTAGGTAACAAGGGAAATGACAGGCAACTTTTTCTCATCACGAAACAAAGTTGCCTGATGGAAAACAAACAAACAAATCGCCACACGAATCCACGGTCAACTAATCAAAGTCATCGCAAAAATACTGTTTTTATATTATGACAAAGATTTTCCTTATGTAACACTCACTTTGGTGTTCTGTGAAGAAAGTGTGCCGTCAAGAGACCAGCTGATGCTGCGTCCCTGTAAGTCTGTCACGCACAAACACACAAAATCATTCCATGTTGGTTGACAATGCATTATTATTGTACTGTCCAAATATCATGTCTGCACTCCTGAAGGTCAAGGGCTGGGTCAATCGGCTCTCATATCATGTCAGCGAATAGGGATTTCAGCTGACCTCACAACAATTCACACCGAGGATTAATGTAGGCCTAGTGAGAGACTTTACACGCAGGTGCTTTTGGTGGCAGGTTGTTGGTGGACTTTTGAGAGGGTAAAAAGACACTGTCATTAAAATAAACCCCCAAAAGAAAGACCTCCTTTTATCTGATGGAGTATTTTATATTAGGACTACATTAATAATGAAAATCATATTTAAAATAAATAAATGAAACACACACATCGGCTATATACAGTATACTGTATGTGATTGTTCATATATATTTATGATTGTTTAGGACATTTTCACAAAATGACAATGTCAATGTGAAAAATTAAATGTTTTCAGATGTAAATAAAAAATGTTTTCTAAATAATGTAAATAATCTCAAAAAAATATTGAAAATAAATATACATACTTTTACATTTTTTCCACAACATTTGTGCTGTAAAAAGATTTTTCTGTGTATAAATCTACATTTCTGAAAATACGTTAAGAGTAGTTTATAAAATCGATACAAAACACAAAATTAACATTTTACTCAATCCAGTTGAAGTGATTATATCTTTGTAGTGTTCTCTTATTTATTTATTTATTTTTCCAGATTAGATGAACACACACACACACACACACACACACACACACACACACACACACACACACACACACACTACAATTTTCTTGTTTGCTTGCTGTAAGTTGATGTGAAATTATTATTTGCTGTGAGGTTTATTTATGTTTCAGTGGTTAGCTTAGCAAAGCCTACAGTTGAACTTTGGGGACTACAAAAAAATACATCCGGGCTAGTAAGATCACAAATGCTTCAGGTCATGCGAATTCACCACTAGCATGTACCCCACGCAGCAAAGGGCATGGCCAGAGGAAATATGACAGCTGTTCTCATGTTAGCTGAGTAGCAGTAAATAATTAAAGTAAGATTTATGGAAAAATAATGTGATTTTTTTTTTTACAAATGAAACATGAACACAACCAAACCTTAAAATACACTCTGCATCACCACTTTAAACAATGTGGAACAATGTTTTGCCAAAATAACAATTTCTATTCTTGTTGTCTTCTTGAAATGATTATATCATTTTATATTATTAAATTTGATATATTTTTATATTTAATCTATCTAACGTCAGAATGACAATTGCTGTTGTTTTTCTTTGGCAGGAATTTCTGCCATAAAAAACCTTTTGGGTTCTTTTTGCTGGCAAACTTGAGCCTTATTTACATTTATATTGTAGGAAATACCCTTTTTCTGTTTCTATACGGTGAAACAAGACCGGACCCATAATAGACACCTGTGAGACCCAACAGGTAATAAGAAAGCTTAAGCAGAAAAATAATTACCAAAAATAGAATCCCCATGACTTACTGATAGAATTGTAGTTATTTAGTTATTTTAACAGTATGTCCCGCATGTCATGTGCAGGGCTCTGTAGTTTGACCTAGGCATGGGACAATAACCGGTTTCAAGGTTTACCTCGGTTTGGAAAAGTCTAGGTTTTTAAACCGCATAAAAATTCTGTTATACTGTACCTAAGGTACATGTACGTTTTTTTAATGTGTTGTATAGGAATCTGTGCTTTTGAAACCAATGAGGATAGCAGAAGTCAAAGATTTATTTAATTTTTTTAGCCTGACAAGTTTAAAATAGTATAAATGTTTTCTAAAATGAAATAAATTGTTTTAAATGTTTTAAAATGTTTTAAAATGTTTTAAAAATTACTTATTTTAGAGTCATAATCACAATACCATGGTATCGTGAAATTTTTATCTATTTATTTTACTGTCAGAAACTTATACCGGCCCATGCCTAGTTTGACTATGCTTAAAAATACTTCAATTATGTCTGCATATTTCTTTTACTAAATCTAAAATATTTGTTCTTGAATTAAAATCAGATAGATCTGTTTATTTAGTTGTTGTAATGACCAAGTTGAACTAGAAACGTCTCGAAACTTAAATACAAACATCAGACAGCAGAGGGTGCCAAACAACCTGAGAACGGATCAAATTCGCTGTGTACCATCATAATACTAAAAGCTCATGTGTACAATTTACAATATTTAATCTGTCGTTTCTTCTGGATCAGAAAGGCAAGGTACAACTGAATGCCATTTACAGCACAATTTATAATTTACAACGTCTCTTACCATGGTCAGTGGGAAATGTTGTGGCTATAGGCTACCATGCTAGTCAGGCAGTGTTTACAACCAACCAAGGCACTTCAACAAATTAGAGAACAGCAGTGAACGTCACAATACAGATACAACAAAAGATATTTCAGAAGGATTATGCTAAATGTATTAATTCACTGTGTTTGTGTCTGTGTGTGTTGTGTTTCTGTGACATATCAGGACACAATGACATAGGTATGACATATATTACATGAAGATGGTGAAATATGAGGACATTGCTGATCTCCTCATTTCTCAAAATGCTTATAAATCACACAGAATGAGTTAATGCAATAGAAAATACAGTTTGTACAGTATTAAAACAATAGAAACCTGTGTAATGTACCCACGATTCTCAATAACAAACGTGTGTGTGTGTGTGTGTGTTAATACAGTGTAATGCCTGAAGACACTTTGTTTGTAAGATCTGCAGCTCAACTGTGCATGTGCTTAATGATGAGCTCATATTACCAGCACTGACATCTTGGACCCCAGACACGTGTGCTCTGTCATCATCACACCGGATATTACCAACATGATCCCTGACTCTTTTTACAGCTTTAATGACCCAGCCACTGAGTGAAGAGCGCAAACCACAGGCTGAATGGCTCCATTAAATACGCCAGCATATTAGAGGAGGACATTGCTTACATGACTAGTGTACAGCATCATTTACTCACCCTTCTGTTATTTTATGCATACAGTATATGACTATTTTCTTTCTTTCTTTCTTTCTTTCTTTCTTTCTTTCTTTCTTTCTTTCTTTCTTTCTTTCTTTCTTTCTTTCTTTCCATGAAACACACTCACACAAGCCATAAAGTTGGCTTGAAATCAAAATGTACTCTTCTTATTTTATATACAGTATGTATATAGTAGTGCTTGTTATAATCAATGTATCTGTGCACTCTATTTGATTGTCCTGATAATCTTTAATCAAAAACTATAATCTTCCCTCCCCCCTCAAAACAACTTTCTTCACTTCTGGTCACAAATGCCTTTAGGGCAGAGCTATGCATGTCCATTCATCAATCTTCCACCATTTTGTTAGCAATGCCCATCTTCCAGCAATCTAATTGTTTCCCATAGGATGAAATCATGCACCGCCCTGCATTTTTTTCTCATTTCAGGTGGATATACTTCATGATAGCGGAAAAAGGACTTTCTTAACATCTGTTTCAAGTTCAACTTTAAATGAACCGGAAGTTGCTGCACACTTTTATTTCAGTGTAATGACATATTTGTAACTGAATCAGAATATACCGGGTTGGGTTTTGTTTTTGGGATCCTCCTCTTATCTTTTACACACAGCAAACAAATGGTTGGAGGGTTTTGGCTAAACATATTTGACTAAAAGTCAACATAGGCTCATTCTGAAACTGTAGCCCTGTATACATTTCTGGAGATCGCGAATTATGTAGCCAGAGCTACGGATGGCTGCATTTTGTCTTTAAAACGAACGCAACGGGGCAGTATGATGTCCTTCCTTTTCTTACTTACCAGCTGGATGCTTACTTTCATCTGGATGGCTTTTCTGCTGTTACCAGTTTGTCCAGTAGCTCGACATGTATGTCGGCGGACTTGAGACACAGAGAGGACTGCGACAAGGGAGGGTGGTCAGTAGGTTGGTCAGTCAGTCAGTCAGTCAACAGTGGCTTCTGGTGGATTTACATGAGAACAGCAGGTGCGAATAGCACTCATGAGAGAAATTTGAGATCTAAAGCGTACACAGCAGCCTCTGGTGGATTCGCAAAAACAAAAACTGCAAAAAAACGTAGCTCCTGGGACGTATTTTTCTCTCCGGAAATTTATATAGGGGTACGTAATCAGAATGAGTCTGGGTTGCTAAAAGTAAACGATGACAATCTTAACTTCCGTTTCATGCCAACATTAATGTTTTATGAATCAAAAGAACCAAAAGACTTTTATTTCAGTGTGATGATGTATTTAGGACTGAATCAGAATATAGGGGGTTGGGTTTTGTTTATAGGCTCCTCCTCTTATCTTTTACTCACAGCAAACTAATGGTTGGAAGGGCGTGGCTAAACATATTTAGCATGTTTTGATGTGTCATCACAGAAGGACTGCTATTCCTGAGCAGAAACAAATAGTTAGATCTGGATTAAATATTACCTTTAGAAATGGTGGATTAACCTGGAATAATTGTTCACTTTAAGACTATTTAACTTTACTTCAGTGTTTCCCCTACTATTATATTAGGGGGGTGCCCCGCCCTGCCAATGGCTTTCCCCGCCCTCCTTGAAGTCAAGTTAATTGTATTTCATATATAGCACCAGATCACAACTTATTTTAATAAACAAGCTTAATAGCCGTATGTACTATCTTATTTACACAACAGCATGGGATTTCTGTCTCTATATCTCTACTTCTGTCGCGTGATTACAAATTTCTCCTCTCTGAATCGCGCACGGTGGAGTTCTACACAGCCACTCTCTGCTGTATGGGAATGAGAGTGCGCGCGCCACACCTGACAGGACCGAAGACGCACATGCGCTCCCGTATATTATGCATAGCCTACAAGCAGCCACAACACAGGTAAATGATGTGTGGGGGCGATCAATGTGCTCGCATCACAGCAGCTAAAATATATACAGATGCGATGGGACCTCTGTTTAGTTTTATTGGCGCGACTCGCGCGAGTGATGTTCTGTTTGTTGCAAGTGCAGCCCTTGTATTTCCAGTGTTTTGAGCTGCTGTGACGCGTTCGTCCCGCGAGTCTCACACAAATTTATACCGGCCCCGTGATCCCCAAAATTTAGTTCAAATACTCTGAAATCATGGCGACGAGAGTGAATGAGCAAATGAACAGATCGCGAGAGGCACAGTGATGGTCTAAGTATTACATTTCTTCGGTTAAATGAAAAGAGCAGTAAACATATCGCGAGTGTAAATCCCTCTCTCTCTCTCATTGAGAGATCAATTGTCAATAGTTGGAGACGAGCAAATTATTTGAAAGGTCTTGCATGTATTTAGGCCTTTTTACAAATAACAACTGAAAGTTCTGTGTTTTTGACAATATTGCAAACTTACTAAAAGCTGGCTGGAATTATTAGATACATAAAACTTAATTTATTTTTAACATGAATATTTAATTAAATAAATTCTTGTAATACAGTAGTTTATAGGCCTATTTTCTTTTAGTAAACAAGTATTTGATTTATAGGTGTGCATTTGAACTTCTTATGCATCAAATTTGCACTCCAAACTTGTTCTTGATTGAGACATATTGAATTCTTCTTTCATAATTTGCAATGTTTCCAATTTGCATTGTAATTTTTCATAACAATTTTTATATCTGTGTGATATTATTTTCTGTGGCGGTTCATTCCGCTGTGGCAACACCTGATAAATAAGTGACCAAGCCGAAGTAAAATTAATTAGGTAAGGCAAGATCTTCTCTTAAGGTTCATACTTAGAGGGAAAATGTGCTCAATGCATTATAAAGCTTGAAGCATTAGAATCGGTGCTCTCTATCGCCTGCAAAAATCCTGATTGGATCATCCCTAGCTTTGACCCAACTTGGCTGTCAGTGGCAATACTCCCCCTGGCTGTACATGACTGATCTAAGTAAGTAAGTTAGTAAAAACACCCTTAGGAAAAAGAAGTACACTTAAGCAAAGGTCAAGTATAAAAGTATACTTTATTTAGTAAGTATACTAATATCAATGTAGTAGTAGTGTACTTAAAATGTTCTTCCAGAAGCTCATTAAGATACACTGCAGTGACAAAAGCTGCACACTTTGTGGATAAAAAAAAGATATTAAAAAAATGTTCATTTTTAGCTTGTACGGTTGTACAGTTCAAATAATTGTTAAGTTGTTTACTGCTGTCATTAAAAGAAACAAATCAACACCATGACTTCTTGTGTCGGTGTCAGGCTGAACAGCCGTGCCATGCCACAGCGCCCCCCCCAACACTGTAAACCTAGGAGTAACACAAACATATTAATATGTGATTTAACAAGAGATAACACACTATTTCATCTCACTAACTATATTTCTATCCAAAGGTGCGAATTAAATGTATGTGCAAAACAAGAATATCGCATAAAAGGCGTGCGAATAAAACAGCGTTTCCATCCAACGAGTCAAAGAGAACAAAATCGTCACTTCCTGATTAACTGGTGCCAAATATCAACAGTAAAGCAGAATTTGCTGCAGTAGCTGCATAAATCTTTTCTTTATTTAATAAATGATTGCGTCTCAGAAGACAAATGCTGACACGCAATGAACGTGTGGTGGCGTTTGAAGGCGTGAGACGCGCAACACAGACGCTCTTTACAGTTCTGGAGGTAGTTAATAATATAATAACACTAATACTGAAATGGTTACGACATTTTAGAATGACCAAAAAACCATTTCAGATGTTTTACAGTGTGCTCAGCCTGCTGGTTTATCCATTCACACTCATTTTTATCATCGCATAATCTCAAATAACAAAATCACTTTTTTTTAATGTGCATATTGAAATTTTTTCAGTGAAAGTGTTTTCATCGTAGTTTATGCGTGTGTTTTCTTACTGAATAAAAAGTTTATGATTCATTTTTAACACTTGTGTGCATTATGGTGTTTCCATCAACCATTTTATTATGCGCATATCCAATGGGATGCCACTTGGATATATCCATATCCACTTGGATGATGCGACGGCAGCCACAGGACAGCGGTGCCAGTGCGCTCACCACACACCAGCTATTGGTGGAGACAGTGATAGATAAGTGGCGATTGAGGGACTTTGACCAGGACACCGATTTTTTTAATGACCACAGAGAGTCAGGACCTGGGTTTAACGTCTCATCCGAAAGACGGCGCCCACTGACAGCGTAGTGTCCCCTTCACTTTTACTGGGGCATTAGGACTCACACAGACCACAGGATGAGCGCCCCCTGCTGGCCTCTCTAACACCACTTCCAACAGCAACCTAGTTTTCCCATGTGGTCTTCCATCCAGGTACTAACCAGGCTCAGCCCTGCTTAGCTTCAGTGAGTACCTCCTCAGTTGTATAAGTTACTTTAGACAAAAGCGTCTGCTAAATGTAAATGTAGGACTCAAAATAAACATTGTCATTTCTGATTTCATTCAGACTCTAAAAAGTAATTGCTTACCTCTTCTTAGTACAATTTGTTGTGCGTCACAGTTCAATAATTAGGGTTAGGGGTTTGATTACATCTCTAAATCTATATGCAATACTAATTAGCAATTACCAGCTGCTTCTTCCACTGCTTCCTTCATTTGAGAAGACCCACAGATGTCTCTTTTTAATAAATGCCACAGCTGCCTGGCCTGAACACAGGAAGGGCCATATTTGTGAGGAAGTGTTCATACTATGGAATCAGATAAGACTCAAAAGTCTTTCACGCAAAAGACACGATGTACACATGCGTAGCCTAATTCACGTGCATAAAACCAAATTCACGTGCGTAAAATATTTATATACATTCACAAAAACAATTCACGTGCTCAAAATAAAAATACATATTTATAAAATACGTTTCACAAATGCAAAACACTATTTGCAAATGTATAAGAGTGTACAAAAAGTTTTGAATGTTAAAATCTTGCGAGTTCATCCTGAATGAGAATGTGCAAATCCTCTTTCACGTACGACGCCCCCTGGATACGTGTGTGTGTATTTTTGAGACTCTCCTGGCAGAGGCAGGCAACTCGTAACCTTTCAGCCAATCAGATGAGAGCTGTATTCAATATCAACCACTCTGCGCTCTTTTGCGCAGTCAGTTCCTCTCCAGCACGGCGGACGGAGAAAGAGAAGCGCAGGATTCAAGCATAATTACATTCCCTGACTTTCACTGACTAACTTACTTTCCATTGTATCTAATGAACGTAAACAGGCTGTTGTTGTGCTTTAGTAATATGTAGAATATAAAGATAGTATTAATACTTTTTGGGATCTTTTTCAACACAAATCGGAGCTTCTCGGATCATTTCAAACATGTTTGATGCTGTTCAGGATTTTAAATTGGGCTGATCACTGCTCTGATAACCTGCCCTCCAACCTACAGCCGCATCACAGAAAAGAAGAGCTGAAGAGAACGGCGTCAGTTTTAATAAATTAAGTTTTAAGTTTGTTTTTGTTCATTTGCTTTTGTTTTTTTATTATTATCAATAATTAGCCTGTTTGTTTGATATTTTATTTTATTACTTGTCATCTGGGTCATGAATAACTTACTGCACACACAGAATAACGTGTGGCTAATGAAAAAAATTATAATTTTATTATAAATCAGCTTATATATATATATATACGCGTGTGTGTGTGTGTGTGTGTGTGTGTGTGTGTGTGTGTGTGTGTGTGTGTGTGTGTGTGTGTTAAAACTGACGCGATTATTCCCAGCTCGGTCAATTTAATTTGTGATATTATGCTGCATCTCTCATGCAGAAAAGACTTTGCAGAATAGAAATGCTAAATCATTCCAGTAGGTGGCGCATTCAGATCAGTAATGAGGAGTGATGAGTAGGGCCAGACGGAATCTGCGGACGTTTTTTGCTACAGTATTTCTGCGGAGAATTTTGGTAAAAATCTGCGGATTTCTGCGGAATTATTTTGGGAGTATCATAACTAAAAACTTAATATGTGAAATAAAAAATAATACCTTTATAACTTTTATTTAATGTTTAAAATGCAAATCCAATTAGATTAACTGTGAATAAATAAACAGAATTGATGATGGGCTAAAAATCTGCGGAAATCTGCGGAAAATCTGCATTCCTAATGCAACTAAAATTGCAAATAAGCAAATAAACCTTACTCTTTTTTTTTAATGCAAAAAAAAACAATAGACTATTTTCACATTACTTTCCTTAAAAAGTAACACATTTAGCTCCTTTTCTTAAGTGGCTTTAAATTGTATTGTATTACTTTCCCAACACTGCAAATAAGATTAACTAAATGATCGCCTAAACAAGATTAGGCTACAACACTACTGTAGTAAAGAGAGCATGGTCCCTTCAAGTCTATTCACTGTGTTTTTTTCTGTTCTCATTTCCATCGGCTGCTTAGTTATGTCAATCAGAGAGAATGCACTGAGTTATGTTGTGTACGGGAAGTTCAGTTTAATATAGAGGTTGCTCGCATGCTCATCGCACCGTTCTGTGCCGGAGCAAGAGAAACAGTGATGTGTAAGCTGTGTGTTTATGCCACTTGTACTGTGTGAGTAACCTGTGTATCTGCGTTGTTCAAGACGTGAAGTAAAAGTTAAACGGAAAAGACGATCATCTGTCGTGGCTCATTCCTCCCACACATCCACGTACTAGTCCAAAGCAAAACTGAAACTAACAGAACACACGACACTGCCAAAATAAAACATTGCATTTAATGTTGAAAATTGATAAACCAGATAACATATCATACCGCATTCACAATAACCTACTCATTTAATGTATTACTTAGGCTATAATGTCCTTGACCACCAGCAAATCAGAATATTCAGCTGGACAGCACTTTAGTTTTGTCTTCAGAGTCTCAAACAAATCCAGTCAAATAAAGCCTACAGCTGAGACTACAGTTTTAGCCCGATTTATGCTCGATTTTCACCTTCTGAGAAAAGCAGATAAGTTTACTACAGCCCATGATAAGCAAATAAACACTTAATTTATATTGTCATATTTTCATTGTCAATTTTTTTAGTTTCTGGCTTAATAAAAAACAAAAAACTCATAAAACATTTAAAATGCTTATATTTATATATTTATTACTGAATGATAGGGTATATATATAACTAAAGCACAACAACAGCCCGTTTACGTTCATTAGATACAATGGAAAGTAAGTTAGTCAGTGAAAGTCAGGGAATGTAATTATGCTTGAATCCTGCGCTTCTCTTTCTCCGTCCGCCGTGCTGGAGAGGAACTGACTGCGCAAAAAGAGCGCAGAGTGGTTGATATTGAATACAGCTCTCATCTGATTGGCTGAAAGGTTACGAGTTGCCTGCCTCTGCCAGGAGAGTCTCAAAAATACACACACACGTATCCAGGGGGCGTCGTACGTGAAAGAGGATTTGCACATTCTCATTCAGGATGAACTCGCAAGATTTTAACATTCAAAACTTTTTGTACACTCTTATACATTTGCAAATAGTGTTTTGCATTTGTGAAACGTATTTTATAAATATGTATTTTTATTTTGAGCACGTGAATTGTTTTTGTGAATGTATATAAATATTTTACGCACGTGAATTTGGTTTTATGCACGTGAATTAGGCTACGCATGTGTACATCGTGTCTTTTGCGTGAAAGACTTTTGATATTAAACTAGCTCCATATTCATCAGGTCATTACTATGTCCTTTTTCCAGGTGAACAGTAGGAAGAGAGGTTACCTGTTCCCATAGAGAGAAGTATTTGTTGTTTGAGCGGCATCTCCAAATTGAACATTGCATTAGATGATGCTTCATACCTGGATGTTATCGATCTGCTGATGTGCTGGAGCACTGATTCAGGGGCTTTTGATGCCATTATATTGAATAGAGATTTTATTTTCTCCTGTTTTTATGTTCAGCCAGATAAAAATAGTAGGGGGGATTGTTTTGAAGTGCACAAGAGCCACATTACATCAAGCCACATGATTTGAGGTATGTCATCCGTGATTTTAGAAAAGATGGAGAATTCTAATTTACACAATATCAATATTGGGAATAGGGGCAGCGCGGTGGCTCAGTGGTTAGCACTGTCATGGCTAGACCAGTTGGCATTTCTGTGTGGAGTTTGCATGTTCTCCCCGTGTTTGCGTGGGTTTCCTCTGGGTGCTCTGGTTTCCCCCACAGTCCAAAGAAATTTGATGTAAGTGAATTGGATAAACAGAATTGGCCGTAGTGTATGACTGTGTGTGTGTGAATGAGTGTGGGTGTTTCCCAGGACTGGATTGCAGCTGAAAGGGTAAAACATATGCTAGAATAGTTGGCGGTTAATTCTGCTGTGGCGACCCCTGAAAAATAAGGGATATTAACTTTAACGTTAATAAATATTGTTATTGAATATGTCATTTTAATGATGTAATGACTAAATTCATTATCAAATTAAATTTTTTTGTAGCATTTTTTTGTTTTGTTTTTCATTCATTAAGGCATAATTGACTAGAATATTGGAAATATATTGGCTTATATTTTAAGGCAGAATTGTATTACAATGGAGTACAGAATTATTAGGCAAGTTGTATTTTTGAGGATTAATTTTATTATTGAACAGCAACCATGTTCTCAATGAACCCAAAAAACTCATTAATATCAAAGCTGAATATTTTTGGAAGTAGTTTTTAGTTTGTTTTTAGTTTTAGTTATTTTAGGAGGACATCTGTGTGTGCAGGTGACTATTACTGTGCATAATTATTAGGCAACTTAACAAAAAACAAATATATACCCATTTCAATGATTTATTTTCACCAGTGAAACCAATATAACATCTCAACATTCACAAATATACATTTCTGACATTCAAAAACAAAACAAAAACAAATCAGTGACCAATATAGCCACCTTTCTTTGCAAGGACACTCAAAAGCCTGCCATCCATGGATTCTGTCAGTGTTTTGATCCATTCACCATCAACATTGCGTGCAGCAGCAACCACAGCCTCCCAGACACTGTTCAGAGAGGTGTACTGTTTTCCCTCCTTGTAAATCTCACATTTAATGATGGACCACAGGTTCTAAATGGGGTTCAGATCAGGTGAACAAGGAGGCCATGTCAATTGTTTTTCTTCTTTTAGACCCTTTCTTGCCAGCTACGCTGTGGAGTACTTGGACGCGTGTGATGGAGCATTGTCCTGCATGAAAATCATGTTTTTCTTGAAGGATGCAGACTTCTTCCTGTACCACTGCTTGAAGGTGTCTTCCAGAAACTGGCAGTAGGACTGGGAGTTGAGCTTGACTCCATCCTCAACCCGAAAAGGCCCCACAAGCTCATCTTTGATGATACCAGCCCAAACCAGTACTCCACCTCCACCTTGCTGGCGTCTGAGTCGGACTGGAGCTCTCTGCCCTTTACCGATCCAGCCACGGGCCCATCAAGACTCACTCTCATTTCATCAGTCCATAAAACCTTAGAAAAATCAGTCTTGAGATATTTCTTGGCCCAGTCTTGACGTTTCAGCTTGTGTGTCTTGTTCAGTGGTGGTCGTTTTTCAGCCTTTTTTGCCTTGGCCATGTTTCTGAGTATTGCACACCTTGTGCTTTTGGGCACTCCAGTGATGTTGCAGCTCTGAAATATGGCAAAACTGGTGGCAAGTGGCATCTTGGCAGCTGCACGCTTGACTTTTCTCAGTTCATGGGCAGTTATTTTGCGCCTTGGTTTTTCCACACGCTTCTTGCGACCCTGTTGACTATTTTGAATGAAACGGTTGATTGTTCGATGATCACGCTTCAGAAGCTTGGCAATTTTAAGAGTGCTGCATCCCTCTGCAAGATATCTCACTACTTTTGACTTTTCGGAGCCTGTCAAGTCCTTCTTTTGACCCATTTTGCCAAAGGAAAGGAAGTTGCCTAATAATTATGCACACCTGATATAGGGTGTTGATGTCATTAGACCACACCCCTTCTCATTACAGAGATGCACATCACCTAATATGCTTAATTGGTAGTAGGCTTTCGAGCCTATACAACTTGGAGTAAGACAACATGCATAAAGAGGATGATGTGGTCAAAATACTCATTTGCCTAATAATTCTGCACTGCCTGTATTGGTGCATTAATTATCTAAAGCCCCCCTAAAAGTGGCCTAGCAATGCCCATGGTGCTTTACAGTATTATATTTGTGCATATACATTGGTCAGTACTGAAGCCAAATCTGGAACTAATCTAACAAAATAACTTACGATAATGGTTCAAGAATTAGTAGCCCACATTTATATTATAGAAAAATATTAATAACATTTTCAAAAATAGCAAAATTCAAGATAAACGAAAATATATACAATTTTGTTGAAATTTTATAGTTTGTAATTATTTGTGCAATATTTTGCATAAATTTAAATGTATTATCTTTCCAAGATGTTCTGTGACTAAAATATTCTTTTAATAAATGTATCTGTTTAATAAATCTGTGTTGTTCAAATGCACCAAAATCAAAACTTTGTGGTCAGTAGGATTTTTAAATGTTTTTAAATAAGCTTATCCTGCTCACCGAGGCTATATTATTTAATCAAAAATACAGTACAAAATGTAAAATTGTGAAATGTTATCTTTACTTTACTTTCTTTATTGTCCACAAGTGGAAATTTATCTTTGGCTTCACCACACAACCACATCAGCGTTCACATTACACACATCACAGAAAAAACAGGCAACACAAACACATTCAATGTCATTACATACTGTATATCACATTAAAAACTCCATTTGAAACCCTATACATACTTAGAACCCAGTATTTAAAACTCTAATGGCAGTGGGCACAAAGGACATTTGATACACATTTTTCTTTACTTGAGGTGGCCTAAAACGTCTTTTTGAAGGCAAGAGCTGAAATGTTATATTTATATTATTGCACTATAAAAAATAACTGTTCAAAAGTAGTTCATCATTTATTCCAGTGATTTTAAAGATGAATTTTCAGCTTCATTATTCCAGTCTTCAGAGTCACATGATTCTTACCATCCTATTAATGATAATAACAAAAGCAATAATGACTGGAATAATAATTTCATTTGAAACTACATACAATAAGTAATAAATAAATATTTAACCATTTAACAATTTTTTTACATTTAAAAAAAAGCCGCCTTGAAGAACAAAATCATTTTCTTTAAAAAAACAACCCCCCCCCACCCCCAAACTTTGACCAGTAGTGTCATAAACAGCATAAAGTGCAATAGTGCAAACTGTACAACTAAATAAATATACATATTCATAATATACTATAATATATAAATAAACTGCAAAAATAAATCTTATTTCTGATATGTACAGGTCAATTCATCTTTATTTACATAACTTATACAATGCAGATGTTGTCAAAGCAGCTTAACGAATGTCTCTGTTGAAGTTCAGTTCAGTGTAATGTCTCTACTGAAGGCCGATCCCATGAAGAGTAGCTCACGCTGATCCTGTAGTGTTTATGAGCACAGACGGTGGTTCTGGATCGGGAAAAGCTTCTTTATTGATAAGTTTTGATGAGTTTTGAGAATTTGTTTGTTGAAGATTTTGCTGCTTTGTGTGTGACGTTCCTAAATGAGGAAAAATAAAAGAAGAAAAAATTAAACATGTCTGGAATTTGTCCAACGCATCCTTGGATAAAATGGGAAGCAACACAATAGAAAATCATTGTCTGTGAACGGCCTCTTAAAGCTACAATCAGCCGATAAAACAGATACTGCAACAAGAATATTATTTAGCACAGAAATGCAAGTTGTTTGAAGTAGTTATATGCAGTAAACAGACCCCCTAGTTTTCCGCGATCGCTAAATTAAACGCAAAATCAACAAAAAGTCGAAATCTTTTGCGATTCTGCAAAATTCTTTATATGCAAAAAAAAAGTACAGAATCTCATAAAACATCCAATTCTAAACCATCAAATGATATTTATTTCAGTTTGCAATTAATTTTACATGACTTATATATGTTGCAAACGCAGCACACGTGATGTATTTGAGTGTCTCTCGATAAATGACGTCTCACCTGCGCCCTCACAACCCTAACATTACATGAGAGTGGGGGGAAATTGTTTTGCAGCTCGTGCAGTAAGCAGATGCAGATGAAGCTCGAGTGATTTACATGTCAAGTCAATGCAAAGATGCGATTAGACATCCTATGGCACAAATCGAGCGAATGACACGGCGCAAATTAGGGCGCTTCAGACTAACAACATCTAACATCTAACAAACGGAGCAATGCAACAGACAGAAAAGGAAGCAGCTTAGAATGATGGAGATTGGTTCAAGGATGACGGCTGCTGGACGTGACCCAATTGAATGAGATTATTTTTGCTTGACATGTATGGCTGCTATTATGATGTGCGCCAAATCGCTAAATGATTTTCCCTTGCCATTGACGAGAGAAAAAGCTTCACTGCCATTGACGTGTTTTAGGTTTAATACAGTAAGGGAAGCCCTAACGCATGTTCTGAGTGAGGTACATGATGTCAGATGCCTCGGGGAGCGAAATCCGAGAAAGAGAAAGTAAGATCGTTGGTAAAAAATGAGTTATGCAACCTTCCTTTGGCTTAACCCCTACTGATTTAGATCTTGTCTTGACAAAAGCTTTATTTTTATGGCTTGTGTCATGAAGATATATATTAATCGCAGAATTTTCAGGAACTACCACCACAAAATTAGGTGGTTTTTATCGCAAAAATCACATAAAATCATGAAAAACTAGGGGGTCTGAGTAAAGTTTTAGTAAAACACCTTCATATGTGTGTGTATGTACAGATTTTCAGAAAATTCATCATTTTAAATGTTTTCATTGTCACAGGTTTTTTTTTGTTTTGTTTTTTAAACATCTTCAAATATTCAAATGTGTTTCTTTTACATTAACTGTATTGCTAAAAATGTTCAATACTTGTCAATTTTCATGAGTTTTAAGTGCACAAATATGTTACACATTAGCAAAACTGAAGATGATTAATAAAACATCATCAGCTTTGTGTGTGCCAGTATCAGAAATGCTGTTTCCTACTGGATCAGTTGTATTTACCTTCATCCCTTCTTCATCTCCTGCTTCTTCATCCACTTGTGCTGTAAGACGTCCTCCAGTGTTGACAATTTTTTGTCCAGGCACTTTTCTATCAGATCACAGCAGTCTGTACAAGGAGAAAGAGATAGTTAATCAAGACTGTATAAGACATTAAAGCTGACATTCATGAAGATATCTTCTGAAATTTGTGTTTTAAAAAAAGCTACTGCAGGGTCCTGGAGGGCCGGTGTCCTGCAAACCTTAATCAAACACTCCTGAAACAAGCTAACCAATGGCTATATCAGAAATGGCAGCCCTATACCCTTAAATAAAATAATAAATCAATTATTATGTAATTATTAAATGAACATTTGTACACATGATAACTCAAACTACATTGTTTCATTACTAGTATACAGCTTGTTGTGTTAAATAACTTGGGTCTTACCAAGCATAATCCAATCCATCTGAGGAGTTTATCAACCAGAAAAACACAAACAAAACTGCTTCAATTGACTCATTCCTTTACATTCACTCCTTTAAATGCACTATGTTAGTAGACTAATGTGAGGAGTAGTAGATGAGGGTATAGGGGGCAATTCTGGATACAGTCAATTACAATATCACTTGAGGGTTAAAGTTAAAGGTAAACTCTGTAGGACAGTGGCCCCCCAGGACTGAAGTTTCCCATTCATGAGCTAATATACATGGTGACGTAGTGGACATTTAAAGTCAAACATTTCCTGGGTTCAGCAATACTAAGCTCTTTCTGTCTTGTCATGAGACTGCAACAGGTTGAGGTTTTGGCATGTAAATTTGTCTTTTCACTCACCACTGGATACATTGGGAACAAACAAAAGGCGGCGCTCCGTTCCAGAAGTTCTGTACACTGGATTTTTACCATTCACCATGAAACACAGCATGTACCCTACGATCCAGATGCTTGTCAAGACGACACCTTCATAATCTTCTGCGCTGAATTTGGTAGCACAGCCGAAGTCAATCAGCTTGAGCTCCACCTTCGTTGTGTTGACTAGGATGTTGTCAGCATGCATGTCATTGTGGGAAACACCATGGTCAACACAATGCTGGATTGCCTGGACTAACTGGTGCAGCAGGGAACGTGCGACCTGCTCTTTCAGCTTGCCATGCATGTATATATAGTCCCGCAGAGATACACAAGGTTGGGGGTACTCCATGACGAGTGAAATGAACCCATCTTTATCAAACCACTCATACATTTCTATCACGTGCATGTTTGCTGAAGGATGTTTCAGCATGTGCATATACGCTGCTTCTTCACACACAAGGTTGGAACAACCAGGCTAAAGAGAAAAAGACAACAAAGATTAGTAGCTGTACATCTGAGGAAAGATTAGTACTATTTAAATGATTAGTTCACCCAAAAATTTAAATACTGTTAATAATTACTTTCCTTTGTCATTTTAATCCCCTGAAACATTCATTCATCTTCAGAACACAAATTAAGACATTTCAGATTAAATCAGAGAGCTCTCTCATGCTCCACAGACAGGAGCGTTCCTGAGGTGCTCAAAGTCTAGAAAAGGAGACAAAAACATTCTTAAAACAGGCCATGTGTCTTCAGTGGTTCAACTGTAACTGTTTTACAGTTTTTGGTGCATATGATTACAGCTGAACCACTGACGTCACATGGACTGTTCAGACAATGGTTTTGGCTCCTTTTCTGGATTTGAGCTTCTCTGGACCCCTGCCGTCTATAGCAGAAGAGGGAGCTCTTAAATTTGATCTAAAATATAGTTTGTGTTCTGATGATGAACAAAGGTCTCAGAGGATTGGAATCACAAGGTGAGTTAACAATGATTTAATGCTTGGGCAAACATATCATTTACATGTACTTTTACCTGCTTTAATAATTTTGTATATATGATCAACAAGGCTTTCCAGCTCTTTTCTCTTACAGTGTTGCTACAAACTACAGTAACTGTTCACATTAATTAAATTTCAGCATGAACCACAGCTTATCCTGAAGTCACCATAAAATGATTTTCTTCAGCTTGAACATGAGAGAAGTTTTCATACAGATTCATATGACTGGTTTTTGCCTTTTGAAATTAAACTATGCAATCGTGAATGTGTCTAAACCATTAAAGAATTAAATATTGAAAGAACTTTTGGCAACTTACAACAGAGATGTAACATGGATAGCTGCTCTTCGGAATCTTCTTGATGGCAACCTAAAAAGAGAAAATACAATCATTTTTTTTCACATTATTAAATTTGTAATTTGTTTAATAAATAAACAAGTTTGGATCAAGTGGACAAGTTACATAAGAAGCTAATTGAACAGTAAGAGATTTTACCTCCTTGCCATCAGATTTACGGACTGCTTTGAACGTTAAGCCGAAGCTCCCACATCCTATCATTTTTCCAACGCTGTAGAGATCAGTCAAAGATCCTGAAAAAAGAAGAAGAGGTTACTCTCTCATACTAACCTTACACCAGTGGTTCTCAATTTTGACCTACCCCCCACCCCCCCACACACACATTTTGTATGTTTTTCTTATTTAACACACAAGGATAAGTTAATGAGCTGATGATCAGAATCAGGTGAGTTAAGTAAGACTTACAAAATGTGCAGTGCGGGGTGGCCAGAGGCCTGGAATTGAGAACCACTGCCTTACATTAACAAGTATGTTACAGTCGCATTTATAATAGTACTGTTTGCATCAAATTAAATAAACAAAATTTCATGAATTTGACTCTGCATTTATGTTTTGTGACATTAGAGTCCTGTTAGCACGCTCACCTCTATTTGGCTCAAAATCAGGGGCTCCTGAGGCAGATGAGGACCTCACATTAGCCGTGTCCTGGAACCTAGATGGTCCAGGCACAGGCTCTGGATCGGCCATGTTCTGGACCACAGATGGTCTAGGAACATGCTCTGGATCTGGATTTAAATTGCCCCAGAGACGAAACGGTCCAAGGACAAACTCTGCCTCCGGACACACAATGTTCCAAAGCCAAGACAGCCAAGGGACAGGCTCTGGATCTGGATCAACAGAGTTCTGGAGACCGGACACTCCACGGAGAGGCTCTGGATCTGGATCAACAGAGTTCCGGAGACCATACACTCCAGGGACAGGCTCTGGATCAACAGTGTTCCCGAGACCAGACACTTCAGGGACAGGTTCTGGATCTGGATCAGCCATGTTCTGGACCCCAGATGGTCTGGGAAAAGGATCTGGAGTGTACCAGAGACGGAACAGTCCAAGGACAAACTGTGCCACAGGACACACAATGTTCCAAAGCCAAGACAGCCAAGGGACAGGCTCTGGATTTGGATCAACAGTGTTCCGGAGACCAGACAGTCTAGAGACAGGCTCCGGATCTGGATCAACAGTGTTCCGGAGACCAGACACTCCATGGTTAGGGTTAGGCTCTGGATCTGGATCAACAGTGTTCCGAGGACCAGGCACTTCAAGAATAGCCTCTGGATCTGGATCAACAGTGTTCCAAGGACCAGGCACTTCAGGGACAGGCTCTGTATCTGGATCAACAGAGTTCCGGAGACCAGACACTCCAGGGACAGGCGCTGGATCTGGATCAACAGTGTTTTGGAGGCCAGACACTCCAGGCTTGGAGTTGGGGTAAGGCTCTGGTTCTGTATCAACAGAGTTCCGGAGACCAGACACTCCAGGGACAGGCTCTGGATCTGGATCAACAGTGTTTTGGAGGCCAGACACTCCAGGCTTGGAGTTGGGGTAAGGCTCTGGTTCTGTATCAACAGAGTTCCGGAGACCAGACACTCCAGGGACAGGCTCTGGATCTGGATCAACAGTGTTCCAGAGACCAGCCACTTTAGGGACAGGCTCTGGATCTGGATCAACAGTGTTCCGAAGCCCAAACACTCCAGAGACAGGCTTTGGATCTGGATCAACAGAGTTCCAGAGACCAGACACTCCAGGGACAGGCTCTGGATCTGGATCAACAGTGTTCCAGAGACCAGCCACTTTAGGGACAGGCTCTGGATCTGGATCAACAGTGTTCCGAAGCCCAAACACTCCAGAGACAGGCTTTGGATCTGGATCAACAGAGTTCCAGAGACCAGACACTCCAGGGACAGGCTTTGGATCTGGATCAACAGAGTTCCAGAGACCAGACACTCCAGGGACAGGCTCTGGATCAACAGTGTTCCAGAGCCCAGACACTCCAGAGAGAGGCTCTGAATCTGGACCAACAGAGTTCCAGAGCCAAGAAGGTCCAGCGACATTCTCTTGATCTGAATCAGTCTCTAGGTCTGGATTGGTTGTATGTGGATTCCTCTGTGGTGTTTGTGGTTCCACGCTTATCTGTCTGCAGCAGAGGAAAGGCTTCTTTATGGCCTTCCACACTCTCTTGAAGAAAGCACGTATTTTGCTCCCCCTGCTGCCTTGTATTTGAATTCCTAAATTGAAAAGAAGACAAAAAAGAAAACATGACAATCTGTTATTGTTTAGGCTATTAAGTATATATAAATAAACCATATTAATAATAACAAGATATAGGGTGACTTGTCCCAAAGTGGGGACAAGCTCTAGTGTTTAATAACCCTAAATAACAAAATTAGCCATAAGAGTCATTTAAAAACAAAAAACTGATTTATTCGTTATAAAATGTCTTTATGGAACATGATCATTACTTAATTTTCTGATGAATTTTGGCATAAAAAGGAAATTAAATAAAGTGTTTGAGCTATTCCTAAACATACATACATACATACATACATACATACATGCAGTCAAAATATATTAATATATAATATTAGCCCTTTAGTGATGTAATGGAGAGATTTTTTCATCATGTTTTTAAATATAAGTTTTAATAACTATTTTACAAGATACTAGTATTCAGCTTAAAATGCTTAAAGACCCAATTATGATAATTAGGTTAACTAGGCAAGTTAGGATAATTAGGCAAGTCATTGGACAACAGTGGTTGGTTCTGTAAAGAAAATACAATTATATATATATATATATGTATTAAGGTTATATATTCTCTTAAGGTGGCTAATGTTATTGATCTTAAACGGTTAAAAACTGCTTTTATTCCAGCCAAACTAAAAGAAATGATGCTTCCACAAAAGAAATAATATTAAAGGAAATTAATGGTGTAACACATCACAAATCTCATGGTTTAGATAACATTATTTTAGTCACAGAACTGCTCAATTTTTAGATCAAAGAGGGACAAATGTAATTTGTTTTCCATTTATTACAAGCACAGAACAGCAAGGAACATTTGTTTTTAACAAAAATAACTTTTAGAGTGTGATTTTGTGAGTTAAGAACACAATTTAATATATTATTAAAATCTTTAATTTACTCAATGTACTTTCTGCAGTTTCTCTTTTTCAATGTTACATAACACATCCTGTGATTTTTAAAATAGTATTTTGGATATGAATTTGTTGTTTTGGCTATGCCAAGTTTAAAAAAAAAAAGTCTCACTTGAGGCCAATTTATCTTACAGGACAACATTTACTCATTGTGTTAATTGATCATTGTGAAATTGATCATTTCTCTTTTTTGTTTAATATGTCATGTTCCTTGTTTTTTATACATTTAATTTAATTCCCCAATACTTATATGTCTTTACCCTGTTTTTACCTTTTTTATTTTACTTAAAGAAATTAAGTATCCTATTTTCCATTAACAAAATGTTCATATTCTACAGTGAAGTGGTTGCTGATAATCTCACCAGTTGTGTTTCTCTCCATGGTGTTATCGGGAAAAGGGTCATCGGGTATCTCATCTGGTGCTGTACCGGCATCTGAAGCCACAGTCCAATCCTCGTCCAGCCAGGGACAGAAGTCACTGCAAAAGCTAATGGTCTCCATATGTGACCCTAAATGACAAAATTAGCCATAGGAGTCATTAAAAAAAAAAAAACAACAACTGTGATTTATTCATTACAAAATGTCTTCATGGAACATGATCATTGCTTAATTTTCTGATGATTGTTGACATAAAAAGGAAAATTATTTAATAAGGCAAATCTCAATCATTTATTGTTTGCTACTTTAAAACAAACACATTTTGCATTATTCTTGTAATCTTATCAAGTAAAATATTATCTTACTTAAAAAGGCTAACATTTATAGTTATAAAGTATACATTTTTGATTGCAAAGCCATGACAGCATATAATCATGCATTTTTGATTGTTGGTGAATTTCCTTTGTTGGGAGGACATAAAATGTCATTTTTACTGTTCATCATCAGTTGGCAGCATTAACCCTTTAGATTGACCTGTGCAAATAAGATTCTGGCTTTTATATGGAGCTCTATGGAGTAAAACAGCAGATTATAGTGTGTGTGTGTGTGTGTGTGTGTGTGTGTGTGTGTGTGTGTGTGTGTGTGTGTGTGTGTGTGTGTGTGTGTGTGTGTGTGTGTGCGTAAATACACTTACTATGTTTACTGTTTTCTGAGAGCTAAGTTGCTTATTTAGATTTTCTCAGACATATCTCAGACATATTTTTCTCAGACATATTGTTTCAATTTACTAGAACTTCAGCTGTGTTACGCCGCTTGACACAATCCACATAGTAAAAGCACTATAGAAACAACATTGAATTGAATAGAAGGCAGAAACTAAGCTTTTTTGCACTGCAACTGATGAGTAAAATAAATTCTGACCTCTTCCCAACAGGAAAAAACAGCAACAATCAAAAATGCATTATTATATGGTGTCGTGGCTTTGCTATCAAAAAATGACATCATCAATAGGGCAAACCAGCCATGAATGTAACAAATTTCTTTCCTAGAGTGTATTGTTGTATTTCTGAAAATATTTGAAGCATTTTCCCAAAATATCTGTCAAAATAAGATTTAGAAAATCATTCAATTTGCTGAAACAGAAAGTTTTGGCCAAATTAAACATTCAATTTAAAGTCTTTGCTATGATTTGAGTCAAAAATATGTCAGATAGACATAAATATGTGCCCTTTATGTTGCAAAAGGCTTAATTTCTCGATAAAATAAATAAAAAAATAACCATACAAATGAATTCAAAAATTTAGCTATATGAATTGTATAATAAAACCAGTACCAAAAAACAGAAAAACATCCTGCTTATTGCACAAGACTCTGTTTTCGGAATTAGCACTTAATTTATTTTATAATATTTTTAAATAACTTTATATGTAAAAATGGTAAAAGTCAATTAAACTCTGACATCATTTGAGATAAAATATTCAAATGAACTCTAAAAATGTCTGAATATTATTCTCTATGATGCACAAGCTTTGTTTTTATAGCTATGCCTTTGTTGATTTTATATACAGTAATGAATCCATATTTTCAGTATATCGCATAAGTGTTTACAGTGTATCAGATATACTGAAAATATGGATTCATTTCTAATATTTAGAAATTTTTAGGGTTGATTTGAATATTTTATCTCAAATGGTGTCAGAGTTTAATTCATTTAAGTGTTTACAGTGTATTCGACCTAATACAAATATGGATTCATTATTGTATATAAAATATTATTGTATATTATTATTGTATTATCATTATTGAATAAATATTAGTGTACATTATTATTGTATTATCATTATTGTATAAATATTATTGTATATTATTATTGTATTATCATTATTGTATAAATATTATTGTATATTATTATTGTATTATCATTATTGTATAGGGCAACGCAGTGGCGCAGTAGGTAGTGCTCACAGCAAGAACGTCGATGGGTCGCAGGTTCGAACCTCGGCTGGGCTGGGTCAGTTGGCGTTTCTGTGTGGAGTTTGCATGTTCTCCCTGCGTTTGCGTGGGTTTCCTCCGGGTGCTCCAGTTTCCCCCACAGTCCAAAGACATGCAGTACAGGTGAATTGGGTAAGCTAAATTGTCCATAGTGTATGAGTGTGAATGTGTGTGTGGAAGTTCCCAGAGATGGGTTGCGGCTGGAAGGGCATCCGCTGCGTAAAAATCGTGCTGGATAAGTTGGCGGTTCATTTCGCTGTGGCGACCCCGCAAGGGACAAAGCCGACAAGAAAATGAATGAATGATTGTATAAATATTATTGTATATTATTATTGTATTATAATTATTGTATAAATATTATTGTATATTATTATTGTATTATCATTATTGTATAAATATTATTGTATATTATTATTGTATTATCATTATTGTATAAATATTATTGTATAATATTATTGTATAAATATTATTGTATATTATTATTGTATTATCATTATTGTATAAATATTATTGTATATTATTATTGTATTATCATTATTGTATAAATATTATTGTATATTATTATTGTATTATCATTATTGTATAAATATTATTGTATAATATTATTATATTATCATTATTGTATAAATATTATTGTATATTATTGTGTTTTTCTGAACACTTTGGTACTGGTCTTATTGTATAATTTCATATGGTTTAATTTTTTAATTCATTTGTATGGTTAATTTTTTTTTTTATCGAGAAATTAAGCCTTGTGCAACATAAAGGGAACATATTTATGTCTATCTGACATATTTTTGGCTCAAACTATAGCAGGAGCAAAGAGTTTAATTGGTTTGAAACCAAATGTCTAACGTTAATAAACGTCAAACGTCAAACTAACTTTAAGGTTGGGGATGTTTGAGGCCAGAGTCTCAATTCAGGGCAAATCACCTCACACTTTTCTCATCCCAAACCCCATTATTGATCATTTCTCATGTTTTGTTTCATATGTAATGTTTCTTAAGTCATATATAAAATAATTTTATCCCCCAATACTTTCTCTTTGCCCAGTTTTTATCAGTTTTTTTTAAACCTAAGAAAACTTGAGTGGTTGCTGACAGTCTCACCGGTTGTATTTTTCTTCTCATTGACAGTAAAAGGCTTATCAAATGCTTTGTCGGCATCTGAAGCCATAGTCGAATCCTCCTCGTCGAGGCAGGGACAGAAGTCGGTGCAGAATCCAGTGTTCTCCAGCCATGTTTTCGTCCCTTCATTCTCTCCTCCACTACACACGGGCGTTGTTGCTGCCATCGCGTGGACAAATATAAACTTTGTTTTGTCACTCATAATGTCTTCAAGTTAACTCCTGTTTACTCAGAAAATATGTTAGTCAATAGATATTCGTAAATCCAAAGATTTGCTCGAGGTTTCTGTAAACGCGTCTTCACTCAATTCAAATATCAATCAAATGAAGGCTGAGGCAGTATGCGAATATGTACTAGCGAGTGACGTCACTTATGGAATGTTTAGAACATCTTACGAGTTTGTAGTTTTTTGCTTAAAACTACAAACGGCAAGGCGATTTTCAAATATTATTCAACTAGGACTGTTTTTATATCTGAAGTTGGGTCATCATAACCACTAAAGCACAGTCAACGATAGCTCATCAATGTCAAAATGCTAGCCAATCAAATCAAAGAAGGCGGGCTTTACAGTTCGCTGAGGATTTATTTATTTAAAAATGATTACAAAATTGATTGCCAAAGAGACAAAATTAGTGCTCAAGTTCAAAAATATGAATGTTTGTGACGGATATTGAATACTAGCACAATACTGAAAAAATATAAAGCAATGTTAAAAAGGGCAACACAAACAAATATTAAAGGATTTTATTTTATATTATTTTGTAAGAGATATAGTTCTTCTAGCTTCGATTAAAATATATAAATAAAAAATAAATAATTCATAAAATAATAAATATCAGTTCGTGGGTTCTCTAAATAACTGCTGTTGCTAGATCAGATACGGGTAAGTCTAGATAGGATACAGCTGCGGACCCGCACATAAGCGTCATTTTGTAAAACTATAACAATATTTAATATTTTTACATTATATTAACAACATTATATTATATTAACAACATTTTTTACATTATTTTACATTATATTACAAAATACAACAAATGGGAAATTTAATAAATAATTCTCGTTAACTACTGATCTGACGTTAGCAACAACGTATATATCTATGAGCAACAACGGCAACAACCAGATACGGTTGCGGCCGGAAGTTAACGATAATTATTTATATTATTATTAAATTTCCCATTTATTGTATTTTATTAACGTCTAACCCTACCCCAACCCTAAACCCTACCGTCACAGTAATGTAAAAACAGTAGTTGAACCGAGTTTTATTTATGTTATTTATTAAATTACCCAAATAAATTGTATTTTATTAACGTCTACCCCTACCCCAACCTTACACCCAACCGTCACAGTACTGTAAAAATATTAATTATTGTTATACAGGCTTACAAAAATGATGCTACATTGATGTGCGTGTCCGCAGCTGTATCCTATTTAACGTCAGGCTTTACTGCATTAATGGGAGCGACACTTCCTTTTAGGAAAACTGCTGTTGGCGGGCCATTTCTGTTGTAGCTCCACATAAAAACTTAAATATAGTGTTTCAAGTAAATTTCAGAGTGGATTTTCGCTTATTTTTGTACTATTTGTATACCTTTGTCTCCGTTTTGATGCCATGTGCGCCATTTTTCCATTTGCTAACGAAATGATGTGTTTTAAAATGGTGGAAATATAACAACTGTCCGTTTGTCTCCTTTGCTCTGTGCGCAGGTAATTATTTCTTCATTTAATATAGTGTTTAAGTATTTTTTTTTATTTATATCAGTTTATTTGTGCATTTTCTATCATTTTATAGTTCAATGCTTTGTCTAAACTGTTTTGTAAATGATTTAATTCGTGGTTTTACTAAGAAACATTTCGTGATGTAAACTGAAGGTATTTTGTATTTAGTGTTTTATATTCAGTCCTTATATTCAGACCTATTCCTGCTGAATGACATGTAGATAGTGGAAAATGTGACATTGAATTGGTAAAAGAAAACATCAGTTTAATTGTGATGGAGAAACACATTTCTGTTTTACATCATAATGTTTGATTTTTACTGTCAAAAGCAGCAGAGCTATAACTTGACTATTTGTCTCCTACTGCTCTGTGTGCAGACATCAAATAAATTCTGTCATCATCCATGAGTGTGTGTTGATGGAGAGTGGAAAAACTGGGTCTGAAGAGTGCAAAGGTCACACATAAACACACATATACACATAATTGTAGTTTGTAATTCTGTTTGCAATAACTAGTTTAAATTTAAATGTATTATCTTTCTATTCCTAAAGATGTTCAGTGACCAAACTCTTATTTTACTGGATATAAACTAACTGTTTAATAATAAGAAACATGTTTGTTTAAATGCACCAAAAACTATTGACTATATTCACTGAGAAATGGACACGGGGTAAGCAAAATAATCTTGTTTTTCCTTTTGACGTGATTGTTTTGCTTACTCCATTTGCAGATTATTTTGCTTGTTTTAAGGAAAAAATCTAATAATTTTGACAAATTATTTCTTAAAATAAGACAATATTTTTTGCTTGTATAGAAAATGTTTTTGATTTAAGAATTTTTAGATATTTGGACTAGAAACTCTGAAAATCGAAGTAAGAAGAACATTTTTGCAGTGTATAATGTCATTGATTTTTGACGTTACACACACACACACACACACACACACACACACACACACACACACACACACACACACACACACACACACACACACACACACACACACACACACACATATATATCAGGGTATCCACAGGCTCTTAAAAAGTCTCAAATTTCAAAATCATAATTTTAGGCCTGAAAAAGTCTTAAATTAACTGGAATATTGTGTTGTAGGTCTTAAATCATTTTAAACAGGTCTTCATTTTCCGATGTCCATGTAAAGGTACCCAATCAGGCCAACACTTATCCAATCACTAACATTCCATCTCAGTAAAAGTTTTGACAAAAGTTTATCTGTTAACTCTTGTTAACTCTTATTAACTTTAATAACGATTAACTTTATTTAATTGTTTGTACAACAGGGCGGCACGGTTACTCAGTGGTTAGCATTGTTGCCTCACAACAAGAAGGTTGCTGGTTCGAGTCTCGGCTGGGCCAGAGGCATTTCCGTGTGGAGTTTGCATGTTCTCCCCGTGTTCGCTTGGGTTTCCTCTGGGTGCTCCAGTTTCCACCACAGTCCAAAGTCGTGCGGTTCAGGTGAATTGATAAACTAAATTGGCCGTAGCGTATGAGTGTGTGTGTGAATGTGAGAGTGTATGGGTGTTTCCCAGTAATAGATTGCGGCTGGAAGGGCATCTGCTGCATAAAACATATGCCGGAATATGTGTGTGTGAATGTGAATCTGCTGCATAAAACATATGCCGGAATAGTTGGTGGTTAATTCCGCTGTGATGACCCCTGATAAATAAGGGACTAAGCTAAAGGAAAATGAATGAATGAATGTTTATACAACAAAGACTGTCCAATATTTTTCACATTTGATTATTTAATTACTGTATACCTGAATACAGTTGCGAAAAACACTTTATTTAATTTATAAATACTTTTTCCTTATTGAATTCATCTATTCTTGTAAGATTGTTTATTATATCTTATGCAGATGCTCTCCCCTACAGAATCATATCAATCTAAAATTATAAATTCCAAATAGACATTCAAGTCATCTAAAGAAATTGTTTTAATATTGCTATACATGCAGAATTAAAAAAAATATATGGCAATGTTAGATTTTTCCAATATCGTGCTGCCCTAAATGGGATCATAAATTTTAAAGAAAATTAAACAACAGATCTTATCAATGTTTCAAAGTAGAATGCCCTTAAATAGTGTAGCATATAGTTGAAGGTACAGAATCATTTTTTTTTAATTGAGTTTGTGTCTTCTGTCTAATGTAGGCCTACTGTAGGTCTGTTCTTTACAGAAGCTTTAAACAGACACGCATGCTGCAGTCGCAATGATGTGAGACAACGACAAGGCAAATATAGGCTACAGTACGTGTCATTTATTGTTAACAAGCTGTTTATTGATCTTTCCAGTAATCGAGCAGTTATGAGGCGAGATATTCATTTCATGCTATAGCTTCCAATGGCTGCTTTGTCACAATAAATCAAAGAACATCACACAGCATTTATTGGACCAATTTTCAATATTAACTATTGTGAAATTAATTATTGTGAATTGTCAGATTTTACACCCCAAATCCAACCTAAACCCAACTGCTACCCTTAAAGGGGTGGTCCACTACGATACCATACTTTAAAACTTTAGTTGATGTGTAATGTAGCTGTGTGAACATAAACAACATCTCTGAATGTAATATGCTCAAAGTTCAATGCAAAGGGAGACATTGGTTTTTATAGAGTTAGCTTAGCAAAACCTACAGTGAACGAATTTGGGGACTACAAAAAAATACATCCGGGCTAGTGAGATCACAAGGGCTTCCGGTTATGTGCATTCAACTCGCGCACACACAGGGGGCGTGGCCAGAGGCACTGTAATGTTATAGCAGAGAAGGCTAAAATGCCATTCAAACACTGCTATTTCCACAGAGCTTGTTCTGTTGCTGTATTTGGGCTTCCACAGGACATGACACAAAGAGAGAAGTGCTTACAGTTTAATATTAATTATGTTCCAGAGAATTATAAAAAAAATATATAGCTAGCATTTGACAAAGGAGAACTTCCAGAATCTCTTCCAGCTTAGTGCTGAATCAGTTAAACACAAAGCTGTGGACTGTGAGCCACAACCTGTAAGTATTTTTATTTGTTAAAATTGATCAAATACAGGCACAGTTTCTAGCATTAAAGGTATGTTGCAGCGGGGACGTAAAAAGGATATAAACAACAGGAAATTCTGTTTGGCAATCGCTAACAATTTAGCTAAAAATTCATATTTATCAGTCAAACCGCTGTAAACAGCCACAATCTTCACCAGCGCTGCAGTGTCTCTCTATGCATGTCTCTCTATGCGGCTGCTTTCCGTGTGTTCTAGATCTCAAAAACCAAATTCGCAAAAGATATGTGAATGTTTTATATTACTTACACATGCTTATTCCGGATATATGTGAAAGACACTTGTCAGATTTTATTTTAGAGAGCAGGCATGAGCTGTGTGCTCTTCGTTTCTGTCTGATTCAGGCCGCTAACGCTGCTAACAGCTCCTCTGAGCCTCTGACTGGACTGTTTTACACAGCGCAAAATCACACGCTTGTAAGGAAGTGACGTGAAGCCAGTCCACGAATCACAGCACATTATGTTAGTGGACCAATCAGAGCCTCTTGAGGGTGGGTTTTTTAGAGGAACTAGGAAATATGACAGTCGTTTTCATGTTAGCTGAGTAGCTGTATATAATCAAAGTAAGATATATGAAAAAATAACGTGATTTTCTACAACTACACTGCGGACCACCTCTTTAATAACTATTAATAAGCAGCACAGAGATTTGTTGAGGTAAAAGTTGTAGTTAATGGTTTGGTAATAGCAAGAATTATAAATTAAAATTAAGTGTGATTCTAATGATTATTATATTCACTGTAAAAAATGCAGGGTTCCACAAATTTCAGTCATGTTGTCCCAACACAAATTGATAAAGTTAACTTAACACATTTAAGTAGATTGAACATAAAACAATTAAGTTGTCCCTAAAAAAAATCTCAATAATTCTGTTGTTTCCGCTCATTTTAAATAAGTAGTTTAAACAAGCAGCAAAAATACTTTTGGAGTGTTTTATGGGCTAATATATAAAAGTCATAGTTAATGGTTTGTTAATCGTTATAGATTTAAAGCTTAAAATAAAGCGTGACCAAATGTTTCAATAAAAAAGACTGAATTTGAAATATAAGGCTTAAAAATTACTTAACACAAACCTTCTTGTAATTAATAGACACAGAAGGTGACGTTCATTATTTTATTTTTTCAAAATTCAATTTGGGATTTAAGATTCAAAATCAATTTGTTCAAATGATATGCTGTATTGACCCTGCAGTTTTAAATTAGGTTCACACTTACTGTGATTTTAAAACTCTAACTGACTAAAATATTCTGTATGAATACCATTACATCTCTAATTTATATCTTCATTAAGCCCCTTTAAAATACTAGCTAATGTTCGATCAATTGGTATATAATGTAGAAATGTCTGTCAAGAGACCTTAAAACAATCTTCAATGACACAGTGAACACCATCTCCATATTTTATCAATATGACTGCTATTACTCTGGAGTTATGAGCAATACCTCATTTCACAGAACCAATAAAACTCTCCAGCAGACAGATACCATCAGCCCAGACCGAGGACCAATAGTGTGTCACTGCAAACCAAATCAGACAAAACAAAACAAATGACACACTCATCCTTTGGGTCCAATGCATCATTCGTTCATTTATAAAACAGCATGAAGAAAACAAAAAGACAACATTATAGGTTCAGTTTTGATCTCTTCCATAACAATTACATCTATTTAAAAGAAATCTTTCCTCCTTTAATGGGCAAATGACATTAGAAGGATCTATTTATGAGGATGGCACAGGAAGAAGTGTGTGTGAGTACTGGTTTTAGTGGTGTACAAGGACAGACATTTGTATAATGACAGGTATGACTTAGATATTAAAACATTGAGGTGGTTTATGAGAACATTCCTTGTGTACTTTTCAAAATGCTTAAAAAAAACATGCTTAATGTTGCAACAGGTTTCCTGTGAGGGTTGGTTTTAGCGGTAGAGCAATATAAGAATTGTTTTTTAGTGTATTAAATACTTCACACCTATGGAAAGTCCTTGTAAACCACCTATACCAACATCTGTGTCTGTGTGCAGGGCTGCGGACTGATTAATTTCAGCCTGAGTCTGATTCATCACAGCCAGCCACCTGATTGCACTTTAAGACGGTGCTCCTCTCGAGAAGCCATTCAGATGCCATTCAGGTAAAATCCATCTCCCAAGGACAGTCAAATCAGTTCCTCTGCTGCTCCCTGTATTGCTTTTAAACTCACACATGATGACCAGGAGACTGTATGACTGTATTTCAGCGAGATCTGAGGGAAATATGTTAATCTTTATATATGTTGAAATGTATTTGACACTGAAATGAAGAATCTCATGGCAAAAAATTGACAAGTAAACTTTTTGATAAAAAACTTTTTTAAGAATATGAGATTTCCGTTTATTCCAACTTTTTAGAATACGAAACATTGGTTAATTCGGTGCATTTATAGTGCAGAGTCATCTTATAAAGGAATACTTCACCAAAAATGAAAATTGTTATTAATTACTCACCCACATATTGTTCCAAACCCCTGAGACCTTCGTTCATTTTCAGAACACAAGTTAAGATATTTGCAACACAGGCTCATTGGGAAAATGTGCCCAGAGATATAGTGCATTCGGAAAATGTTCATAGCGCTTCACTTTTTCCACATTTTTTTATGTTACAAAGACAGGTGTGCCAATATTGTGGCATCATATTTAAAAAGACTTGAGGCTGTAATTGCTGCCAAAGGTGAATTAACAAAGTATTGAGCAAAGGCTACGAATACTTATGCACATGTGACTTTTCATTTTATTTCTTTTTTCTTTTTTTTTTTTTATAAATTTGCAACAATTTCAAAAAATCTTTTTTCATATTGTCATTATGGGGTATTGTGTGTAGAATTTTGAGGAAATACATTAATTTAGTCCATTTTGGAATAAGGCTGTAACATAAAAAATGTGGAAACAGTGAAGCGCTATAAATACTTTCTGGATGCACTGTACATTTCTGTATGATTTCTGGTTAATGGTAAAAAATAATAAATAGTCTAAAGTTACAGATAAATGATTGAATAACAAAGTTCCTGAGATGCTGTTCTATTTTTTCATTTATAGCAGTGGTCTCAAACTCAATTCCTGAAGGGCCGCAGCTCTGCATAGTTTAGCTTCAACCACCTCCAACTCACACCTGCTTAGTAGTCTCTGGGCGTACTCACACTATGTACAGTTGCCTTGAACCGGGCCAAAGCACGCTTGTCCCCCCTCCCGTCTCCCCCGACGGCCTGCACTCACATTACATTCGGGCCTGGGCACGCTTGCATCATCGATGATGCGCTGTTCAGTAAGCGTTCTTGCTCAGCACAGTGGAGATTTCTTTATATCGTTTTAGTATATATGCGGTGACGCAGTCAAATATTTCACCCAACAGATCAGCCACCTTTGACGCTCATAAACAATCATAAAGTCCTCGTGCTGCAGGAATTAGGAGGTTTGCTGAAGGTGCAGCTGTCGTGCAGTGAGGGGTTTGCGTCTTTAATAAACTATGACAGTTTGCGTTCATTGAACAGTAAGAATGATTAATAAATCCATATGAAATAGTCCCTTAAAAGTCATGTCTCATCTTCAGTTTCGGGCTCAGGCGCGTTTTGCACTCACACTACAAGCTTACCGCGCCAAATCCCAGTGAACTGCACTCTGAGTTAAAAAAAAAAATAGCCTTATAAATTCCTGCCTTCACTTTGTGCATATGATGTTTAAAATGTTAAATATCAAATGCACTTTTTGTTACACAGATTTGAAGTCTGCTTAAAAGGTGTTTTACAAGGTCTCAATTCTTTTTAATCTGTAAAACAATAACCTATAATAATAATAATAATAATAATAATAATAATAATAATAATAATAATAATAATAATAATAATAATAATAATAATAATAATACCAATAATGAAAAAAAAATACTGAGTAGTTTGGAATTCTGCCATCATTTTACTCATCTTCGTGTCTTTTCAAATCTGCAAGCCTTTTTTCTGCACACAGAAGATATTTATTTGTACTTAGGATGAATAAAAAGTCAGATTTTTGTTTTCCTTTGCTATTTTGAAAGGTTCAATGTATTAATAACAACATTGTCAAAGCAATCCCCTTCACACAGGATTACAAATATCACTGCATTATTATTAATTCCAGGCCCTTTCCACATTGTAAAGAAACACTACAAGTCCGCTCACAAACACAGTCCTCTCAACCACCAATTTTGTGTTAATGGTTTCTGCACGTTTATAAGCTGATAATACTTCTGAACATGACAGCACCATTTTGACAAAATAATGTTTTTGTAGTTTACGCAGAGATTATAGGTTTGTGCTGTCACAATACTGGAATTTGATCCAGTGCCTTAAAAATATTGATATTTGAAACAATTTTCAATGCCATTATAACCCCTTTAACTTGCACTCTGAGAAAAAGACCAATTTCATAGGTTAAATTGTGTTCCTGACACCACTCTAAGATATGAAAGTAAATCTGGTGCAGTTTGTTGTGATCGTGTCTCAGTCCACATCACATTCAGGGAAGCCAAACAAGTTGATTATAACAATAATCACAATATTTTCACTGACCCATAGTGAAAAAAGAAATATAATAAAAGTAGCTGTTGTTTTCATTTCATTTGACTGTGTTCAAAAATATATTTATCAATGAAATTTCACATTTCTCAATCCCAATTTTGATATTACCAGCCTATGTTTTAAACAATTTACAACCAATAGCACAAATAAATACAACAGAACAAAAATATGAATGGAAACACAAATAACAGTGATTTTGTGTGTTTTGGTGTTTTTCTTTGTTTATCAGTGTACTTGCTAAGCAGTGTATTTTAACAAGGTTTAGCATATTTATCTTTTCAAGCTATAGTGCATGAGTACAAAAAGAACACACACACACATATAAAAACAAATTTGTGTTTCTGTTGCATTTTTGTACTTTAATTAAATTGGCCAGACCTAACAATTCGAGTAGAGTTCAAAATATTGGCTTAGTATAAAGAGAAAAATGATATCATAAATCTCAGAAAAGAGATATTATATATTTTCAAATATTTCAGTATTGATATATATAAATATACAGTATATACACAGGCAGTGCAGAATTATTAAGCAAATGAGTATTTTGACCACATCATCCTCTTTATGCATGTTGTCTTACTCCAAGCTGTATAGGCTCGAAAGCCTACTACCAATTAAGCATATTATGTGATGTGCATCTCTGTAATGAAAAGGGGTGTGGTGTAATGACATCAACACCCTATATCAGGTGTGCATAATTATTAGGCAAGTTCCTTTCCTTTGGCAAAATGGGTCAAAAGAAGGACTTGACAGGCCCTGAAAAGTCAAAAATAGTGAGATATCTTGCAGAGGGATGCAGCACTCTTAAAATTGCCAAGCTTCTGAAGCGTGATCATCGAACAATCAAGCGTTTCATTCAAAATAGTCAACAGGGTCGCAAGAAACGTGTGGAAAAACCAAGGCGCAAAATAAACTGAGAACTAAACCATAAACTGAGAAAAGTCAAGCGTGCAGCTGCCAAGATGCCACTTGCCACCAGTTTTGCCATATTTCAGAGCTGCAACATCACTGGAGTGCCCAAAAGCCCAAGGTGTGCAATACTCAGAGACATGGCCAAGGTAAGAAAGGCTGAAAAACGACCACCACTGAACAAGACACACAAGCTGAAACGTCAAGACTGGGCCAAGAAATATCTCAAGACTGATTTTTCTAAGGTTTTATGGACTGATGAAATGAGAGTGAGTCTTGATGGGCCCGTGGCTGGATCGGTAAAGGGCAGAGAGCTCCAGTCTGACTCAGACGCCAGCAAGGTGGAGGTGGAGTACTGGTTTGGGCTGGTATCATCAAAGATGAGCTTGTGGGGCCTTTTCGGGTTGAGGATGGAGTCAAGCTCAACAGTCTTACTGCAAGTTTCTGGAAGACACCTTCAAGCAGTGGTCCAGGAAGAAGTCTGCATCCTTCAAGAAAAACATGATTTTCATGCAGGACAATGCTCCATCACGCGTCCAAGTACTCCACAGCGTGGCTGGCAAGAAAGGGTCTAAAAGAAGAAAAACTAATGACATGGCGTCCTTGTTCACCTGCTTTGAACCCCATAGAAAACCTGTGGTCCATCATCAAATGTGAGATTTACAAGGAGGGAAAACAGTACACCTCTCTGAACAGTGTCTGGGAGGCTGTGGTTTCTGCTGCACGCAATGTTGATGGATTCTGTCAGTGTTTTGATCCGTTCACCATGGATGGCAGGCTTTTGAGTGTCCTTGCAAAGAAAGGTAGCTATATTGGTCACTGATTTGTTTTTGTTTTGTTTTTGAATGTCAGAAATGTATATTTGTGAATGTTGAGATGTTATATTGGTTTCACTGGTAAAAATAAATAATTGAAATGGGTATATATTTGTTTTTTGTTAAGCTAAAACTAAAAACAAACTAAAAACTACTTCCAAAAATATTCAGCTTTGATATTAATGAGTTTTTTGGGTTCATTGAGAACATGGTTGTTGTTCAATAATAAAATTAATCCTCAAAAATACAACTTGCCTAATAATTCTGCACTCCCTGTATATATATATATATATATATATATATATATATATATATATAAATAAATAAATCTTTTATCAACACTAAAAACAGTAGCGTCATCAGAAACTTGCATTTTCAACAATTTGCATTTTCAGGCCCCAAAATGCTGCTCATATGTCAATCAACAGCTAAGACACGTAAAAACCTTTCAATGTGACTATAAACACCCTGCTCAGTGTTTTTATTTACTTTTTCTCAGTACAATTTAAGGCTCTGTCCACACAAACAGGGGTCATTTCAACAGCAACATTTTCAAAACTGCACTTTTTTATACGTGGTTCCGCTGTTTGTCCATAAGAAAATGCAGTTACTGTTGGAAGGGGTGTTAGAGAGGCCAGCAGGGGGTGCTCAACCTCTGGTCTGTGTGAGTCCTAATGCCCCAGTAAAAGTGAAGGGGACACTACATTGTCAGTGGGCGCCATCTTTCGGATGAGACGTTAAACCGAGGTCCTGACTCTCTGTGGTCATTAAAAATCCCATGGCACTTCTCGTAAGGAGTAGGGGTGTAACCCCGGTGTCCTGGCCAAAGTCCCTCAATCGGCACTTTCTTATCATGGCCTCCTAATCATCCCCATCCACTGAATTGGCTCTATCACTGTCTCTTCACTCCACCAATAGCTCGTGTGTGGTGAGTGCACTGGCGCCGTTGTCCTGTGGCTGCCGTCGCATCATCCAAGTGGATGCTACACACTGGTGGTGGAGTGGAGAGACCCCCCTCATGATTGTGAAGCGCTTTGGGTGTATGGCCATACACAATAAATGCGCTATATAAATACACATTACATTACATTACAGTTACTGAAACCGAAACTTTCTTTCTATGTAGATTTTTCACAACTCTGGGTACAGTGTGGTCATGTGGACACTACAACTGGAGTTTTAGCCTCATAATGACAACATTAGCTGTTTTCTCCTTTCTGACTGGCCATCATGGTTGGGTTCACACCAAATGTGGATGATGGAAATGAGGCTGAATTCTGCACAATCGTGGCAAATGCAGTGCCTATTTAGTGTTGTTCGTCCGTCGGATGATAATCCGCCTCTGTTCTCACATTTGCATTGACTTGTATGCAATTTACTCGTGCAAATTCTTAATTCACCATTTGGTGTGAACCCAGTATAAAAATGTAATTATCGCCTTCTGTTGGTTCGGCGTACCCTTAAAGCCTAGTTCACACTACAGGATTTTAAGCCTGATTTAAGCCCGATTTGGAAGTTAACAAGCTCGCCGACAGATCGGGAAAAAATCTGCGGGTGCTCGGCAGTCTTTATGTGTGAACTACTGAAATATCTAGCATACTGAATATTCCAGAGCAGTCGGCCGAGCTGCAGGCAATGAGAGAGCATATTAGCATGAGCTGAATGGCCGTGTGCTCAGGAGCTCAACAGAAACGTCTGTGATTGGCCAGAATGGGCATTCTGATTTGAAATATGTATCTGAAGTAACATTATGTTTTTGCTATCAGAAAGTTATGTTTATGTTAGCAGGAAGTTGCCAGGCAAAAAACGCATGCATATTTAAAGTCACAGCGAAAAGTAGCAGACATGCATGCAGTCATTTTGACCAATATGGTAATTAAAGGTAGAAATGCTCAGTTCTTGACTGTTTTGTAATTTAAAAAAAAATAACAGTGTTAGAAAGAAATACACAGATATTTAGAAAATGTCAGGGTGTTATAAATATGTTAGTTGTATTTCAGAGTTATTAAATTACAAAAATTAAAAACTCTCTGTGTATCTTTCCACTTGAACTTTGCAGATGAGCGATTGATCCGCTGACGCATCAGCTGACTGGCGATGTTTTTAAATGCTCCCTTGAAAGCTTGAAACGCTGTCAGTGATGTAATCAGCACACAATCAGCCAATAGTGTTCAGCTTTTTCTGATGACTCCACCCCTCAAAATTTCATTGGCTGTGGTTTGGTAGCTAGACTGAGCTGTTGGTGAACGAGTTGTTGTCAGATCATGTGTGATCCCCCTCTTGTGGATTATTAACGTAGTGTCATGTAGTGTGAACACCACAGCGATTAAAAGACACAAAATCAAGTCATGTAGTGTAAACAGCACAGTGATCTGCCGATGTTTAAAGTCATGTATTGTGAACTAGGCTTAACATGCATCACAGTGTGTTTTTGGATTTTCATGTGAACGGATAAAAAAAAAACTAACCCCATTTATAAAAATACCTGTGTATATGTGCACATGGCCTAAGTAAATATTCTTGAAAATATATTTTGTGTTCCACACCAGAAAATCAGTTTGACATGACGGTGAGTAATTATAACAGAATTGACATTTTTCCTGAACTATTCCTTTAAAAGATACACTGTAACAGACAACAGATGACTTTGGCTTTGAAGAACTCCACAAGTGTTTGTCAAAGAGCCATGAATGACAGCAGTCACTTCTGTTTGAAGTAGCGTGTTCAAAGCGTACTACTTTTAATTTCCATGATTACATTCAAGCCAACTGGTCGAGACATATTCCTACACAGTGGCATCTTCTTGGAAAGGACTCTCTGCAATCCGGTGGTCTAAAAGTGTAATCAACACCACAACATGACCACATATCTTGACCCTTGAGTTTCAAAACTGGACTTGACCCAGTCTGGTAGTTTGAAGTTCGAAATACGACCACTAGGGGCTCAATTGACCCTCAATTGAAGATTTCATTCACACAAAAAAATACAAATAAACATACTCCATCCTTGTCAGCACAGATGGCAGATGAACAAAGCAGGAGGAAGACAACATAACAGCCAAAACAATTTGTTGAGTAGAAGGCCGGTCCAAATTCGCATATCAAACCCCATCCTGGATGCCGCCATTAAACTTCCGGGTGCAGACCTGGGCATGAGAAGCTCTCCTTAAGGAGTAAAGCCCCATCCTGCAAGGAACAGAGCGATTAGATGTTTCTCAACAAGCATCAGTCTCTCTGCCTTGAAGTATCCATCTGCACACCGTCAGTCTCACCTTTTAATGCGGCTGATCTGCTCGCACAGGAAGGACAGGTATTGAGTAAGCTTCACCATTGCGATGATAAGCGTTCCCCCGACAAGGGTGCATGTGGGCCAAAGGAGCGAGCTAATGATCGCCCCGCGGCCATAGAGACGTGTCAGGAGTACGCCGTCCTGCTGCTCTGAGGGGTCATAGTAACACAGAACCTGCTGGTGCGTCTTGAGCCGCTCTGAGATGTTCATCACTATGGTGTGCATCAGTGTGTGCTCCTTTCGGCACTTTGGGATGTAAAAACACTGTAGGGGAAGAAAGAAATACATTGTAAAAAAATGCTTGCTGCCTTAAACTTTTTAGTTGAATAAATTAACTTTTCCAGTCATCTCAACTTACATCAATCAAACAGACTAAAAATATTAAGTTAAACATTTTATACCTTACAAATTTGAGTTGAAACCTAATTAACTTATTAAATGTGTGTCTTGGCCTACTTTGTTTGCGAAACGTAAAATACATTGCAATGGGTACGTTTTATTGCACTTTTCAGATAACAAATCCACTAGAGGGGGCTGTTTAAATTTTTGCAAGTCTGAAATACTGTACATTTTGTTGTACATTTTAGATACACACCCTTCTTGTACATGTCTATGGGAAGGCATCGCTTGTTGTATAGATCACCTAGTGAAGCACTCACCTAAGCCCAACCAATAGTGTTATTAATAGAAAACGTAAGAGAAAATTGCACTGCCACCATGCAGTTTTACCTTGATTTTGCATTGCTTTTATGTCCTCAGTGAAACTGTATTTCAAGCTGTGCATCAAAGATATGTTTAAGTACTTTTTATGATTTCACTAATATGTAGGATTTCCAATGAGCCTGTGTTGGTTATACTACATTGTGGTCATTTGTCATACTAAAAATAGCATACTGAAATATCATCTTGGGGACAATTTAAGAATTGGCATTTTTTGGTAATTATGTTAATTAAAAGTACATTAACAAATGATTAGTGTACAAGTTCATCCAAGTTCATCCATACAAAAGCAGATTGACAAGTCTGAGTTGATGTCCAAATAAATCACATTACTTGAATTTTGTTCTTGTTCCAGCAGCTTTTTTTCCTATTGTAAATTGTTTATAAATATCATAAGGACCCTAATGAAACTGGCAATCTAAAAAGTCAGAAAAAAACTTTGTTGAAACATTCTTAAATGTAGTTGTATTTTGTGGTAGGTTATCTGTTTCTAGTATTCCAAAGTACACAAGACTTGTTTGTACATATAATACCTTGAATGCTAATTTTCATTATTATTATTATTATAATAAATAAAATACATTGTTCAAATTGTTGGATATTTTTGTAGGGGAGAAGTCAAACATAATTGAGTGATACAGTAAATTGATTAAGATACAGTTCTTGATAAATAAAGAAAATCTTTGAAAGTGAGCAGTTTGCCTTAAATACAAAAAAGATATTATGGATGCACTACTTTTTTGGAGTATATACAAACCTTGCATTATCATTCATAAAAAAATAACAGTAGATAATTTGCTAAACTTATAATATTTTACATTTCTGATCAGCAGCGGATGCCCTTCCAGCCGCAACCCATCTCTGGGAACTTCCACACACACACATTCACACACATACACTACGGACAATTTAGATTACCCAATTCACCTGTACTGCATGTCTTTGGACTGTGGGGGAAACCGGAGCACCCGGAGGAAACCCACGCGAACCCAGGGAGAACATGCAAACTCCACACAGAAACGCCAACTGACCCAGCCCAGCCGAGGTTCGAACCTGCGACCCAGCGACGTTCTTGCTGTGAGGCAACAGCACTACCTACTGCGCCACTGGGTTGCCCTGATTCTTTTTGTAACATAACAAAACTAATTAACCCTACAAAATCAATGTGCTTGGGTTCTCATATAGAAAATAGATCCTTATGGTAATGAAATTACAATTGTATTTTTTATAGCATCATGTCACAGAAGCCCAGGCATCATTATTCACTGGTAATGTGACATACTGTATCCCTATAGGTAATGCATATGTTTAGGTGTCGTGTACCTCAGGGTTGGCCTCATGCGCTTCCTCGTTGTATGAGAGCCGCTGAACTTTACCAGTAGAGTCCAGACTGACATACACTTGAAGACAAGGATACCTTGAGCTCTTCCGGCACTCTGAACCACAGCTGTAGCTACAGTTAATCTCAGCGACTACACTGGAGTTCAACACCGTGCAGTTTGACTCCTCTGTCCAAACACTGAGAGAAAAGAAACAGAGATGTAGAAACAGTTTATAATGACATTAAAATTATTTATTGTAAAGGATGAAACCTGAATTAACTGGAAATATGCGACACACAAAAATGACTTTTGCTGCTTGTTCAAACTACTTATTTCAAATGAGTTGAAACAACACAATTCTTACATTTTTTTTGGGACAACTTAATTGTTTTATGTTCAAGTCACTTAAATTTGTAAAAACGATTAAGTTAGCTTAATCGATTTGTGTTGGGACAACATGAAGGAATTGTGTGGAGCCTAGCAGTTTTTACAGTGAATACTGAGTTCCTCTAAGTGGGCTTGACAAACCACCTGTAGATAACACAATCTTTCATCTCTCTATGCACCGGACTCTAGAAAGAATTCAGTCACTACATAGCTATAGAAAAACATTGTGCATTTCTGAATGCGATTCACACAGGTGAGTGGGCTTGACAAACCACCTGTAGAAGCACTTCTCTCTCTATATGCACCGAGCACTTTTCTTAAACACAATCTTATAAGGACTCAACAAAGTAAATAAGGTTTACTTGCGAGCGCACTAAAAATAATGTTGCACTTCTTACTTTTTCAACCTTAAATACCTCTTTTGCACAAATATTGCGCAACATTGTTTTTGTTTTATGTAAAAGTACTCGTATAGTCTGTCGGCTATGTGTATAGTTAACTATTTATGGTATATGTATAGTTAGATTACCACTCCAGTATATTGGTTATGTATAGGTTTAGAAATTGCTCTTATGTCCAGTGTTGAGTTTATATTTATGATTATGTTTATTTATGCAGCACCGTGGTCCTGAGAAACACAACAATAAAAAAAAACAATAAAGCTTATTTTGACTACACTAAGCAGGTTTTTGAAATAAAATCATATTAAATTGCTTTTTTGCAAGTTATTTGTTGACAATTTCAGTCAGTGGCACTAAAAAGCATGTTCAGTTTTCTCTGAAACAGATAAATATTTTTATAATAATAATAATTAATGCACAATTCATGGCTGAGAAAATGAAGTAAAAATTGCTTAAAGTTATTTAAAAAATAACAAATGTGCAGTAAATATTGACCACTAACCTAAGTTGAAGTAATATTATTGCATGGGTTTAATTAAAAAGACATATGAAGAGTTCAGATGCAAAAACTTCTAAATGCCATCTGAAATGATCTCCTAAAAGAGATTTGCCATTTGTCTCAGCTCTGTTCAGTTCTTTCACTTTAAAAGCAATGAAAATAACTTATTCATCACTATAAATGGAAAATTAGAGCCTACAGACAGGAGTCAGAGAAAAATGCTAAATTTAGAAGAAAACATCAAACGGCATTTAGAGGTTTTTGCATCTAAACCCTTCATATGAAGAGTTCTGAAGAGTTATGAAGTTTTTAATAGACATGTAAATTGCTGTCTGTTCATTAAAACCGCAACATACTGTATATAATAGTTATGTTCTAGAATGTTTGTTGAAGTTTATTATTATTTTAACGAATCTAGGGTGCATTTCCGAAAACCATTGTTAGCTAACTAAGGTTGCAAGTTCGTTACAAACAGTTTGTTGATTTGGGGTTTCCCAAATCCATCGTTCCAATGAACATTCGAAAGACACCTCTAGAGCTGTAGTTAGAAGCAGAGTTCCTGACTGTGTTCTATTCTCAGTTATCCCCCCTATGCTCTATTCCTTTCGAACATGCAACATTTAAACTTGGAATGATTTAAAAAAAAAAAAAAGCATTAAAGTCATCTCTCTTACGTTCATTTCCTTACAAAGTATTTTTTACAGTTCAGTTTTAGCGATCTTTATATTGACAATTGCACTCCCTTCGTGGTGCACTTTGAAATCATTTATGCCATTTTGAATGCAGCTGTGGCTCATGACGAAAGCTATAGGTAACCTAGCAGAATCTACGTTACGTGTCCAAAGCTCAAGAAAACAAAAATATATAGGTTACGTTAATGGTTTAAATTTATAATAGCGTAAGCTGTTTATTAAGAAATGTATATGATCTGTATTGGGCCTAAGCTGCAACATTTCTGCAGTGGTTTGAATGTGTCAAAGTTGTAAAAGTTAACTACTGGACTACTTGCATAGACTACTTAAAATGATATATTTTTATTTCTTAATACCTATATAAATTAAAACCATTAATGTGATGATTTATATATGAGATTAGAAAACGTTTTAACTTTTTGTTTTATGGTTCAGAATTATATATGAGATTAGAAAACGTTTTAACTTTTAGTTTTATGGTTCAGAATTATATATGAAATTAGAAAACGTTTTAACTTTTTGTTTTATGGTTCAGAGTTATATATGAGATTAGAAAACGTTTTAACTTTTTGTTTTATGGTTCAGAGTTATATATGAGATTAGAAAACGTTTTAACTTTTTGTTTTATGGTTCAGAGTTATATATGAGATTAGAAAACGTTTTAACTTTTTGTTTTATGGTTCAGAATTATATATGAGATTAGAAAACGTTTTAACTTTTTGTTTTATGGTTCAGAGTTACATATGAGATTAGAAAACGTTTTAACTTTTTGTTTTATGGTTCAGAATTACATATGAGATTAGAAAACGTTTTAACTTTTTGTTTTATGGTTCAGAATTATATATGAGATTAGAAAACGTTTTAACTTTTTGTTTTATGGTTCAGAATTATATATGAGATTAGAAAACGTTTTAACTTTTTGTTTTATGGTTCAGAGTTATATATGAGATTAGAAAACGTTTTAACTTTTTGTTTTATGGTTCAGAATTATATATGAGATTAGAAAACGTTTTAACTTTTTGTTTTATGGTTCAGAATTATATATGAAATTAGAAAACGTTTTAACTTTTTGTTTTATGGTTCAGAATTATATATGAGATTAGAAAACGTTTTAACTTTTTGTTTTATGGTTCAGAGTTATATATGAGATTAGAAAACGTTTTAACTTTTTGTTTTATGGTTCAGAGTTATATATGAGATTAGAAAACGTTTTAACTTTTTGTTTTATGGTTCAGAATTATATATGAGATTAGAAAACGTTTTAACTTTTTGTTTTATGGTTCAGAGTTATATATGAGATTAGAAAACGTTTTTAACTTTTTGTTTTATGGTTCAGAATTATATATGAGATTAGAAAACGTTTTAACTTTTTGTTTTATGGTTCAGAGTTATATATGAGATTAGAAAACGTTTTAACTTTTTGTTTTATGGTTCAGAATTATATATGAAATTAGAAAACGTTTTAACTTTTTGTTTTATGGTTCAGAATTATATATGAGATTAGAAAACGTTTTAACTTTTTGTTTTATGGTTCAGAGTTACATATGAGATTAGAAAACGTTTTAACTTTTTGTTTTATGGTTCAGAATTACATATGAGATTAGAAAACGTTTTAACTTTTTGTTTTATGGTTCAGAGTTATATATGAGATTAGAAAACGTTTTAACTTTTTGTTTTATGGTTCAGAGTTATATATGAGATTAGAAAACGTTTTAACTTTTTGTTTTATGGTTCAGAGTTATATATGAGATTAGAAAACGTTTAACTTTTTGTTTTATAGTTCAGAATTATATATGAAATTAGAAAACGTTTTAACTTTTTGTTTTATGGTTCAGAATAGACTATGTAACAATCTCAATAATGTTTGTAATGGAAACATATATAGGCCCTATGTGTGCTGTTTACAATTAATATGGAAAACAAGGGCGAAACGATGTTTTTACTAAAACTTATATTATATATTTTTAAAAATGCGCGTGTAAAATAATATATTTTGCACAAAAATGTTATGGGGTTTTTCTCTATAGAAGTTGTTACTCCACCCTATTTAGAGCATCATTATGGACGTGTTACATTATAACTAACGTGGTTCAAACGATGGATCTGTGACAAAAAAACTACGGTCTTGGGAAACACTCGTCACTACATCGTTCTTTTACCAAACGATGCATCGTACTATAATAGTTCAGCCACGAGTTATGTCGTTGTTTGGGAAACGCACCCCTGGATTGGGAGCGAAAATCACCATGCAATTAGAAATGCGATATCTTCTTTTTAATACCCATTTTAAAGCAAAATAATAAATAATTGCAGTGACTCCAAACACTTGTGTTGGCATTATAATTAGAATTATACAGTAACTCTCATCATATGTGGATCCATTTTCAAGAAAAACAACAAAAAATGTGTTTACACTCATGCGAACTTCTTTTCAGATTTAGTTTGTTTAAATTATTACTATAAGGATTTTATTTCTTACCTTTCTTGAGTAAAATATGTCACTTGCTTAGATTATAATGCATAAAAAAAGAACAGAAAGGCTACTAAATGGACAAGAAAAGTCAAGATTTTTGCTTTTATACGCTCAAACCCACACAACCTACACTGTCAGAAAAAAGGGTACGGTTGGGGTCCATTTGTGAACACTTGGGGTACAAATGATGAAGTTGTACCCTCAATGGTTCAAAGTAGCACCTTAAGATACTTATATGTACCATTTAAGGGTAAAAAGGGTACAAATATGTTCCCAAATGTCAAAGGGTCCATGTTTGGGCCATTTAAGGCCCAAACAAAGGTACAATCACTTGTGTGAAAAAGGAGCAAGTCAACGTGTATGAAATGGTCATTCATTTATGTTTTGAGATGTTGGTTATTTGGAAGAAATGCACAAAAAAACTGTACATTAACAATTAAATTATTTATTTATATAAAACATGGCCTTATAATTAATATTATAAATTTATATTTTTGATTTAAGAAAATGTTAACATAAATCCCCATAAATGTGAAGTGAAATTGCTTATTATACACAGACCTGTCTTTGATTATCAGATTTAATAAACTACTACAATGGACAAACAAGTAGGCCTATAAAGTACAAAATGTATACAATAGGAAATAAAGATAACTAGATTGGTAAACAAAGACAGAGTACAACAGGGTAGGATAAATTAATTAATTAATAAAACAATTATAAAACGTAATAAAATAATACTGCCAAAATAATACACCTGAGAACAAATAATAGATTTAAAAGACCAAAACTGGCCGTTAGATATAGACAAGATGTATTAAATATCGTGTTTTAACTAAAATGGAGAGATTGAATCCAGCGGCAGATCCGAGATGGACTGGCCGCAGTAAAGCTGCTCTCGGCGGGGGAGAGAAACAGGAAGCTCCCGCTGACAGAGTCCGCATTCACTGAAGTACATCGTCAAAGACGCGCTATCTTTGTAAATAAACTGCCGATTCGAGTTTAACACGACTACATTCTCGCCTGAAATGCTCTTAAAACTACATTTTGTGACACATTAGATGAGATCTATTTTAAACTTGCGGGTCTGCAGTGTGATATTATCCATTAACTTTCGCTTAGCACTAGCAGCCAGCAAATTTGAATTCGTGTTGTCCAATAGGATTTTTGCCCGGGCAGTGCATTCATAATGCCAGCAGATTGTGTGCGACGGTTATTCTTCTTTAAATGTAGCTGTTTAACTGCTGTCCTGACGTTCTCGACGCCGGGGGATCTTCTTGAAGGACTCGAAGAAGCTGGAATACATGCCCGTGAAGACGAAGCACAGACATTGCAGGTACGTTTAATGTTAAATAACTTATTGTGAGTATCCGTTGGGTCATATTCAATTCATGTTTAACGTTACTTTGCCTTGTGTATGTAGTTAACTATGCCTGCCGTCGAGTTACTGGTGCGAGGGGACAATTTGTATGGTTAACCAGAAATGAAGATATGATTTTTCACATAACATGACCGTGAGACAGAGCTCGAGACGCTGACAAAACAGCGGTGAAACGTCCAGAAAAACAGTTCAAACACATTGCGTTTTGTTTGGATAATGTCGTTAAGCCTTTATTGCATATTTATAAATTCGGAATTTCCTTAGAGTTGGTAAGCTAACATTCATGCTAGCGTCCATGTTCACTACGGACAGGAATGAACGCCTGTCCCCTTTATGTCTGAAACAATATTACGTTAGCTTCTGCAAATCTGCATATCACCCGACCCATGTTGATTTATACCAGTTTTATTTAGCAACGTTACATATTTATATAACGTTATGAACGCATGTCCAAGAGAGTCCTAATCATCTGTCGTGTCAGTTTGAGGTGCAGGTCATTTATCAAACCTTTGAGTTACTTATTTAAAAGGTTTTTTTTTTGCTGTTCACCTCAAGCTCACACCGATCATGATTTATTTTCTTTCAGAAAATGAAGTGGACGAGGAAGCAATAGAGTGTAATAATGTAAGTACAATCATTCATTACATCCAGTATTTTGAATTTCATCACTGTTTATGTTAATAATTAAATCAGTAATAATTATATATACTTTTTTTCTTATGAATTCATTGTGCAGTCTTAAATTTAATTTCTTTCTTTATCCATGAAACTGTAAGGTGAAGTGTTTTGAACTTGAAGTTTTATGATGGTCATTATTATGGACTTACATTTGATCCAATAGGTGATTGCTGAAATTGGTTAGGATGCATCATCTTTTGAGGGTAATGCGAATGTGCTGCATATCCAGTACAATAAGGTGTGTGACCCTTTATTAAAAACTCCCTTTTCAGTGAGATCCCACATTTTAAATCAGTTCTCAGTTTAAATTAAAAGTTTAATGTCAGCATAAGCCAAACTGTAGGATCAAATTATAATTTACAGTTATGACTATTGTAAAAACATTTACATTTTCAAAGCTTTGTGGTAAACACATATGTGCATTCAAGCTTACAACTATTTGTACAGTAATAACTAAAGGGAAATGGCAACAAAGAATATTAAATACTGTTTTCAGTTAAAGTGAATCCCTAATTGCCTTTTTGTTTATTTTCAGTCGTGGTAAACCTGACTGAATGCATTCATCAACCATCTCCAGTATTGTGCTAAAGGTGCCTGAGCTTGATTAAGAAAAAAAGCATCTCCATTTGGCCAAAGTCTACAAAAAAGGAAGAGAAGAGAAGTTTGCAGATGATCTAACAGGTAAAAAATATATATATAAATATACAAATATAATATTACATAAAATTTACATAATAATTTTGCTAGTTCAAAGCCTTATTTCTTGGATGGGGTCATTAAGTGCCTTTTCAAGCTGCATTTAGCAAGTTCAAACTCATGGACCTTATATACAAACCCTTTATATTGAGAACATTCCTCAATTTTTTTCTTCAAAGAATGTAATTCATAAAAATACATCAGTATCATTTATTCAGCATTTGCTAATAGTTCCAATAATGTTTTTTTCTTTATTTTAAAAACAGGTCCTTTATATTATTAAATTATTTAAGAGTACTTCATTTTTTTTTTTTTTTTTTTTGCAATAGATTCTGACTTTCGTGCAGCTCTAATTCTGCTCCCTCATATCTTTAAAGAGAAAGTTGATTGCTTACAGTGATTACACTGGAAGAGGTTTGGGAACTGTTGGTTAAACACTTTGTAATACTCTGATAGATGTTATGCAGTTCTGACAGATTTTGCTCTGTTTAGTGATGTCCTTTTTTTTCTTTTCACAGTGGGATGATGATGATGATACTCCCTACCCAACTCTACAGATGGTAGAAAGTCCTCTGCAAAGTGTAGGAGAATAGGAGTTAAAAGGCATTATTGCATCCTTCGCTGTTTACTGTGTTTTCAACTTGGCTTATTCACGCTACATAAAGAATGCAAAGGACGAACATCAGCAAGTCCCCAAGATGGAGCAACAATTTGAATTTGAAGATCAGCAACAATTTGAAGACGGAGATCCAAAATTACAAGAAAAACAACTCAGTGCAGCTGTCAGAGAGAACGTCTTAGGTTACGTATGTAACCATTGTTCCCTAAAGGGAACGAGACGCTGCGTCTCTATTAGGAGACACTATGGGGATACAATCCCTCTCTTATAACCTCCTGAAGCACAGGTGAAATCAATCCAATTTAATTGGCGGGACCGTGTGTGTGACGTCAGACCGGGAGGTATAAAAGCACCACGGAAGCAAACAACTTCAGCTTCAAACCTCTCGAACGAAGCGCACCAGGCATGAAAAAGTATGGCAAAGCGACGCAGCGTCTCGTTCCCTTTAGGGAACAATGGTTACATACGTAACCTAAGACGTTCCCTGCAGGGAACTCTACGCTGCGTCTCTATTAGGAGACACTATGGGAACGCTATCCCAAACACGCCATAGTTTGATTTGCCAGGTATGAGTTCTCCTAATTCAAGAAAAGATACTGGTCCTCGAAGTAGGATCCAGATCTAATTGATAAAAACCTTTTGAAGGTGTGCAGAGTAGACCACCCTGCTGCCTTGCATATGCCAGCCATACACTGGCCAGAATAAAGAAGGCTTTTGAAGCCGCCATACCCCTGGTAGAATAGGCCCTTATTACCTCTGATAAAGAACGGTTCAGGGTCTCATAAGTCAGTGAGATAGCCTCGACTATCCCACGGCTCAGCATCTGCTTAGACGCAGGTGCCCCCATGTTAGGTGGGCCATACACAATGAACGATTGTTACATTGAACGCCATCCAGACGTATAATGTATGCGTCTAATGCGTCTAACGCACTGGGCAAAGCAGATTATGCGCTTTTGATCTGCGTCATAAAAGGTGGAGGATTAAAGACCAGCAGCACCGTAGGTCGAACCACCTCAGTGGAGACCTTAAAGAAGTACCCTGTTCTGGGGTACAGGAATGCTCTCACCATGCCAGGTGAGAATTCCAAACAAGAGGGAGCTACAGACAGTACTTGTAAATCTCCTACTCTTTTTGAGAGAAAAATGCAATTTAGCATTAGAATGTTTTCTGACACCTCTTCAATGGGTTCAAAAAGGGGGGCTGCTGACATGCCCTCGAGCACTTTCAACAAATCCTAAGTAGGAACCCTATTGGTGCAATTAGGCCTCAACCTCCTGGATCCACATAGGAATCTGACCACCAAAAGGTCTCTGCCGAGACCGTCACTACCATATGCAGGCATTGCCCCTACATATACTTTAAGCGCCAGATTCCAAAACGCTCCTGGATAAAATTCCAGCACCAACCCCCAGGGGGTAAACTGGACCCAGGTGGTGGTCGGTACACCACAAAGTGAAAAATTTCCACTTGGTGGCATACAATCTCCTTGTGGAAAGGGCTTTGGAGTTGAATATGGTTTGAACACCCTCAGTTGAAACACCAAGATCTATGAGGTGGGTCCCCTCAGAGGCCACACCCATAGCTTCCACAGGTCCTGATGGGGGTGTATCACTCCCCCGCCTGGGACAGAAGAAGTCTCTGAACAAGAATCTCCCATGGGAGACCATTGAGGAAAGACACTAGGCCTGAGAACCATACTCATATAGGCCAATAAGGGGTCACCAATAGTAGGTTGAGCCCCCTAAATGGATCCTCTCCAGAACTCCCAGGAGCAGAGCGATCGGGGGGAAAACACACAGACGAAGCCTCAGCCATGTCTGTACCATGACATTCAGCCGAAATGGTGCTGGATGTGTCAGTAAAAAACCACAATGGGCATTGTTTATGTTTTGACAGGCGCATAGATCTATGTCGGCTCTGCCGAATCTCTGTCAAATGGCCACCACCACTTCTGGGTGCAGTTGCCATCCCCCTGGCGCCAACCCCTGCCTCAACAGGAGGTCTGCTCCTACATTTCTGGGCCTGAGATGTAAGCTGCCTTGAGTGAGTGCAGCTTCTCCTGAGCCCACAGAAGGATCTGCTCCGCCAACCTGCACAGAATTCAGACCCCCTGATGGTTGATATAAAAGACCACCGATGTGTTGTCGGTTTTCACTAACACATGGTGACCTCTTACTTAAGGGAAAGAAATGTTTCAGAGCCTGAAACACTGCTAACATCTCCCAGCAATTGATATGCATGAGGAGATGATGGTCCCTTCATTGCCCCGATGTGGGAAAGGCACCTCAGTGTCATTTCCCAACCCTCGCGAGAGGCATCTGAGGTCAGTGCCATGCGCTGAGAGATTACTCCCAATGTAGGGTTTTGGGACAGAAACCAGGGCTGTTACTATATCGATAAAGCTTGTAGATAATGCCACAAGGCTTAGATCATGCAGAATCCCTGGATTTGAGCCACCACTGTAACAATCTCATGTGTAGCAGACCCAACTACGTTGGTGGCTGCTGCTAACCAGCCTCTGAAACTGCTTGATAGTGATAGCTAGGCCCAGCCTGACACTCTTTACAGCCATCCGGATTAACTCGATTTGAGTAGGGGAACAGACACACGAACATCGTCGTGGAGTCCCATAATACACCTAAAAAGTGTCTGCTAATGTCTTAACAGGAACTGCAATAACACTTTTCTTTAGGATTAGCCGCAACCCCAACTTTTCTATGTAAGTAAGAACAACACCTCTATGTTGAATTCCTAACTCCTTAAACTGGACTAAAAATTAGCCAGCCATCGAGAAAATTGAACATACGAACCCTTTGTAGCCAAAGCGAAACCAATTGCGCGTTAACTACTTCGGTGAACGTGTGGGGTGAAAATGCCAGACCGAATGGAAGAACCCTGTAAGCCTTGCCCCTAAAAGCGAACCTCAGGAACCTCCTGTGACTTTAAAGGATGGATATGTCACAAACCAGCCCTCAGACTGTATTTGTGACACAATGGTGCTGATAGTCATTATTTTGAACTTCAGCGCTTGCTTTGATTAGCTGTCTCAATCTAATATAGGATATAACCCTCCATCCTTCTTTGGAACAATGAAGTAATAATAAAAACCCCTAACTCCCATGTCTGGAGGAGGATTTGTTCTATAACTTCTTTCCTCAGAAGGGAGTCTACTTCCTGTTCCATAACTAGAGCCTGCTTTAACTTTACTAAAAATGTAAACCACATTATTGAAGCAAGAGGGGTGTGAACCAAACTGCATTTTATAGCTCCTCTTTAAGGTAAGCAGGACCCTACTGCGAAACATTTGGGAGCCGCTTCCACTCTGTCCGAAAATTCCGCAGGGGTACCAGTCCCTCAAGACTGGCCTCTATGCTCTCCTAGGTAGCTAACTCTGGGCACTGAAGTGAACTTACGACAGGAGGCCACCAAGTTAACTGCTCTTGGACCCTCCGTAGAGGGGGGTGAGTCCACTAGCGCCACCACTTTTGGGATAAAACGCTGGTGGACAACACCAGGGGTCTCCGCGCCCTGAGGCACCAGCGGTGGGAGGGTTGGCGGATGGACCCCCTGTGGGGCATGAGGAGGCAGCCTTTGCGCCTTGCAGGACTGGCCTCTATGCTCCTCTAGGTAGCTAACTCTGGGCACTGAAGTGAACTCACGACAGGAGGCCACCAAGTTAACTGCTCTAGGACTCTCCGTAGAGGGGGTGAGTCCACTAGCGCCACCACTTTTGGGATAAAACGCTGGTGGACAACACCGGGGGTCTCCGCGCCCTGAGGCACCAGTGGTGGGAGGGTTGGCGGATGGACCCCCTGTGGGGCACGAGAAGGTGGCCTTTGCTCCTCGTAGGGGCTGCCCGAAGAATTTCCTAATACTAGAACTTCTTCGGAGACAATGTCTGTTTCACGAGAATGGTTCTTGGCCACAGTACGTGACGGTCTTTGTCTCCTGAGGGCGCTGCTTCCCACCCCATTATTTTTTGGGGGTGGCTAAATGGATGCAACGCACTCTTCTACCCAACACAATGCTGAGCGGATAAACTGGCTTGCGGCTGGGGCTGGTCCCACCTAGTCGCCCCAGAAGAACGTTTTCTTAGGGAAGAAAGCTCCTGTAGGAGCCCCACCCCCCTCTGCCCGCTCAACAGATTCTCTAAAGAGCCAGTGGGCGAAATGGGGGCGTCATGGAAGAGGCATTTGTCCTCTTTCTTGATACCGGACTGATTTAGCCACAAATTTCTCTGTGACCATCCATTTTAATGGCACAGAGAGACAGGTCCGAAGCCCGAAGCAGTTCTCGAACGATAACGGGCCTCGCCCTTCCCATAGGCGTCCTTCGGACGGTATATTTGGTATGATTGTATAATTATATAGTATGACAACAACTAACCAGTTGACCTATCGCTGCATACACTTTACCAGTCAGAGCCGATGTTATTATTTTCACAGGCTTTGATGGCAAAGCAGGGTCTTAGCAGATGATTATTATATTATGTAATAATATATATATATATTATAGGGGATTAATATAAATTAAATAACCTCAGCCAGTTTATCATATTCGGGGCAAAAATGGGGAAATACATTTTGGCCCCAACGGCCTTCCATACTCTCAACTCCCTCGGAAGAAGAGGCGGAGCCGCAATTCCACAGTGCGAGAGGAAAAAGCAGCCGTAGCAGCCTTTCGACTCGCGCTGAAAAGACGCCGATCTGGAGGCAAGGAGGAGAAGAAAACCCTCGAGTTTTGTCTCCTTCTTAACCTTCAGATCGATCTGCAATTCCCGCGAAATCATGCTCCGCTCGGCCGCAGCGCGAGCGGAAATGAGCCGCGGGAAACGCTTCACAGCACTCGGCCAGGGCTTTTTAAAACGAGCACAAACACCCCTCTCGAGGACTGATTGTACATGCTCCTGGACAAAGGCACTGCAAACACACATAAATCGTGCGTGTCCTGATCCGTGATAACACAAGTACACGGGGAAACACAGGATTTAAATGCTATTTCTCTTAAAGCCTATTATTTTTAATAGTGATGCAAAAAGAGAGCATGTGTGTGTGTGTAAGTCAGTTTAATGTCTCATCGTAGTGCCATGTCAGTGCTTGTAAGTAGGAGGAAAAAGACTCATGCGTCTGAGTGAAGAGAGAAAAAGCTGAAGTTGTTTGCTTCCGTGGTGCTTTTATACCTCCCGGTCTGACGTCACACACACGGTCCCGCCAATTAAATTGGATTGATTTCACCTGTGCTTCAGGAGGTTATAAGAGAGGGATTGTATCCCCATAGTGTCTCCTAATAGAGACGCAGCGTAGAGTTCCCTGCAGGGAACTGGTATTGCTGGGTTTGCATCAAACAGCAATGATTGGATCTTTGCATTTACTTTGGTGCATGCGTTTCAAGTCTGTGCATCAGTATTTTAAGACTGTTTTAAACCAGCAGCTACAGACATTTCAATAACATTGCTCACATCAACTGAGAAGCACAAGATAAAACAATGCTAAGAATTTTCTCTGCCCAACATCCTTGATGGGATTGACACATTCGGGGTTTTAAATTGGACTGTTGACATGTGCATGTGTGACTGCTGATGGAGAAGAAACTACTCTTTCCTAATGGAATACATTTTGAATGTCAATACTGCACTGGTTTCTGTGTGGCAAGTTTTTAATACTGGTGTTGTATGATTCATATTTCCATGCAAATACAGTAAGAGTTGACTTTGAATGGAGTGTTATAAACCAAGACAGACAGACTTTCAGGCCCTTGAAACATACTCTGCTGATAAACTGTTTCTTAAAAATGTTTAGAAATTTTAAATCAAATGTGTTTTTGAGATCTAAAGTTATAAAGGGTAAACATGACTCCTAATGAAATGTTCCAATTTACTGCTGGAAAAAGATTGCTTTGAGATTCTTGATGCTTTTAGAAAATGTGTAATGCAGTGCACTAGCAAAACTGTACTTCATGAGGTCTAGTGCTGTTTTGAAAAAAATACTTTGTTACATTGGTAAAAATGCTCAGTGAAATAGGATGTATGTACTGATATTGAGAACATTTTTTTAATATTAAGCTTTTTTGCTGTTTCATAAAATGTTTTGAAACGTTTAAACTAATTTTCTTGAACTTTATGCATCTGGTATGCCATTGTGATAGCTTAAAACTTTCATCCTCTGAAAAGGTGACAATGTAATTGTTTTGAATCTTTAAATGTGCGTTTGTGATAAAATGTTAAAGGTATAAAGTTACAATTATTGTGCAGTTTGTACTCATGGAAAAATATTGCTTTGTATTCTTTTAAAAATTGTGTAATATTTAAACATTCATCCTGTGAAAAATGTTGATATTTAATATGTTTAATAAATGTGAGAAACTAAATTTAATGTGCTGTGTATGGAGTACAAATCTGGAATAAAAGGGTACAAAATTCATCCCTATGGAAGAGAAATTGTACCTTTTTTAAAGGTACATTATTGTACCATAGCCCAAGTAAGGTACAAATTAGTCAGCAGGGGTACATATTTGACCCGTGAAGGTACATACTGCTAGGGTACAAATATGTACCCATGTAAAAGGGTACAACAGGTGTACCCTTGAGGGTACTGCCCCAGTGACAAGCCATTGTACCCCTTAAGGTACAAATTTTGCACATTTTTTCTGACAGTGTATTAAAGGCTCACCATTGCATCAAGATCTGTAATCGAAGCTGCTTTTATTTTTAGCTGTAATGATGACACACCTAAGCATAATATTTATGCATCAGGGTCACCCTCCATGTGTGCTAAGGTACATATTGGTGATTTGGCCCTCTGTTGTGACTGTGGTCGATTGCATGTTAGCGGTTGTCTTTGCGCCAGGCCTGTTGTCTCCTTCTCTATGAATAACAGGCCCTCGTGTTCTTTGGCTATTCTGAAGGCTCAGCTGCCTCTTTAATTGCCTTTGACTGCAGTGTTTGCCAGCGCTTATCTGTGTGCATCTCTAGTGGGTCAGTGCTGTTTATAAAAGGACTCTATCAAACCCATTTTCTGCTTCAGCGTAATGTTAAACATTCAGACTATTACGGTGAAAGTGTAAGTGTGCAGTACTGCATGGACAATATAAGCATTGTTTTGCACCGACTTATAACATTGAGAGACAACTTTTCATAACCTCCTGAGAAGAGCTGTATGAATTATAATGAAGAATCAGAATAAAACATGACTGTTCTGACATAGTTCTATAGCAATACCAGCATTTAAGAAGTTTCACATTGTTTTTTTCCCTATTATTATATTTTTAATGCACATACATTTCAAAAGGCTGTACAGCTTTGTTATACAGATGGAGGTGCTGTTAATTTAGCATTTTATCTTGTCTTATCTGTTTGTTTCCTCTTGTAATGCAGGACATTTATAGTTATGCTAATGTGTCTTAATGAAAGAAAAGGAATGTTTTTTTCTTCAATTTTGTAATGAAAATAATTCTGAATTCATGAAATTCGATCAAATGCACTTTTGAAATTAAGTATCACATTTATACACTGAAATATTAAGTAATCCTAACTTAGTGTTTAAATATTTTATAACAGTTATCTAAAGTACATAATATAAATCTAACAACATTTTAACATGATAGGTTTATAGAACTAAAAACCCACTAAAATATTAATTTATTCATTTTCTTTTCAGCTTAGTCCCTTTATTGTTCTGGGGTCACCACAGCGGAATGAACCGGCAACTTATCCAGCATATGTTTTACGTAGCGGATGCCCTTCCAGCCGCAACCCATCACTGGGAAACATCCATACACACTCATTCACACACATACACTATGGACAATTTAGCTCACCCAATTAACCTATAGTGCATGCCTTTGGATTTGTGGGAGAAACCAGAGCACCCAGAGAAAACCCACGCGAACATGGGGAGAACATGCAAACTCCATACAGAAACGCCAACTGACCCAGCTGAGGCTCAATCCAGCGACCTTCTTGCTGTGAGGCGAACGTGCTACCCACTGCACCACAGTACAGCCCTCCCCACTAAAATAGATACATATTAACTTATATAAATGTCAAATTATGTAACTGACTTCAGAAATGTCTTAACAATATACATGGTTTGGCTCTTTATTTTATTTATTTTTCTTCACACTCAGAAAAAAAGGTACATGGTGGTACAAATAATGTTCCTTGAAGAACAGTTTTGTACCTTTGCAAAAATTGTACCTTATATGGTACAGAAAAGACCTCTTATGATACTGTTCTGTATCTTTTATGGTACAACTGAAATGAAGGTACACAATTGTTCTCATATAAAAGTTACAAGTGTTGAACAACTCCTTTATTACAATATCTATGAAAATAAATGACTGGAAGGCAAGGTGATTTATGAATAATTTCCATATTAAAACAAGAATCATCATTTAAAAGTATATGTTTAAAGAAACTTATAAACATTAATTATTAAGTTCTATAATACAATAATACAAAACAACTGGTAAAACTATAGGTAAACTAAACATTTAAGGCATTTTAAATAAATGTTAAATACATTTTTGACACTGTTAAGGTGTTTATGGATCAGATTTGTACATTTTATGAAGGTATAATATTGTATCTGCAGGTTTTATAAACCAAAGGTACATTTGGGTTTTCCATGGTACAAATCATGTCCTTAAAGGTACAAACTGCAATGGTACAAATTTGTTTCTTTGTCTTAAGGTACAATTCTGTCCCATAAAAAGGTACTGCCCCAGTCACAAGGGTTTGTACCTTCTTTGGTACAACATTGTACCATTTTTTTCTGAGAGTGCAGGATAGCAAACACATCTCTGTCCATTATTAGTGCACAGTAGAAAGCTGGATACCAGTGCCCTAGAGATTATGGACCATTTCAATGTGGCGATGTCATTGGCCCATGAAGATTTCCTGCTTATTTTCATACTATTTCATAACTATAACAAGAGGCCATTCAATCATGACTTAACATTAATACAGCTACCGTAATAGTATTTATTAATATGTGGACCTTTTTGGATTCTCGTAAGCTATGGAAACTAAAAATGTAAAACAGGACATATGTTAGAACTATTGTTATTGTTTACAGTATGTCACTCAAAATGGTCTATACGGTAGTTCACGTTGACCAAAACACGCAAGTAAACGTGTTTTGTATATACAGGGCTCAACAATAAGGACTGCCCGATGGCCCGGGACCAGCGTGAGAGATGCTCGGTACAGCAGACAGAGTCGTTACTGGCCCAATCGGGCCAGTGCTGCCTTGTCACAAAATTTTAATTTGCCTGTGACTATTTGTCAATTGCGTCCAAATACAGTCTTAAAATCAAGAAACAATTTGTGCTTTTAAGCCTTTAAATGCTACCTTCTCTGTGATGTCGTAAACACAGTATTGCTTTTTGTTTCCTCTTATCTGATTGGATGTTGTGAGTACGTTATTTTTTTCCATAACCTGGTAAAAACCAGTACACGAGACGGCAACATCAAATTATGAGGATAAAAGAAAACATTCGTTTCTAACGTTGTGGAAACAGGCATTCATTTACGAAAAAAATAAAGTGATGTTTTGCATACTTTATCGTCACTTTTAAGTCAGCCACCGTTTTGTTTTGCAATAAAATACCTGCACATCTTCCATACTGCTATATTTTACTGCTAAATATTTAAATTTTAGATTCTCAGACATTATTTTTGACACATTGTTTAAAATATGTGGCTAAGAAATAGCTATAATTTTTTTTTTTTTTGGTGGGGCTAATGAAAATTTTGGAAGGGAAAGTAAAAATCTGAAACACTGGTCCAATCGGGCCAGTAGAAAAAATCCTTAGAGTTAAACCCTGATCCAGGGTCTCCACATCGGAATGAACCACCAACTTATCCAGCATGTTTTTACGCAGCGGATGCCCTTCCAGCCGCAACCCATCTCTGGGAAACATATACACGAACACATTCACACTCATACACTACGGACAATTTTAGCCTAACCAATTCACCTGTACCGCATGTCTTTGGACTGTGGGGGAAACCGGAGCACCGGACTTTTATATATATATCAAAATCAGCAATCACAGACATATGCTTTCCATTTGGATTCGATTTCACATAGGACAACCTGAAAAGTTGTAGGTAATTTGCTCTGGAATTTTTAGGTCACGTGAGAAAAAGACAGACATGGCAGATTCAGACAGGATTAAAATCACAATGTACAGTATGTCTGTGAAACAGAAACTAACGTCCCTCATTAAAACAATTACTGTTTGAATAGGGCTTTAGTATAAAAAAATGTCAAACATTTTGTTGTATGTTTCAGTTAAATGTTCTTCTCGTCATGAGAAGATGGCGATTGTCTTATAGATAGACCAGCAAACCACTGACCTAAACCCTTCCTTGAATCCCATAATGTTTCCAGAAGTACCACTTATTTGTCCTTGATTTTACATGAACTCATGTGGAACCATGCTTTACCAGACTAAAACACATGTGCTTTAAATTACAAGTACAACACTGTAAAAAAGTGAGCTACTAAGAAAACTGACCATGCCAGAAAAGTTGTCTGCATTAGGTGAGGTAAACATATTTGATTACAACACTGTAAAGTTGTTTTTATGGTATTTATTTTGTTTTGTGCAAAGCACTGCAAGAAAATAATCCCTTTTTGTTGGTAATACATCCCTGTAAATATCAATAGTGCAAAAATAAAGAAAAGTTCAGAAACTTCTGCAGTCAAGCGTACACTACCTGACAAAAGTCTTGACGCCTATCCAAGTTTTAGGAACAACAAATAATAACTTGACTTCTAGTTGATCATTTGGTATCAGAAGTGGCTTATATGAAAGGCAAAGGCCTCTAGATTACGCTTATTTTACCAAAATAAAATATGATTATGCCTTGATTTTTAATTATTTAATTAAAACAGTAAGGTCTGACTTTGCTTAGACAAAAGTCTTGTCACTTAACAGAAATAATGCACAGTATAGAATATATAGTCATGGTGCAGTGGAAAAAGAATGAATATTGTGTATGACTCCCATGAGCTTGGCGGACTGCATCCATACATCTCTCAAATAACTAAAGTCATCTGGAATGGCAAAGAAAGCGTTCTAGCAGGACTCCCAGAGTTTATCAAGATTCTTTGGATTCATCTTCAATGCCTCTTCCTTCATCTTACCCCAGATATGCTCATGAACAATAATGTTCATGAGCATGAGAATAATGATGTGGAGGCTAAAGTATGAGAAGGAGCGCTATCCTGCTGAAGAATTTGCCCTCTCCTGTGGTTGGTAATGTAAAGGGCAGCATAAATGTCTCGATACCTCAGGCTGTTGATGTTGCCGTCCACTCAGCTGATCTCTTGCATGCCCCCATACTGAATGTAATTCCAAACCATGATTTTTTCTTCACCAAACTTGACTGATTTCTATCAGAATCTTGGGTCCATGTGGGTTCCAATAGTTCTTCTGCAGTATTTGTGATGACTGGGATGCAGTTCAACAGATGATTCATCAGAAAAATCTACCTTCTGCCACAAATGATCAACTAGAAGTCAAGTTATTATTTGTTGCTCTTACAACTGGAATCGAGGACTTTTGTCAGGTAGTGTGTTTAAGTACATTTTTTGTGGTTTCACAAAATTGTAGACTGAATCATGAGCCATTTGGGTTTCAGTGTATTTTGTATGTATTTCTCTATACTGTATGAGTGGGTATTTGCCATCCTTACCTGTCTGAGTAAGAACGCACCATTGTAATGCCCAACACAAAGTACATCATGGCAGAGCAAAGGATCATGCTGAGGCCTAAGAGAATGGCTCTGTCCTCTCCAGCCTTCAGCGCCGTCACTGTCCTCCTCTTTTCCAAAATATCATACTCTCGAATCTTCTGATAAATCGTCCTGCTTGAGGGACACAACGGTCGGAAGATGCACAAAGAAAAAAAAAAAAATCATGGATTAATAAAGACATGGTGTGTCCATGACCTAATATAATAAAATAGTATATTATAATAAGTTCAACAATCCTTATTACTTAAAAAAAAAAAAGGTTTAGGTTCTAGCGTAATGTTTTAGAAAGTCACAGTAATGACACTCTGCTACTGTCCTATTGCATATGCATAGTAAGTTCCTTTCCAAATATTTAGCTCATGATTCTTTAATCGTATTTTAACGGCAGGTCGAATTGCTTTTGAAGATTATGCATGGGTTTGAAGGCAAGCTGTCTAACCTGTCTATCTTTATCAGTGACCTTTTGATAATTACAGAGAGTGTAGTCAAAAGCATTACAAAATCTCAGCCCACTTCCTGTGAATAGCTTACGTCAGAATCTAGTTTGGTTATTGAAACCTATGCTAATGCATACCTCAGTGTTAAACAATAATTATAATGACTAAAACTCCTACTATTAGTGGGTAATTCTCTATCAAAACTCTGATATTTATTCATGTCAATGTGAAATTTTATTTAATTATTTGTTTTTAATTGACATGTACCTTAAATTTAAACAGATGTATAGTCTTATTACACGGACATATCGAAGTAACACTGGTAAATCTCAAAATTATTATCTATTTTTCTGTAGATTGTATTGTTTGAGTAGCATTTAAACTGATAGTTTAATAAGTTTCCATTTTTTGTTTATCTTGGATTGAACATCATTCATCTACACTGTGAGAAATGCTGTGAAATTTGCAAGTGCACTGTAAATTTGACAGTATTACTGGCCACCAAAACTGCCAATAATACTGTACATTTTACAGAATTTTTTTACAGTGTATTTATCACACATACTTATCACATTTACATTGCTTCACTTGAAGCATATTTGGTATTTTATCTTTAATTTCTAAATACAGCATATATAGATTCTTTTTTCTATTAACCATTTATCAGTCATCATTCATATAATAACTTATCACTTTTTCCATAATGACAAATACCTAATAGTTGACTAGTTATTTTTGGGCAACACTTAAATTTAAAGGCTTAACTATTAATTAGGTTAACTAGGCAAGTTTGTTCTCTAGCAAAAATACATAAATAAATTAAATTAAATTTAAAAAGTATTTATTCCAGCCAAACTAAAGAAATAAGATTCAGTTAACAGAACTTGAAAAAAAAGAACTTGAAGAAAAAAGAATACATTTTGCCTTCACCTATAAATATATATACAGCTGAAGTCAGAATTATTAACCCCCCTGAATTATTAGCCCTCCTGTTTATTTTTTCCCCCAATTTCTGTTTAACGGTTTTCAACACATTTGTAAACATAATAGTTTTATAACTCATTTCTAATAACTGATTAATTTTATCTTTGTCGTGATGACAGTAAATAATATTTGACTAGATATTTTTCAAGACACTTCTATACAGCTTAAAGTGACATTTAAAGGCTTAACTGGGTTAATAAGCTTAACTAGGCAGGTTAGGGTAATTAGGCAAGTTATTGTATATCGATGGTTTGTTCTGTAGACTATCGGAAAAAAAAATAGCTTAAAGATAATGATAATAATGTTGTCCTTAAAATGGTGTTTAAAAAATTTAAAACTGTTTTATTCTAGCGGAAATAAAACAAATAAGACTTTCTCCAGAAGAAAAAATATTATACTGTGATACTATGAAGATTTTCTTGCTCTGTTAAACATAATTTGGGAAATATTTAAAAAAGAAAAGAAAATTCAAAGGGGGCTAATAATAACTTCAACTACATATATATATATATATATATATATATATATATATATATATATATATATATATATATATATATATATATATATATATATATATATATATATATATATATATATATATATATATATATATATATATATATATATATATATATATCTTAAAGGGACAATAGACAATAGACAATGAAGGTTAACATGAATCTGTCACAGCCAGGTGATTTAGTTATTTTATTCAGTCATTATACTTTACCTTCTCTCACTTCCTGATCCCTGAGCTGCTTTGCTTCCAGCCCACAGAAACATTCTCCCAGCTCTTCCACAGTGCCCGTCTCTCTCTAAAGCACTTGCAAAACACTGCTGGTGGGGTGACCTGATGCCAAAAACACACTCTTAGTCCACCATGTGCTTCCCTCCACACACACACACACACACCCTTCAACACACTATTTACGATACAAAAAGATGAATGTCTTTCTTTATAACAGCACACAGTCTTCAGTGAGTTCACATCGCAGATCATAGAATCAAACAAATAACTCCAATGTTGCTGATAAACAGAGTAAATCCAGAGAATCCATCAAAAAGAGAGAAAAAAAATAAAGTTTCTGTAATCCTCAGCAGAGAAGCAAGTCCGTCTCACGTGGTAAATACAACTCACACAAGGCACTGAAGTGAGCATCTGCTTCTTCATTTCCTGCCTGTTGGTTTGTTATTGACTATTCATGGGCTGGCAAGTGGCAGGCTGGAAAATAATAATGAGAGTAGTGAGCGACCATTCACAGCATTGATCCTTTTCTTTAGTCCTGGCGGAGAGAGAGAGAGAGAGAGAGAGAGAGAGAGAGAGAGAGAGAGAGAGAGAGGCATTCAAAGCCTCCTCCTCCTCTTCCTGAACCCTGCTGCTGATTGGTGTTGATGGAGAGTTCTGGAGAATGAAGGTGACACAGGTGTTTTTGGCCACACGCTTGCGACTGAATGACTGCTCACTCACTCATGCCATCAAATGCTGTCTAGTTCTGGCTGACGCATGTCTGTAAAATGGGGCGAGATCAACAGCATGTGCTTTTTGTGGAGACTTTAGAGCGTCTGACTGGAAACACCAATGTGAATCGAAGAACTGAGCTTGAGTTACTGTACATGAAATGCTGATTATTTCAATGATAAGTTTGCAATGCTATCTCGTTTTGATCCAACATTTAACATTTATTTATTTTTTAGGGGTTTTCACCTTTATTGGGATAGGACAGCGGAGACTTTGCAGACAGGAAAGTGTGGGCAGCAGAGATAGGGGAAGGATCGGCAATGGACCTCAAGTCGGGAATCGAACTCGGGTCACCGTGAGCATTTTGGTGCTATTTGTTGACACACTAACCACTATAGGCTATTGGCGCCGACAACATTTAACGTTTTGATTTAGTGGGATTTATTTTAATTTTAAATAGAATTAATATTTAGATTTTTTTTAGAATTGAATAGAATTTTTATTTTGAATTTTTATATTTGATTTAGTTTAGTAGGATTTGCTCATGTCTCAGTATAGGATACACTAGGTAAAGGGTTGTGGTTTGGGCCACATCTTTTTTAATTAATAACATATTTTAGTATGAAGTCACAATGAATTCATGCGAATTAGACACTTTTTAGCCAATAGTTATGTTTTAAATTTATTAATTAAAAAAATATTTCCACATATTTATCAGTATCATGTAAGCATCTTTAATGCCCCACTTCATTAAAAAAAAGATACATCATTGGTTTATTTATAATATACAAATTCATTCATGAAATCAGGTTAAATTGTTCAATAATGGAATACTCACTGTTTTGGGGTATTATAAATGTGATTTGATCTGCAAATGCATTTTCATTGATTCATTTTCCTTCGACTTAGTCTCTATTTCAGAGGTCGCCACAGCGGTATGAACCGCCAATTATTCCAGCATAAGTTTTACACAGCAGATGCCCTTCCAGTCACAACCCAGTACTGCACTCTCAGTAATGAAGGTACGCGAGTTGTCACTGGGGTGGTACCTTTTCAAAAGGTGACAGCTCTCGTACCTTTATTTCTGACAGTGTGGGAAACACTCATACACACTCATTCACAAACACACTCATACAATACGAACAATTTAGTTTATTTAATTCACTTATAGCGCATGTCTTTGGACTGTGGGGGAAACCGGAGCACCCAGAGGAAACCCACACCAACACGGGGAGAACATGGCACAGCCAGGACTCAACCCAGGCACCTTCTTGCTGTGAGGTGACAGTGCTAACCACTGAGCCACGTGCCATCCTGCAATTGTATTTTTAAAGACAAAGAAGCCTTTTTTTGTTGTGCCTTTAATTTGTATGTACTTACATTTAAATTAATAATTTGTTACAAGGGCGACACAGTGGCACAGTAGGTAGTGCTGTCGCCTCACAGCAAGAAGGTCGCTGGGTCGCAGGTTCAAACCTCGGCTGGGTCAGTTGGTGTTTCTGTGTGGAGTTTGCATGTTCTCCATGTGTTTGCGTGGGTTTCCTCCGGGTGCTCCGGTTTCCCCCACAGTCCAAAGACATGTGGTACAGGTGATTGGGTAGACTAAATTGTCCGTAGTGGATGAGTGTATGGATGTTTCCCAGAGATGGGTTGTGGCTGGAAGGGCATCTGCTGCATAAAAATGTGCTCTATAAGTTGGTGGTTCATTCTGCTGTGGCGACCCCAGATATATTTAATAATATTCAGTAGCTAAACATATATTTATGTCAAAAAAAGAACAGAGTCATTTTTTTTTTGCCTGAACTAATTAATATATTAAATTATTCAATATGTCTTGCTAACAAGTTGGTAAAACAGTACCTACTGTAGCAATATGACGCATAGTGGCAAAATTGATGTACAGTGACAATTTATATTTTGGAGCTGCACTGTGATCCTTAAATAGTCTTTTAATTTCATTGGATGATTCTTGTTCTAAATATGTCTGACAGTATTATTTAGTCCATAAACTAGGAATGCACTGATATGGATTTTAGTATGACTATTTATAAACAAACATGTCTGTAATGATTATAACTTTTTAGCACTCTCTGGACATTTCAAACTCGGAAGATGTAAAGTAACTTAATGGTCACAAGTTTTTATTAGTTTATGTTTGTTCATGTATTTACTAACAATAACTAAGTATGAACAATACTTGCACAGCATTTATTAATCGTAGTTCAACATTTACTAATGGATTATTAAAATCCAAATTCATCCTTGTTAACGTTAGTTAATGCAGAGTAAACATGAACTAACAAGGAACAACTGTATTTTATTACACTGTAAAACCCAAAAAGTTAAGGTAACTCAAACCGTTTGAGGGAACCGATTGCAACAAACAATTTAAGTTCAAAAACTAATCCTAATGAGTACTGTGAAATTAATCCATATGAGTAAACGAAGCAATTTCAGCACAGTAAAACCCAATAAATGAAGAGAACTCAAACCAACTGAGTACTGTAAAACCCAATAAATGAAGAGAACTCAAACCAACTGAGTACTGTAAAACCCAATAAATGAAGAGAACTCAAACCAACTGAGTACTGTAAAACCCAATAAATGAAGAGAACTCAAACTAACTGAGTACTGTAAAACCCAATAAATGAAGAGAACTCAAACTAACTGAGTACTGTAAAACCCAATAAATGAAGAGAACTCAAACTAACTGAGTACTGTAAAACCCAATAAATGAAGAGAACTCAAACCAACTGAGTACTGTAAAACTCAATAAATGAAGAGAACTTAAACTAACTGAGTACTGTAAAACCCAATAAATGAAGAGAACTCAAACCAACTGAGTACTGTAAAACCCAATAAATGAAGAGAACTCAAACCAACTGAGTACTGTAAAACCCAATAAATGAAGAGAACTCAAACTAACTGAGTACTGTAAAACCCAATAAATGAAGAGAACTCAAACCAACTGAGTACTGTAAAACCCAATAAATGAAGAGAACTCAAACTAACTGAGTACTGTAAAACCCAATAAATGAAGAGAACTCAAACTAACTGAGTACTGTAAAACCCAATAAATGAAGAGAACTCAAACCAACTGAGTACTGTAAAACCCAATAAATGAAGAGAACTCAAACTAACTGAGTACTGTAAAACCCAATAAATGAAGAGAACTCAAACTAACTGAGTACTGTAAAACCCAATAAATGAAGAGAACTCAAACTAACTGAGTACTGTAAAACCCAATAAATGAAGAGAACTCAAACTAACTGAGTACTGTAAAACCCAATAAATGAAGAGAACTCAAACTAACTGAGTACTGTAAAACCCAATAAATGAAGAGAACTCAAACTAACTGAGTACTGTAAAACTCAATAAGTTAAGGCAATTCAAACCGTTTGAGGGAACCGATTGCAACAAACCATTTTAGTTAAAAAAACAAATCTACATGAGTACTGTGAACTTACTCCATTTAAGTTGAAGTAATGAGGTATTTAATTAACTCATTACCTTCAACACTGAATTCAAAACTCTTTTCAAATGAGTAGAATTAACTTTCAGTCAATTTTGAGTTACTACACTCATTTCATTTGATAAAGTTGACTGTTGGGTTTTACTGTGTAACTAAATCGAACAAACATGAATAAATGCTGTAATAAATGTATTGTTCATTGTTTGTTTATGTTAGTAAATATATGAACTAACATAAACTAATACTTTATTTTAAAGTGTTACCAATTAAATTTTTGGAACATGGAGTTGAAATGTTTGTAAATATGCAGCCACTACAGTACTGTTCATTTTGGTATGTTGTTACGCTGCTTAACTGACTGATCATTCTGCACCCACAAAGGTGAACAGCAATGTTTTATCTAAAATGAAAGTCTGCAAAGCAACAGTGAGCAAATCTCCTCAGCAGTGGAGTGCAATAAACGTTAGCGATGGGAATATGCTTCATATCATGTTTGTGCAAGTTTACTCTCTTGCCTGTGTTGAGTGCAGCGGCTGAGAGGGCGATGAACTAGATATGAAACTATATCAGACAGGAAGCGCTGACCCAAGAAAACCCATTGTCCCCAATGCACCAAATAAAATACCTGCCAAAAAATACCAAGGAAAAAGGCGCCAGGAGAACCACATTCAGTTTGTGCTTAAAAAGCTTAGTATGTTCTGGACTGTTTGTATTTGTCACATTCAGGGAATCAGTTAATTGTTTTCTGAAACACTCACAAATGTGAAAAAAAAACAATTCTAAAATAGAATTGTCAACATTGCTATTTACTGGAACAAGTGGCTTGTTACCGGTCACCTTAGTTTGGGAAATAAAGCCTTGTACATGGGCCTTTTTGTGGCACAAAACACAGACATCTGGCGTTCACCCAAAACAGCTGGAATGTTCATCCGATGAGGCTGTGCATGATGGGATTTACTAAACCCGTATTGTCACTGCAGTGATTTATGAGCCATTGTTGGTACTTCACATTAGCTTGGTGGGATTAAAATCATTAAAAAAAAGCTGCTGAAGAAGAGTTAGAGATTGAAATTTACTGATCAATAACAAGCTTTCTTCAGTAAATGTAGCATAACAAAAGGTTACAATTGTTTTATTGCTGTTTTTGTGCTTGATGTGGAGGTTTAATACAAAGTTTCTACAAATGCTGCAAAAAATAAGTGAGAACAGGAAACTCATCCTCGGAGGAGATCCTCACCACATCTGGAGTCAGACAAGGGGACATAATCAGCCCTTATCTATTTATTATATTACTGGACAATATCATAAAAGAGTGCAAACCAGCTTTGCACCCAGTCAACGTAGGAAATCGGCGCATGAATCCAGTACAGCTGACGATTCTGGCATATGCTGATGATTTGGTACTCATGGCGAACTCAGTGGAGGGGTTGCAGCACAACTTGAATGTTTGGAATGCAGAACTGCAGAAACGAGGACTGAACATTAACCCAGCCAAACCCGAGACTATATGGTCATAAGCAAAAACATGTCCAACACCCTATAAAGCTGGACAACATTGTCTTAAAGCAAGTGGAAGAGTTCAAGTATCTTGGAACAGTGTTAAGTGAGGATGGGAAACCCGATAAGGATCTCAACGCAAAGGTCGCCGCATCTGGCAGATTATATCACTCTTTAAACAGAGCCTTTCTGGGAAAGAAAGAAATCACCACCAGAACAAAGCTACCTGTTTATAACTCCACCTATGTGCCTACTCTTACCTATGGGTGTGAGTCTTGGGCACTTGCTAGCAGCAGGAACAACAGATTGCAGGCGAAGGAGATGTGATACCTTAGACGAGTCGCTTCCAAAACTCGTAGAGACGTAAGGAACCAGACCATCAGGACAAACCTTCAAGTCGAACCACTGACTGAAAAAATTGACAGACATAAGATGAGGTGGTTCGGTCATGTCAGGATGAAAAACCACAGGGTTTCAAAGCAGATGCTAGAGTAAAGAACCCAAGGAAGACATCCAAGAGGCAGGCCTCGAATGAAATGGATTTACTCACTTAACCCAGCATTCTAAAAGAGAGTAGACACAAACTGCACTAGAAAAGTGGCTGCAGACAGGAAAAGGTGGTGGAAACTTTGTTCAGCTTTAAAACCGCAAGGTAGAAGAGGCCAGGAATAAATAACTAGATATGTGGAGGTTATCTTCTGAGCAAGCTAAGAAAATAATCAGAAGCACTAATAATCTCACAGGTCGTCATGCTGTTCAGAAAACGATTGACTGACTTTGTGAAGTTCGTGTAGATAACACAATATTTAAAGGTGCCATAGAATGCATAGATAAAATGTGTTAAATTGTTCTAAATCAGTGGTTCTCAAACTTTTTTCTCCAAGTACCACCTCAGAAAAAAATTGTCTCTTCAAGTACGACCATAATGACTGGTATTGAAATACGGTAGCGTAGTAGGCGTAATTAAGCAGCTACAGCTCTGCAGAGTTCAAAAACGCAGCAGATTATTTCTTCTTATTATGAATATTTATTATTGTCAGCCACTTTAAACACTTTATTAATAGTTTGAACATTAACACTGCACTGTGCTTACAGGTAAAAATAAATATCTATATGTCATCATATTTATATATAAACTCTTTCTGATAATTTTTTTAATATACAGTATGATGCATGTAGGCAACCCAGTGGCGCAGTGGGTAGTGCTGTTGCCTCACAGCAAGAATGTCGCTGGGTCGCAGGTTTGAACCTCAGCTGGGCTGGGTCAGTTGGCGTTTCTGTGTGGAGTTTGCATGTTCTCCCTGGGTTTGCGTGGGTTTCCTCCGGGTGCTCCGGTTTCCCCCACAGTCCAAAGACATGCAGTACAGGTGAATTGGGTAAGCTAAATTGTCCATAGTGTATGAGTGTGAATGTGTGTGTGGAAGTTCCCAGAGATGGGTTGCGGCTGGAAGGGCATCCGCTGCGTAAAATCTTGCTGGATAAGTTGGCGGTTCATTCCGCTGTGGCGACCCCGCAAGGGACAAAGCCGACAAGAAAATGAATGAATGAATGATGCATGTATATATGACCTATTTGTATATCTTTGAGATCTAAACATTCTAAACAATCTAAACATAACTTGTATTTTAGATATATGAATTGGATTTACGCATTTAAATTAGAAGTTAGATCTGCTTACTACACATTATAGGCTATGTGCGTCAGAAAAGCAAGTGATTAAACTAAACCTGTCAACATTGGGATATAAAAATACGGGATACCCCCCCAACAACCGTTACAACTATAGGGAGGAAATTAGCTTCAAATGACAGAATACATAACAAACCTTGGAAAATTTAAAATAAAATAATAGGTTTTTAGCCTATTAAAATCAGTTTACTGATCCCATCTGTGTTATTGTATGCGTCAAAGGGTTAAAAGTGTGTTCATTTTTAAACTTTAATTATTCAGCGATTCCTTCGCATACCACTAGAAGGAAGCCTGTGTACCACTAGTGGTACACGTACCACAGTTTGAGAACCACTGTTCTAAATAAAAGGTATGTGACTTACATGCAAACATTCTAGAATTGGTTTTACAGTTACATTTTCAAACCTAGGAATTGGCCTTAATATGATCTGATCTGGTTTTGACCAGGGGGACACGGTGGCTCAGTGGTTAGCACTGTCGCCTCACAGCAAGAAGGTTGCTGGTTCAAGTCCGACTGGCCCAGTTGGCATTTCTGTGTAGAGTTTACATGTTCTCTCCGTCTTTGTGTGGGTTTCCTCTGTGTGCTCCGGTTATAAGTGAATTGACTAAACTAAATTGGACATAGTGTATGTGTGCATACTCCAGCATATGCTGGAATAGTTGGCGGTTCTTTCCGCTTTGGTGACCCCTGATAAATAAGGGACTAAGCCAAAGAAAAATTATTGAATGGTTTTGACCATATTATGAAGGGTTGTGAATATATTTGAGCTCTCTCAGTGCCTTATGCTCACAAAAATTGGTGTACTCTGCACGGCATGATGTACTCTGAAATACACATGTAATAGAAGCCAGCTAGCGAAGTGCTATGCAGATAAACCTCACTCCTCTGACCTCAAAAGTTGCTCTAACGACAGACACTAGAGGCCATGGTCTTTAGCTTCCTTGTTAGTGCAACTGACTCCCATACGAAGAATCGCCGGTTCAATTCCAGCTCAGACCAGGTTGGGTGCAGTTAGGGGCTCGTCCAGGATGGAAGTGAGGTTTAGGTGGGTGAGTGTAACAAAGACCAGCCAGCGAAGTGCTACACAGGTAAACCTTACTCCTCTGACATTTAAAGGTGCTGTAGTGATGCTAGAGGTCATGGTGTTTAGCCTCCTTGTTAGAGCAACTGACTCCCATGCAAAGAATCGCCGGTTCGATCCCAGCTCAGACCGGGTTGGCTACAGTAGGACCAGTGGGTTACACACACACGCAAAAAATATTTTAGTTGGTTTCTTGATCAAAACAGTTTTTTTTTTCCACATGGAGTGTTAGAGAGGTTTATTTTAGCTAGAAGGAGTGATCTTTGTGCCACCAGAGTAACTAGTTTGGTTCTGAGTTTTGGTTTGGATGACCAACACTGTATGGAGAATTCGGGTCAGTTTTCTTTAATTTTGCTATCATCACTTAAATAATAACTAAAGTGTATATAGAATATACACTCACCGGCCACTTTATTAGGTACACCTCACTAGTAACGTGTTGGACCCCCTTTTGCCTACTTTCTGCTGGCAATAGGAATCTACATATTTAACAATAAGAGCACATCAAATATCTGAAATAAAGGAAAAGTGAAATCTGGTTTTGTATGAATGAGATGGTGACTTAGACGGTGGCCAGATTTTCACTGTTTTCGGTAATGCTCTTCCTAAATGAGATGTTTGTAGACAGGCAAATATTTACAATTGTTTTTTGTGGTTTTAATGTATATGAAAATGGCCACCATTATATTGTGCATGACTAATCGCACCAAATAAAATTTTGCCAGAACCCCTAGTAAATGATTTGTTTTGTCTAGTTGTCTATTCTAAATCATGGTACATATACAATCTATACAATTATTCATGAATGAGATCCATTGTTGCATCAGATGCACAGTGCCATATCTGCCTAAAAATGTCAAATACTAGCACTGTCTAAATATGCAAACCTGCAAGAAGTCTAGATGATATTAGATTTCTTTTTAGCCATGCTTTTAAGCCACTTTGCTTGATAGAGGAACACAGGCATGTGTTGTTTCAGGATGGTCTGTTTCTCTGCCTTTAGCTAAATGACATGCTAATGCTGCCTTCTGGAGGCCTGACATGTGAAAATGATAAATAATTGTTGCTTTTCGCATCACAACTGTCTAGATGAAGCCCAGGTGTCTCTAAACCACCTGGCAACCAAAACCAGAGCCTTACATTGTTTAGTCACATTTGTCTATTTTTAACAAACAGGTTTTTTTTTTGTTTTTTACACCTAAGCTGAAAATAAGATTGAGTTGCGTTACACATCTTACACAAAGCACAAACCGGTCATTTTAGTGTTTGAATCAGGTTATAGAATGTAATATCTTTCATTAGAATTACAAAAATAAGTGTTGCTGTCCAAGTTAGCCACATGTAAATGTGTTTTTCCGTTCACCGTGTCTCATTAACAATGTTGCATTCATTAGCAATATGATCTCTGTTCACCCTTGTTATTTAACACACAATTACACACCTAATGTTGCATGAAATTGTGGCTCTAATGACAAAAAACGGAGGTAAACTCCAAAGGACAACATCTTGGAAAAGGTTAAATATGAGCTAAATGAAATGTTCACAGCTGACTGAAACAATGTGTCAGTCACTGGGCTCATACAGTGGATATATGCTACCAACTGTTAGTTCTTAAAATTGAAAAGACAGTAATAACATGCACTAATAATGCAAATTTTCTTATGGGCAACAATGTATAAAAGTAAATTAAGTTAAATGTGTGTGTGGCAGGGTCATCATACATCTCTCCGGAATGGTCATTTCTGATTGAAACTTGAATCTTTCATTGTTGAGATTACAGAATTCAGTAAAGGAGAAACTTTTTAGTTCACCAGTCTCTTTTTGGAAAATATTTTGTGAATAATCTTGATCCCAAAACATATGAATTATACCTGTCCAACTGCTAGTTAAGGCAAATTTTTAATCAGCCAATTACATGGCAGCAACTCATTGGATTTAGGCATGTAAACATTGTCAAGATGATCTGCTGCAGTTCAAACCGAGCATCAGAATGGGGAAGAAAGGTGATTTAAGTGACTTTGAATGTGGCATGATTTTTGGTGCCAGACAGGCTGGTCTGAGTATTTCAGAAACTGCTGATCTACTGGGATTGTCATGCAAAACCATCTCTAGGGTTTACAGAGAATGGTCCTGTCAGCTAAGAACAGGAAACTGAGGCTACAATTCACACAGGCTCACCAAGATTGGAAAAATGTTGCCTGGTCTGATGAGCGACATTCGGATGATAGGATCAAAAATTGGCGTCAACAACATAAAAGCATGGATTGATCCTGCCTTGTATCAACGGTTCAGGCTGGTGGTGGTGGTGTAATAGTGTGGGGGATATTTTCTTGGCACACTTTGGGCCCATTAGTAACAATTGAGCAACATGTCTACCTGAGTATTCTTGCTGACCATGTCCATCTCTTTATTACCACAGTGTATGGAAATGTATGGAAAGGCAAACTACGGGAAACCTGGGAAACTGCTTGGAAATGCACTCTTACAGAGACTAAGTAATGTTTGAGTGAGGATGTTGATCTTATATAGTGTGTGTAATCAGTGTGAATGATCTGCAACTTTATGTGTCAGTGTCCAGATTAATCAGCTGTAACAGGTAATAATCAGTCTGAATGGGGGCAAAGCATGATGGTAGGTGTAGTCTGAGGAAATGGCTGGTGGAGTGTACATATAGCTGGAGCCATCTGTCTGGTGGGACTAATGATCGTAACAATTAGTGGGTCGCAAATTATAGAATGTTTAAATGAGTATTCCAAAATGATTATTCTGTCTTCGAAGTGCAGATCCATTACACGCTATAAGGACTAATATTGACCACACACATTGCACATTGGATGTGAATTCGGTCAGAACTATACAGACAAGTTTTTAAAGCTAAATACATTTTTTTATATAAATACTTCAAAAAAGGTATTATAACAAAGTGACCAACCAGAGGCGTAATGTCCATTTAAACAGAGATCATATGCTGTCTCACATTTTTGAGAGAAATGGATGTGTACTTAATTATTTTGACAATTTAAGTTCATTGAATGTTGTATATACATGATGCATATACAAATGATCATGTTAATTGTGTACAAGAGAATTATTATAAGGTGCAGAGCAGAGAAGTTTTACAGTAGTGATCTGAGCAGTGGAGTTTATCACTTCCTGTGTGAACAACTGATTAAAATCCACCAAATATATGGAAGCGAGGTAATTCGACTGTCATGAAGAGCATGTTCCTCGACAGAGAACAGCCTCTGATTCACAAAATATGCTGTTAAACAGAGATTAGTGTTGTATTAAATGTGGTATCCGCTGTTTAAAACAATAGTTCATCCAGAAATTAATATTTCCTATGGTGGTCGAGAGAGCTTAAGGTGTTGCAATTTAAGAAAACACATTCAACTACATAAAACGCCAGCTAATTGGGAAAAAATCTTCATCCTTTTTGCAGCATACTTACTGCAAATCCTCACAACGCAAACTCATTAAAAAAACATGCTGCATTTTTTCACAACACAAACAAATTAATAAAACGTGCAGCATTTTCTCACAACACTTGCAAAAAGAACAGAACACAGCGTAAATGTTTCAAGAGGACCCTAAAACATTACAGTTGACTATTGCTCAGTGAAGTTGTAGGTGATGTTTTAGGGTGAGTTCTTTTTTTTTATTTTTTTTTAACATCCTAATTCTCTTGTTTTTTGTATTTTATTAGCCTAAATAACCATAACCTAAATAGCCAGGTCCGTCACATTTTAGGGTCCCTTTGAAACGTTCTGTGCTATTTGAAAATGTTGTTAGAATTTGCAGATGTTTTCGTAATTTGTTTGCGTTGTGAGAAAATGCAGTGCATTTTATTAATTTGTTTGTGCTGTGAGAAAATGCAGTGCATTTTTTAAAATGTGTTTGCATTGTGAGCATTTGCAACACGTGTGCTGTCAAATGGATGAAGATCTTTTCTTAATTTGCTGGCATTTTTTTGTAATTGCATGTGTTTTCGTAAAGGGGAAATGAAGCACTCAGTCAAGTTTACATTATTTTGTACATTGGATTCCACTTTAAAGAAAATATATTAAACAAACTCGATTAATGTAACCATTTTAGACCTAGGGCACCGCCATCTTGGAATGTCGCTGTGTCTGACATCATGGGGTTGGTTCCATTCTCTCAGCTGAACAGATACAGTGGAAGTAAAGAGCTGAACACGGAGACTGTAAAGCCTAATTTAACCCAATGTGTGAAGTTGTGGCCATGGAGCTGGTGCAAATTCAAGCATCAGATGTGTGTCTAATATAAAAGCATATATATTTATTCTATTTTTCATTTTTCCTCTTTTAATTACCGATCATTTTCTGCGCTTTGATTCACTCTCTGTATTACGCTGCCTTGCTGCCTGTCTGGGTTTCACCTATGATTGTAACGGACTGAACACAGAGTCTGGAAACACCGCGCTGATCTTAGTTTGGTTTGAACACGAACAGAGGTGAGGGCTGTAGGAGTGAAAAGTGAATGTACCCACCCCCATTACGTCAGTAGCGGACCTTGTTGAAACCCATACAGGCAGTCAGGCTGCGTAATACAGAGAGTGAATCATTACTGACGTAATGGGGGCTGGTACATTCACTTTTCACTGCTACAGCCCCTCGCCTTCGGTGTTTCTTATGGCAGAACGAGTTGATCGACTTGAAAAGGGAATATGTCTTGACAATCCACACAGATGTGAGATTTAATAAAGTGTGAAGTCATGTATCATTTTAATCATTGCATTAATCTGAATGTAAATCTCCTCGTCAGGTAGAGCTGGAGCAGCATGAGAGAGTGGACAAAAGTGCTTAAAACGAAAGGTATTAACAAAAAAAATACACAACTTAGGACACTTAGTGTAAATGCTTGTATTTACTGTATTTGCACCAGCTCTGCGATGCACGTCCACAACTTCATGCATTGGGTTAAATTAGGCTGTTCAGTCTCCGTGTTCAGTCCGTTACAATCATGGTTGAAACCCAGACAGGCAGTCAGGCAGCGAAATACAGAAAGTGAATCAAAGCGCATCAAATGATCAGTAATTAAAAGAGGAAAAAGAAAAATTGAATAAATATATACAGTTGAAGTCAGAATTGTTAGCCCCTCTGAATTATTGGCCCCCCTGTTTATTTTTTCCCCAATTTCTGTTTAACGGAGAGCAGATTTTTTCAACACATTTCTAAACATAATAGTTTTAATAACTCATTTCTAATAACTGATTTATTTTATTTTTGCCATGATGACAGTACATAATATTTGACTAGATATTTTTCAAGACACTTCTATACAGCTTAAAGTGACATTTAAAGGCTTAACTAGGTTAATTAGGTTAACTAGGCAGGTTAGGGTAATTAGGCAAGTTATTGTATAATGATGGTTTGTTCTGTAGACTATCAGAAAAATTATAGCTTAAAGGGGCTAATCATTTTGTCCTTAAAATGGTTTTAAAAATTAAAAACTGCTTTTATTCTAGTCGAAATAAAACAAATGAGACTTTCTCCAGAAGAAAAAAAAAATATTATCAGACATACTGTGAAAACTTCCTTGCTTTGTTAAACATCATTTGGGAAATATTTAAAAAAGAAAAGAAAATTCATAGGGGGGCTAATAATTCTGACTTCAACTGTATTTTTATATTAGACACACATCTGACTCTTGTATTTGCACCAGCTCCACACCCACAACTTCACGCATTGGGTTAAATTAGGCTTTACAGTCTCCGTTTTCAGTCCATTACTTCCAATGTATCTGTTCATCTGAGAGAACAGAACCAACTCCGTGACGTCAGACACAGCGACATTCCAAGATGGCGGTGCCCTAGGTCTAAAATCTATAGTAAAACATGCAGTTTTCTTCTAAATGGTTACGTTAATCGAGTTTGTTTAATATATTTTCATTAAAGTGCAATCCAATGTACAAAATAATGTAAACTTGACTGAGTGCTTCATTTGCCCTTTAAATTGCAACACATTAAGCTCTCTCGGCCACTGTAATTTCCTCACACTCAAGTGATTCTAAACTTTGAATTTATTTCCCTTTAAATTCATGTTTCTTGAATTAATTCAAGACTGTCCAACCACAAACTGTAATAATATAAAATAATGACAATAAATGTGTTAGCTTCAAAGTCAAATTATTATCAAGATGAAAGCTTCATTTTGATTGTAAATACTTGTTTAAATTGGAAATTTTTGAGTTTTATGTGTCTGTGTTTGAATTGGGATCATTTTGTCAGTGTTAACTTAATAAGGATTGTCATCCAAAGACACAAAACTCACCACTGGTTAATCAGTGACCGTTTACAGAGCTGAACAGATCAATTTCCATGCTAAAAACCCTATTCAGTTATAGTTTCAGATCTTGACAGCTGTTTCTTTCTGTGCTAATTTACTGCTGTCATCAAGCAAACATAATTACCTTTTAATGGAGCATTTTCAGGTCTATTACTCTAACGAGGTTTTTATATCAGAATCTTTGTGTGCTGCTGGCCACAATTGAAGCTTTATCCAAACACATGCATATGGAAAATGCTTTATTTTGCACAGCAGATGCAAATGCGTGAAGACAAACTGGAGAGAAAGTTGCATATAGACATGAGTGATTGATGAAGCCAGCTTAATAATGGAAAACATCACGCTACTTCTCAAACTGTGACATACATATGTGAACTGAATCCAAAAAAACTGTGCAATAGGAAACCTAGGCTTCAGGATTACAAGTGTTGCTTTGCTAAAACGAGATTTGGTGACTTTCCATAGCACCCAAGTCTATTTATAAAAACCGAATGAATAATTTACCGCATATAAATGACTCCTGAGGAAATTCCCTCACCATTTACATTAAGAACTACCAAGGATATAAAGATGTTTTATATCGGGTCAATAAAACTGTTCAGGGGTAAATGAGCTTTATTTGGAGAGTGCCTTTCTGGGAAATTAGAATCGGACCTTCCTGCATGACACATCACATAATTGTGCTGGATAACAGCCACGGTTGTTGTTTTCAATTGTACGTTCGATGCTTATTATGGATCATTAGAGAAAATAAAATCCCAGAGCTTCAAGTCCAATAAAGCGATCCAGAAATTGTCACTGTTGATGTTCATGCTGATTGTTTTGGAGACTGTGAATATAATTTGGATGTCCTCTGTAAGCCAAATGTGAGCTAAAATTTGTGATATAAGTAATTGTTATTTAATATTAATTATTATATTATGACATAACATATATAATAACATATATATTATTAAATTCATGTTGATTTCTATAGCCCTTTTACAATGTAGATTGTGTCAAAGCAGCTTAACACAGAAGGTCTAGTAAATTGAAACTGTCAGTCCAGTTTTCAGAGTTGATTTCTGAGTTAAGAGTTATTATGATATAACATAATAATAAAAATATATAAACTGTTACATTGTTCAGAATGACTTTTAAGATGTATACTTTGAATTCTCATGGTTGTGAATGATCTTTAAATAATTTTAAAGATTGTATTTATTTAAAATCTGCTAAAACTTAGTTTGATAATTTGTACTTTTATCAATTTGAACTTTTAAAACTTTTTTATTATGAATAATGAAAAAAATTATAATCACAGTAAATTAAAAAGAAGAATAGAAGGAATAAAATTAAATACTCAGAAGTATACATAATCACATATTAAAAAAAACAATGACATAATGTACATGTTTTTAAAGCCTTTTTTTGCAATAGAGTCAGTAAGCAAAATATAAAAGAAAGGCTTTGGGTTTAAATAGGTATAGGATAAGTATGTTTTATGCATAATTACATTTTAATTTAATGCATTTAATTTATGTATAAATACGTTTGTTATACTGAGTGCCATATTATATCTCTCATATTTTACCATTTAATGTTTACATTGGTCATGTGAAACATTTAAAATAGACAGTTGGATATGAATTGCTTTCTGATTTTTTTTTTTTTTTTTTTTTTTACAAAATCATATTTGTCAATTTAATTTGACACCAAAAGTGTTAAAAGTATAATTCACTTGTTAAGATGTATTTGAATCACTACAGAGCAGATTTTAGCTGAAATGAAATAAAAAAATAAAAATAAAATAAAATAAAATAAAAAATAAAAGGCAGCGCGGTGGCGCAGTGGGTACCGATGTCGCCCCACAGCAAGAAGGTCGCTGGTTCGAGCCTCAGCTGGTCCAAAGATTGTGCTATAGGTGAATTGGGTATACTAAATTATCCGTAGTGTATGTGTGTGAATGAGAGTGTATGGGTGTTTTTCAGTACCGGGTTGCAGCTGTAAGGGCAGCTGGAAGGACATCTGCTGCGTAAAACATATGCTGGATAAGTTGGCAGTTCATTCCGCTGTGGTGACCCCTGATTAATAATAAAGGGACTAAGCCGAAAATAAAATGAATGAAAATAAAATAAAAAACTATATTAAAATAAATGTAATTAATAAATAATTAAATAAAATTAAATAAAATTAAATAATAGACCGTTTTCACATTACTGGGATCCCTGGGATACTGGGATATACAGTTGAAGTCAGAATTATTAGCCCCCCTGAATTATTAGCCCCCCTGTTTTTTCCCCCCCCCTAATTTCTGTTTAACGGAGAGAAGATTTTTTTTCAACACATTTCTAAACATAAAAGTTTTGATAACTCATTTCTAATAACTGATTTATTTTATCTTTGCCATGATGACAGTACATAATATTTTACTAGATATTTTCAAGACACTTCTATACAGCTTAAAGTGACATTTAAAGGCTTAACTAGGTTAATTAGGTTAACTAGCCAGCTTAGGGTAATTAGGCAAGTTATTGTGTAACAATGGTTTGTTCTGTAGTCAATTGAAAAAATATAGCTAATAATTTTGAACTTAAAATGGTTTTTAAAAAATTAAAAACTGCTTTTATTCTAGCCGAAATAAAACAAATAAGACTTTTTTCGGAAGAAAAAATATTATCAGACATACTGTGAAAATGTCCTTGCTCTGTTAAACATTATTTGGGAAATATAAAAAAAAAAAACAATAAATATATTTTACAAAAACAATTATCAGAAAAGAGAAGGCTTTTAAATTTGCTGTCACTCTTATACGTTGTATACTGTGACACATTCAAACAGCAAGATTAACTTTAACTTCTCAGTAATGTAGCATAAAGGTACAGTAATATAACAAAATATTTTATATATGTAGTATAATGGAACATGAAACACTCCAGAATAAATGAATGCACATTTCTCTATTAATAGGAAACAAATGTTTGCAACGTGAATGCACTTTTAGTCTTATATCTGTGTTGAAATTTGACGCCTGAGCAACTGAACAATATCCTCATGTCAAGAAGCAGAGGCGTCTCGTGTGTGTAAATACAGCTTGTCCTGAAGTGTTTTGCTGTTGGAAGGTCGGCGTCTCTTTTAAGGCTTCACGGCAGCTGAAGTCTGACATCATCACCAAAGCAATATACATACATGCTTCACATTTTACACTGCAAAATTTACAGCCGTCGTCGCCACGATTAGCTTCAAAAGTATGAGCGTGAAGAAGGAGGGCTGACTGGAATCCAACCCTTGACGGGCTGGGTTGTAAATATGGCTTGTGAAGTGCGGTCGAGGGTGAGCGAACAAGACAGAAGCTGGGTCTTCTTTGTTATTGTGTGTCACGACAGGGCAAACGGGTCATTTGTGGAGCTGCGTGTTGAAAAGATGGTGTCTAGATGATAACATTTATTACCCCAGTAAACACATCCAAGTAACTGCCTTACTCGCTTCAGGAACGTGGTATTTCAAGTGTGACACCAGCTGGATGCTATTTTAGGGTCCTGATTCAAGAAGAGCAGAATTTGGATGAACAGTGTGAGAAGTGTAATTAAGCAAACATGCATTTTATTAAGGAGGTGCTTAAAGATATTCGCAGATTTAAACACAGATTAGCTTGATGCTTTCTAAGTAATGGCTGCATGATTATCAACTGAGATTACAGATGTATCCGTTAATATTGGATTTTTCATTGCTCATACTCTGTGTTTATTTTATGGTGAACTAAAATAGTTTCATTTCTTAACATTATAACATTAGGTCATATGCATTCGTTAACGTGAATCAACAATGAGCAGCATGTAATAAGTCAAACTATCTATATACATACACCTTAAAAGTACCGGGTTGGACCCCATTTTTCCTTCAGAACTGCCTTAATCCTTCGTGGCATAGATTCAACAAGGTACTGGAAATATTCCTCAGAGATGTTGGTCCATATTGACATGATAGCATCACACAGTTGCTGCACATTCATGATGCGAATCTCCCATTCCACCACATCCACACAAAGGTGCTCTATTGGATTGAGAACTGGTGACTGTGGAGGCCATTTGAGTACATTGAACTTATTGTCATGTTTTGAAACCAGTCTGAGATGATTCACGCTTTATGACATGGCGCGTTATCCTACTGGAAGGTCATAAAAGGATGGACATGGTCAGCAACAATGCTCAGGTAGGCTGTGGCGTTGATACAATGCTCAATTGGTACTAATGGACCAAAAGTGTGCCAAGAAAATATTCCCCACACCATTACACCATTACACCATCACTAACAGCCTGAACCGTTGATACAAGGCAGGATGGATCCACGCTTTCATGTTGTTGATGCCAAATCAAGCAGCAAAAATTGAGACTTGTCAGACCAGGCAACAATTTTCCAATCTTCTATTAATTTTGGTGAGTCTGTGCAAATTGTAGCCTGTTCCCTGTTCTTAGCTGACAGGAGTGGCACCTGGTGTGGTCTTCTGCTGCTGTAGCCAATCCACCTCTAGGTTGGACATGTTGTGCATTCAGAGATATTCTTCTGCATACCTCGGTTGTAACGAGCGGTTATTTGAGTTACTGTTGCATTTCTATCAGCTCGACCCAGTCTGGCCATTCTCCTCTGACTTCTGGCATCAACAAAGCATTTGTGCCCACAGAACTGCCGCTCACTGGATATTAAACATTTTTTTTTGCACCATTCTCTGTAAACCCCAGAGATGGTTGTGCATGAAAATCCCAGTAGATCAGCAGTTTCTGAAATAACAGCCCGTCTGGCACCAACAATTATGGATCACTAAGAACCAATAACCAAAAACCAAGAATCACCTTTCTTCCCCATTCTGATGCTCGGTTTGAACTGCAGCAGATCGTCTTGACCAAGTATAATACTATATATATAAAGTATATATAATAAAACTATACTTCTATTCATTCTTATAGTGCTTAATATCTTTTTTAAATATTCAGTTTTCAAATAAAAAAAAACAACAGTGAGAAAAAATCTTGATTTAAAATAATACATACTTTATTATTAAAACTATACATTGAAGTTATTATTATTTTTTATTATTACAATTACAATCAATGTTAGATTACGTTAAATTATTGGTTATATACAGGGAGTGCAGAATTATTAGGCAAGTTGTATTTTTGAGGATTCATTTTATTATTGAACAACAACAATGTTCTCAATGAACCCAAAAAACTCATTAATATCGAAGCTGAATATTTTTGGAAGTAGTTTTTAGTTTGTTTTTAGTTTTAGACATTTTAGGAGGATATCTCAATATAACATCTCAAAATTCACAAATATACATTTCTGTCATTCAAAAAAAAAAAAAAAAAAAAAAATCAGTGACCAATATAGCCACCTTTCTTTGCAAGGACACTCAAAAGCCTGCCATCCATGGATTCTGTCAGTGTTTTGATCTGTTCACCATCAACATTGCGTGGAGCAGCAACCACAGCCTCCCAGACACTGTTCAGAGAGGTGTACTGTTTTCCCTCCTTGTAAATCTCACATTTGATGATGGACGACAGGTTCTCTATGGGGTTCAGATCAGGTGAACAAGGACGCCATGTCATTAGTTTTTCTTCTTTTAGACCCTTTCTTGCCAGCCACGCTGTGGAGTACTTGGACCCGTGTGATGTAGCATTGTCCTGCATGAAAATCATGTTTTTCTAGAAGGATGCAGACTTCTTCCTGTACCACTGCTTGAAGGTGTCTTCCAGAAACTGGCAGTAGGACTGGGAGTTGAGCTTGACTCCATCCTCAACCCGAAAAGGCCCCACAAGCTCATCTTTGATGATACCAGCCCAAACCAGTACCTTCATCTTGCTGGCGTCTGAGTCAGACTGGAGCTCTCTGCCCTTTACCGATCCAGCCACGGGCTCATCCATCTGGCCCATCAAGACTCACTCTCATTTCATCAGTCCATAAAACCTTAGAAAAATCAGTCTTGAGATATTTCTTGGCCCAGTCTTGATGTTTCAGCTTGTGTGTCTTGTTCAGTGGTGGTCGTTTTTCAGCCTTTCTTACCTTGGCCATGTCTCTGAGTATATCACACCTTGTGCTTTTGGGCACTCCAGTGATGTTGCAGCTCTGAAATATGGCAAAACTGGTGGCAAGTGGCATCTTGGCAGCTGCACGCTTGACTTTTCTCAGTTCATGGGCAGTTTATTTTGCGCCTTGGTTTTTCCAGACGCTTCTTGCGACCCTGTTGACTATTTTGAATGAAACGCTTGATTGTTCGATGATCACGCTTCAGAAGCTTGGCAATTTTAAGAGTGCTGCATCCCTCTGCAAGATATCTCACTATTTTTGACTTTTCGGAGCCTGTCAAGTCCTTCTTTTGACCCATTTTGCCTAAGGAAAGGAAGTTGCCTAATAATTATGCACACCTGATATAGAGTGTTGATGTCATTAGACCACACCCCTTCTCATTACAGAGATGCACATCACATAATATGCTTAATTGGTAGTAGGCTTTCGAGCCTATACAGCTTGGAGTAAGACAACATGCATAAAGAGGATGATGTGGTCAAAATACTCATTTGCTGAATAATTCTGCACTCCCTGTATTTTACACACCCAATATTTTTATTTAAGAAACATTTTATTCAATAGTTTCCCCAAACATATTCATTGGGTTGAACTAGATTTTGAACCGTGATCTTTACTTCTCCTTCAGCCGGTCACTCTGAGAATTTTTTCCGTTACTTATTTCATTCATTTAATTTCATTACATTTGTGTATACTGTTGATTATAGTCAGTACTAAAGTCAAGGTGGAAGTAATGTAAAAGAACAACCCTTACATTTGTATTGATATTAACAATTGATGTTGTTCTTTTAGATTAGTTCCAATTTGACTTTAGTAATGATTAATCAACAGTATACACAAATGTCTTATTGTATGGCATCCATTCATTTAATTTAATCTCAACTCATTTGAAATATGTGCCCAGGGAAAGATTTTTGTTTTCACAAATACCCACATAATTGTAGGCAAGCGTTTAAATTTGTGACACTCTCAAATAAATTACTGGGGCACGTTTTCTCATACGTGCCATTTCTCGTAAAAATTTCTTCGTTTTACTTGGTTCCTAGAACCATCCTTCTTCGGACTCATACCCCATTCCTCTCCACTTCCCACGTCTGACACCATGAACTACAGAGTAAACCAGTCATGCTGGAAAAGCTGTCTATATGGAGGTAATTGGTCACCGCTTACCCACAAAATGCAGCCATTCTGTACCCCGAAGCACATATTTCTTGGCTCTCAGAAATGAATTCCTGGACACATTTTCCCAATGAGCCTGTGTTGATTAGTTGATTGATTTAATTTTTTTATTTTAACACATAAATGGAACCTTGGTAAGCACTTTAAAAACATTTCCAACTCAAACTCCAAAGAATAAAATGTCCTAAAGTGCAGATAGTCATCTTGATATTGCTGTAGATTTAACATTTTAACATTTCTTGGAAATGCCATTGTTTCATTCCTTGCAGTAGCTAAAAGCTCTTTTCCTCTGTGTCATTATACTGTCAGCTCAAGAAATACTATACCAAGCTCCTTAATGCACATCGTTCTCACATCATCTCACACCCTCTCAAGCGCTGATAGACAAATCAATGGTTTCGCACAAAATCTGTACATCAGGAAGTAACGGTTGTGCATCACGGCCTATCTTTCCTCATACTGTACATTGTTGCATTCAGGATTCAGTGTTATTCTGATCTCCCTGCTTACTTTAGCAAATACAATTCATCACAGTTGATTACACCACACTTTAGCAACCTCCAAACACAGCAGCTTCAGGTTGGCTTACAAATATTTGCTCAGCACTGAGAGAGTGGCCAGCAAAGCTAATTTCCTTTTTCCACATCAAGACTATAAATCCTTCGTCTGTATTCCAAGCTGTTTTCCTATTGCGCTGCGCATAGTGGCCTACACTAATATTGGGACCCTTAGGTTAATGAGAGCAATGCAGACTGTGGACAATTTTTGATTATTTACTCTTTTGATCTTTTGCAAAAAAATTAAGATTATTGAGTTTGTTTTAAATTAGAGTTGTTGTTTTTAAAACCCTTCAAAACCATTTTTTTTTGGTAAATATGTGGTGTCAGATTGTAGTTTTGGACACTTTCTGACCCAAAGACTAAAATAATATGTATAAAAATATCAGATAACCTAAATTACTTAGAATTTTGATTCTTGGATATTTTTCCCACTTTATTTATCTTTTTAACAGTGTGTTGGGGTCAAGAAAAACACGACCCATCTCAGTCTGAGTCAGTTTACTTGAATGTCTTAATTAATGCCCTTGTGGTAGAAATGGACATTTACAGTGTTTTTGCAATTTTCTATTGAACACTTTGCATTTTGTAAAGCTCATCAGCCCTTTGCTGCAAATCACATATTCAAGCCAGGCCCATTCTGAAAACATACTGCTATATACATTTCTGGAGAGTGCCAATTACATCTCTGTTTTTGCAAATCCATCAGAGGCCACTTTGTACTCTTTTTGAGATCTCAAATTTCTCTTGCGAGTGTCATTCGTGCCTGCTGTTCTCACGTAAAATCCACCAGAGGTTGATCGACTGACCCACCTTCCTCCTTCCCTAAGCTCAATCAGTAATGTTTTCAAAAGCACTGATTGACCCGTCTACCCACTTCCCTTAACCCAACCGACAGTTTTAAAAGGCAATCCAGAAAAGAAAAGCTTTTACCTGATTTTTTTACCACGTTTTTAGATTTAACCACATTCTCACCCTGTTATTTAATGGTTTATTTTGATTTTTAGTTTCTGCTTTCTGGAACCATTCTTCTGGAACTACGTCGTCAACTCCTGCATCTCAAGTCTACTGATGTATAAGCTAACTGGACAAACTGGTAACAGCGGGAAAGCCGTCCACACGGAGGTAAGCAGTCAGCTGCTAGCTCGAAAAGGAACAGCGTCATCCCGCCCCGTAGCATTTGTTTTAAAGACGAAATGCAGCCATATGTAGCTCTGGCTACATAATTCACGATCTCCAGAAATGTATATAGGGCTACATTTTCAGAATGAGCCTATGTTAAAAATATCCAAACAACACTACAAACAGTGTTATACATACAAGTTTCAAGTATGATAGTTTTAGTATGTTAACGATTAGTAAGCTTAGTAAGTTTTAACAGGACTGCTTTTTCCCCCCACGTGATCATGACCATAAGAACCAATAGTGGTGAACTGTGGCAAAAAAAAAGCTCTGCTGCTTTCATGCTACATCACACTTTTCTCTCATGTGTCAGCGCTTTTGTTTTACTTTTAACCTTAATCTGAATCATACTATAATGATAATAAGTTTTGAAAACTTCATGTCATCCAGATGGGATGTCATAGGATGTAATGTAGATGACAACTCCCATTATCAACTCATGCTTGTTCTGAAAATGTACCGATATATACATTTCTGGAGAGCGCCAAATATGTTCCAGGAGCTATGTTTTTATTTTCACAGTTTTTGTTTTCACGAATCCACCAGAGGTCACTGTGTATGCTTTTGAGATCTCAAATTTCACTAGTGAGTGCCATTCGCGTCTGCTCTTCTCGTGTAAATCCACCGGAGGCCGCTATCGAATGACTGACTGACCGATCAACTGACCCACCCTCCTCCTTCCCTAAACCCAACCAATAGTGTTTTCATAAGCACTGATTGACCTGCCCACTCCCTTCTCTAAACCCAATCAACAGTTTTAAAAAGCAGTCCAGAAAATGAAAAGCCCTGCCTGATTTTTCAACTTTTCAACTGTGGTCGACTCCAACTTAAATCTCAAGTCTGCTGACGTACATGGCGAGCTAACTGGACAAACTGGTAACAGTGGGAAAGCCATTCATATGGAGGTAAACGGTCAGCTGGTAAGCTTGAAAAGGAACATTGTCATACTGCCCCGTAGTGTTTGTTTTAAAGATGAAATGCAGCCATATACGTACCTCTGGCTACATAATTTGCAATCTCCAGAAACGTATATAAGGCCCCGTTTTCAGAATGAGCCTGTGTTGCCCATAATTCCACACTCAGTCAGGTTGTCATCAAACTACCTCTTTGTTTGCTCTCTAGTTGCAAAAATGACATACAGTGCCTTTAACTGTATTCCATCAACATTTGTTGTGACCTTCCTTTTCATTTAAGACTGCTTTTGTCCTAGATACACCTGCGCATATAGTTTTACTGGTTAATTTGCATTTTTTAAATAAAACTTTGCTGGGTTTGCAGTTAGGTTTAACAATGACATTTCCTCACGACCTCCTTTGTTCATATTTGCCAATATTATTGGAGGGCACTGTACCTGAAATCACAAAGGCTTCCTCTGCAAGTATGACAACAGTGGAGTTCAGCATCAGCCATTAAACGAGGCCTTGACTGTGCCAGCAGATTATTTAACAAAGCAGCCTGACTGACTGTGATAGATTGACGTGTCACTCCGTTCGTTTGTCAATAGCGTTTGGAGTGAGAAAGCGGAGTGCAGCAGACAGGAGCCATCAATTGGTGAATGTAAAACTTGCTGTTTTCCTCCAGCTCTGCCATTGGTCAGAGATCCAGTCAGCAGACTGTTAATCACACTCACTCAGCCGCAGCCGCAGGGTAATGACACCTAAACAACAGGGATAAATCACAGAGCGCGGCCCCTGACACCAGCGCAGGAAACAAGTCAAGCTGCTAAATTTGAACAAAACCAAGAACTGAAAGGACATTTGTTTCAAGCTTGATTGCTCGATCTGTGTTGAGCTCACATGTGGCTGTTGTATACTCAAACATTTTTACCAGGATGGTCAATCGATTAAACCCTCATAACACATTCAAGTCCATTATGGAATGAAAGAAATATTTAGTAAATTATGATATATGCATTTTTTTTATCATTTGTTCATTTTTGCCAATTTAAAATAAATAAGCAAATGCTTTAAGACTCTTAAAATACAAATCACTTATTTATTTTGTTTTTAAGAGATATAGCCATCCCATATATATATATATATACACACACACAGTATATATATGCAGTAATTGGCTGATAGCCATGCGATATTCTGCTGGTAACAGCACTCGACCCGCCTCTTCACCCTTCACCCTTGCGTGTTACTCCGCCCACATACAGCAACAAGCAGAGGACACTCTACAGTTTGACAAATATTGCTGCTTTTGGGAAACATATGGCCCGTTTCCACCGACTGGTACAGTACGGTACGGGTCACCTTTATCAGGTTTGCGTTTCCACTGCCAAGGGTACTCTTTTGGTGGGCGTGGTGTGGGTCGTTCACATATCATTTGAGAAGCACTTCTCACAAAACAGATGCTTTATACTTGTGTAGAAATGTTTATTACTAACTTTTCTATGAACATAATTTGATTATAACTGCAGATCAATGACAGTGCGAAATAGCCTACTGTAACGTCTGCAATTATATCAAATAAATAAATAAATGCAACATATATGAACACATACAGACCCTTACAGTCTCTGATATGTTATCAATTACAGGACAACTACACACAGCATACATTTAGTCTTTATTTGAGTTCAAAAACAACATGGAATATAGCCCACAGTCAGAGCAAACCTCTCATCTGTGTCTGTAATCTTCACCAGTACATGTAACCTCTGTTAGACAGTAATTTTGTCATTCCGAGTTCATAATAGTCCAAAAGGCGATGATAAACATGGCAGTTTGTTCATGATTCAGGTTGCTGAAACAATTTGCTCCTGTGTTTTGTCGGGCTTCTCCTTTGTTTTTTCGCACTTCACTCTCGCGTTTGTCCTTTTCTTTTCTGAAAGGATCAGATGTCGAAGACACTTCAATAATCACACACACGCTATTATCATCAGCTCAAAAAGTTCGTTATATCAAATATAGACGTGATTGAGAGCTCCCTGGAGAAAGCGAAAACTGCTCGCACTTTTAGACGGGCTCGTAAAACAACAACAGGACATAGCAGATTTTGTTCTTCTTAGCTTTGCTGTGCATCAAGACCATGACAAGGTTTGTTTAAGCTCGGGTCAACCATGGCTCGTTATTATATGCATATAGTATTAGGATGTAATGTCTCGGCTGTGTATTTAAAACATGGCGGTTCCTATGATTTCATTCTGGCTAGCTCCATGAGCTTGTGACGTATCTCTGTAACCAATCAGCGTTCAGCTGCACGTGTAGCTCCACCTTTTGGTACCCTTTCTTGAGTTTAATACCCTTTCGAAAGGGTGCCGAAAAATTGGTACCGTACGGTTCGGTTCGGTACGACTTTTGACAGTGGAAACGGGCATAAAAGCGTACCGAACCGAACCATTCTGTACCACTCAGTGGAAACAGGCCAATAATGTACTTTTGAGGCTTTTTTAGTCAAGAATGTAGTTGTTTAGATTGCAACTATGCAGTTTATTCATTCATTAATTTTCCTTCTTGCTGCGAGGTGATCGTGCTACCCACTGCGCCACCGTGTAGCCCACTATGCAGTTTATTTATAAGGATATTGCCTATTTCTGAGAGAATTCACATAATTTCTGAGAGACAGCGCATCTGCGGCAATTAGCCTTTCATTGAGCAAAGACGGTTGACGATGTTCATCCACAAGATAGCGACAGAGATGCATAATAAGCCCTAAGAGAAAACCAGCATAATTTCAAACTATAGCTGACCAAATCATTATTAAACAGGTAAATGACTTTCTAAGTCGATCTTTCTCTTTTGTATGTTGTAGTGCTGTATTTATACCATAGTAATATTGTGATCTCCTGATTGCAACAGAGAAATACTTGGAGATATCTCTGTAGACTGATGGCAATTCATGCAGTTCAGCCTTATAATCTTAAAATGTGAGCAAAACCATCTGTTTTGTCATCACTTTAGACATTACGCTAGAGAATCATTCAAATAATAGCTGAAAATGATGTTGGTGAATTAGTTACGGCTTCGGTTGTTCTGAAGTCAGCTGCAGATGTGATTGAATGGCGGAAGAAAGTAGTTCCTATTACAAAATGGGTTTGATTTTCTTTTTTATACACACGATTATATCGTCGAACTGTTGTATAAACGCAATATCACATGAGTAGTAGTGCAATGTGGCTGTATATCGTCACTGGTGGGACACTAAGGCATTCGGCTTATATATATATATATATATATATATATATATATATATATATATATATATATATATATATATATATATATATATATATATATATATATATATATATATATATATATATAAAATCCCAATTGTTTATTGGGCACATACAGTATATGTACACTGCCTGACAAAAGTCTTCTAGTTGATTATTTGGAATAGTGGCAGAAGGTAGATTTTTCTGATGAATCATCTGTTGAACTGCATCTCAATCATCACAATTACTACAGAAGACCTATTGGAACCCCCATAGACTAAGATTCTCACAGAAATATGTCAAGTTGGTGAAGGAAAAATCATGGTTTGGGGTTACATTCAGTATGGGCGTGCGAGAGATCTGCAGAGTGGATGGCAACATCAACAGCCTGAGGTATCAAGACATATGTGCTGCCCATTACATAACAAACCACAGGAGAGGGCAAATTCTTCAGCAGGATAGCGCTCCTTTCATACTTCAGCCTCCACATTAAAGTTAATGAAAGCAAAGAAGGTCAAGGTGCTCCAGGATGGGCCAGCCCAGTCACCAAACATGAACATTATTGAGCATGTCAATAATCATATTATCAATTTCATATTAGCCACTTCTTATACCAAATGATCAACTAGAAGTCAAGTTATTATTTGTTGTTCCTAAAACTTAGATAGGCGACAAGACTTTTGTCAGGTAGTGTATGCATCCTCAATATTTTATGTAATTTGCTATTTCAATTCACAAAATTAAATGCCGTAAAAAGTACATTTACTCATATAATAATGTATGCCCTATAATGATACTCTTTGCTATGCAAATCGATTCATGATGTAAACTTAGTATATATTATGATTAAAAAATTGTAACTGAATAAATTTATCAGTTTATTGTAATAATGTTGTTGTTTACTGTTAGTATTTTTGTTGTTATTATTATCAGTAATATTTGTTTAGAAATGCCTCACATTAACACTACTGAAGACAATATTGTGGCAGATGAGTAAATTATTGAACAGACATTCTACAAAGCTTGTTTGTGTTTATTTAAATCTATAATTTGCATTTGAAATTTTTAATAACAAATAAACTGAATGGAACGTTCAGTTAACTTATTAACTTAACTTATTGTTTTCAGTGTGATTTGATCATTTGATGTGATACGGGTCAGAACTTATGCTGATGAATGCAATCAGACTTTGTCTACAGTCAATAGTTGCTATTTTTCTGAACAATCAAGCTAAAGCTCAAAATAGAATCGTCACATTTAGGTGTCACCGGATTTTCAAAGTTTTGCATTAGTTACAGCACCGCTATGTGCAGAACGTTTGTGTATGAAGCCATCAAAACCCCAGTGTTATTATCAAATGTGGCTCTGCAGTAGTGGATGTCCTGTTTGTCCTCTGGCCCTTTTTGGACTTCAGAGAGTTTTTATATTATAAAATCTGGTTTAGCGAGACCAATCCATTAGATTGGCCATGAAAGGACAACATAAAGCGGAGAAAAAGAAATTTCACCGCAAAATGTACAATTCTGCCGTAGACTTATGTTGTTCCAAAACAAAATCACTGACTTTCCTATTGAAAAACTTGTTTTGAAGAATGTGTGAGCTACTTTTTTTGAGCTTGTCACTTTTTTTGTGTGGAATTGTCTAAATCTATTAAATACATATGAAAAATGGACTGAAGCAAAGACATTATCCATATAGACATCTGACTTGTACAGATATAAATATAACAATTATTTCAAAATATTACAAAAATGGGCATTCGAATCCATTGACTGCAATTTTATATAATTATATGGGTGATTCTTGAATTGCAGGTAAATTTTGCATCTCCAAGATAAATCTTGATCTTTTTTGAATAATAACAAATCATATCAAGCTTTCTGTATTAAAAATGTTTGCATCTGCATTTAGGGACACTTTATTTTGAAAGTGTTAACTTCCAGACTTAAAGTATACCTAATTTTGACTGTCTCTTCCCCAAGAACCATACATTTAGCTTCAAATATCATGAAATAATTAAACCTTATTATTAATAATTAGGCATAACAATCTGTAATGCACTAATAGAACAATAGAATAGACTAGAATAGAATAATTAGAAGGCTTGCTCTTCCTGGTAGAGAACTCTTGAATGCACTGCATGTCATTATTCTTCTGTCATTAATTTGAATATGTTTAGCATAGCACAACAATAGTTGTATTGTCGTAACTATTTTATAGTGAAATTTCTGTGAATATGATGAAAATACTTAAAATTTGGCTATACATGCATACATACAGCGCATAGCCATGAATCAGATTTAAGTGTTCATACTGTATATATAAATGTTTTAAACTGCCAGTGCTAGGGCTGGACGATATGGCAAAAATTTCTATCACGATATATATTTTTATTTCGGTCGATACGATATAATTCCGATATCGATATGGACAATATTAAAAAGAAAGGAAAAACTGCCAAGAACGCACACAATGGATGTCTGTACCTACAAATGTCTGCAAAGTGAATTTGCAAAGTCGATAATACCTTCAGACTCATAACTTTTTTAAAATAAAAACAGTACAAAAAAAATTGTTCCCTTTTTATTTGTATTTAGCCTTTACAAACAAGAAATGTGAAATAAACTATCAAATAAATAAACTCTCAGACTCAGCTTATAATATATAGACAGTTTGTGGGGGTTAGCTTGACCAACGTGATGAACAGAAACTTTTATCAGTTGTTTTTTTTTTTGTATATGCTGAATATTTAACAATCAAAATAATACCAAAATCTTACAATTATGACATCCACATCGTAAAAAAATATAGAAAGAATAATAATTATAATAATAAAAAATCATAAAGAGTAAAGGCTACATAAATATTTGCAATAGAAGAGTTGTTTCAGTATATTCATAATTCTAATTGCTTTTCATCTTGAACGTCCTTTAAGGGTTTTATCTGTCTATTTATATTTGTGTATGTAATTACCTCATTAAATTGAAAGGTTTAACATAAATATCTCATATATATTTTATATAGTCTATTTATATAGACTAATATTTTATATAACACGCTTTCATTATTTAACAGATTTAATAGCTCTATTGATCACATTCTTTCTACTTCATCAGCTTTGCAATAACCTGATACCTGATAAATATGTTTGTGAGTTTTATTTTGTAAGTGCGGTGTGGGTGTATGCATGCATCAAGTTTATATGTATATGCGCAAATTTCATACATGTTTTGAACATTCAATAGTATAGGTGTATATGCGAGTGATTTATAGGTGTATATGCACGTGTTGATAAGCGAAGTGAGGCCACAGGTTGGCTTAAACTTTTATGTTGCCTCATCTTCTGACTCTCTCAGTTCAGTAAAGTTAGCAACAGATTCGCAGATTCGGATTTTACGGATCAATAACTCATAACCGAAACATTGTTCCTACACAGTACAGTTATTGAATATGTTTGATAATAAAAATTCATAAAAAATGTCCAAAACAGTTTTTTGGAAAAATAATTGTTGTAGTATAACCAGCAGGACAGCAGTGATGTGTGAACTTAATTTGATGAGAGTACAGTAATTTACAGTACAGTTATTGAATATTTTTGATTATAAAACTTCATAAAAAATATGCAAAATAGTTTTTTAGAAAAACAAATGTTGTAGTCTAACCAGCAGGACAGCAGTGACGTGTGATCCGAATTTGATGAGAATACAGTAATTTACAGTAAAGTCATTGAATATGTTTGATAATAAAAATTCATAAAAAATATGCAAAAGTTTTTTAGAAAAATAAGTGTTGTAGTCTAACCAGCAGGACAGCAGTCTAACCAGCAGTGACGTGTGATCTGAGTTTAATGGCAGTATAATGAGTTAGAGGGAAGTTATTGACAGCTTTTGTAGTATTGTTTTTTGCGTTTTGCTCTTTGTAGACGGTCCCTAAGGATCGGTCTCTTTGCCGCCTGCGCATAGAGATCAATATAATGCGTCCAGCGCGTAGGAAAGCTCATTTTTAGGAAAATAAGGTTGTAGGTGGTTGTATACATTGCGACAGTTGAGAAAATGTGCTATTTGTGTAGGAACAATGTTTCGGTCATGAGTTATTGATCCGGAAAATACGAATCTGCGAATCTGTTGCTAACTTTACTGAACTCTGACTCTCAGTATGTTTTATCGGGTGGAACTGCTTCAAATTGTGAAACAGATTTGATGTGTTGCCGCCACTAGTCAGCTACACTCTCTGGCACAGTTTGCAGAGCACCGAAACTAAGTTTATCGGAACTTAAAAAGCCGAACCACTTCCACACCACTGCATTAGTCCTTGCTTTTTTAATCAACTGTCTGCATTCTTACTTGTGGAAGCTTATTCATTCGCATCTGTATTCAGAGCACTCATTTTGTAGCTAAAACTTTCTGAGGCGCAGCTTAACCAACTGCTGTGCTGAGCGCTGGCAGCGTGTCTGTGTTGTTCGTCATCACGTAAGTGACATAGATCACGCTCTTTCTGACGGCTGAGCACTGAATGTCATTCAGTGACAAGTGATGCATGTATAGACCAATTACCATGTTTGTAAACATTCAGGATGCGCGCGCAGGGAGGTGGCAGAAAAAAACCGGGAGCACTAGCATTTACAGCGAGGGAATGACATCCGATGCGGTACAGAGTTTGTTGTTGTCTTAGAAATAAGTTAGATTGATTGCATAATATATATATTATTTACATAATGCTTTCAGCGTATTATAACAGCTTGTCATCCAGTGATAAGCACAGTTATTCGGCAAAATTACCGTTAAAGTGAGCGGCTTTTCTCTGACAGGTCTATTTGAGATAGCAGCCTCCCAATGGATATTGAATAAAACGAAATGACCAAGCATCAGCCCGAAATATAATCTCATTGAAGCTCCAAGGGATTTTACGAGAGAAGTTAAAGCCCTATAAGTGTTTGGATGCCAACAATTGTGTTGGTCGTGTGCAGGAAATAATGTTCATGATTACCAGATTCAAAACTATGTAGTGCTAAAAACCGAGGATCTGCCGAGCCAAAGACAAGGAAAAAAAGACGGAGCTAACGTTATACAAGGCCTGGGTGAGTTCAGTAAAGTTAGCAACATATTCGCATAAACAGTGTTAATGTTGTTTTCAAGTCACACTTCCAGGTTATTTCAGACCGAATAGTCAAAGTGCCGTGGTAAACAATATAGGGAGTGTGTCACAAGTTGTCACTGAATGAATGTGTGAATATAAAACCAACTTTACCTTAATAACTTACACTTTCACGTTTCATTCTGAGCATTCAGTGTCCGCAGTTAAATTAACCACATGTAACTGCTTTGTCGAAATCATTGCTGCAATCAAAAACGAGTAATGTGTTTTATTCAGCATAGCCTGAACTGACCTGATATAACATGAGAACTGCAGAGTCCAGCATTTATTATTAGGTCGTCACTTCATTCAGCTCCCTTTTAGCCAAAGACGTCTGCAGTCGGCATTGAAAGCAGTGTGGTGTATGGTAAAAGTTAAGTTTTCTATTTTTTGGCAATTTGGCATCCTACCGCAAAACATGACATGTTTGCTATTGCAGCCGGTCTTTTTCTGCAACCGGGGACCCGTGTGACGTCATGTGTGACGTAGGTTGGTAATTGGTCTATAAGATCTTATATAAATAATAATATATATATATATATATATATTTATATATATGCAAATTTATATCGAAATATCGGAAATGGGTTTAAAAATCATATCATCGTTATTGAAAAAAAATCTATCACGATATATATTGATATGAAATTATTGTCCAGCCCTAGCCAGTGCTTTTATATGTGGTAACACTTAGTAACATAGGCTCATTTTGAAAATGTAGCCCTATATACATTTCTGGAGATCGCAAATTATGTAAACGAATGCTACGGGGCACTTACCAGGTGACCGATTACCTCTGTATGGACGGCTTTTCCGCTGTTACCAGTTTGTCTGATAGCTCGACATGTACGTTGGCGGATTTGAGACGCAGGCGGACTTCGAGTCCGGTGAAGAGTGGTTTCAAAAAGTGAGTAAGATAAAAACAAAAGCTAAAAAATTAAATAAACTAGTAAATAACGATGAGAATGTGGTAAAATCTGAAAATGTGGTAAAAAAACAGGCAAGGACTTTTCTTTTTCTCAATTGCTTTTGGGTTTAGGGAAGGTGGTGGGCAGGTCAATCGGTGCTTTTTAACACACTATTGGTTGGGTTTAGGGGAGGGGAAAGGGTGGGGGATCCGTCGGTTGGTCAGTCAGTCAGTTGACAGCAGCCTCTGGTGGATTTACGTGAGAACAGCAGGCGCAAATGGCACTTGCGAGAGATATTCGAGATCTGAAAAAGTGTACACAGCGGCCTCTGGTGAATTCAAGAGTTTGCACTTAGATATTGTTTGACAAATGTTAGCTGGTTTGGCATGCTGTCCCGGGAGAGAACCCTGAGCTTGGAGATAGTTGAGCCCAGGGCTCCCGCCTGGTCGATAGAGCATATAAGGGGAGTACGAGATCAGGTGGTTCTCGAGAGCTCCCCGTGATAAAGGAAGAAAAGGGAGAGAAGGGGTGGATGGGGGGTTTCTTTGAAAATGAAGATAAGGGAGGGATTTTTCCTAGGCTACTTATAGTGAGTTTGAATTGATCTGATTGGCTAGCTAATGATTGTAGATGGGAGATCAGCTGCGGTCAATCATATCACGTGTTCCTCTCGAAATTTGTTTGTGAAACTTCACTTCGTGAAAACAAAAACATACCTCCTGGGATGTATTTTGCTCTCTACAGAAATGTATATAGCAAATAGGTAATTACATCAAATAAAATTAAATATTTGCTAATGATTAATAAATAATTCATAGTGTGCAGTCATTATAAAGTGTTACCCAATTTGTTTTTATTGCAGGTTCAGGAGGACACAAGTGTATGTAAATAATGACGTGTCATTTTGGAGAGCCTCTGTGTATTATGGTTATCCATTCGTTTTGCCTGTATGTATTTATTTATTTTTTTTGACTCTCAAAGAGCTGGAAATACTGAATTAGCATTATATGAATAAAAATGACCATGAATTGTAAAAACAAAACAATTGGGATGAACTGAGGGTAATTTGAGTAAATTAACAGCAAATGAATTTCAGTGTGAACTATCTATTCAAAATTCTCTTCATGTTGCCAGCAACTAGCTCTCTGCAACTCCCACGTGGTCACCCATTGAAGCTAAGCTGTGCCTGGTCAGTATCTGGATGGGAGACCAATTGGGAAAACTAGGTATGTGGAAGGTTTGGAAGTGGTGTTAGTGCTCAACCTGTGGTCTGTGTGGGTCCTAGTGCCCCAGTATAATGATGGGGACTCTATACTGCTCTGTAAGCGCCATCTTTTAGATGAGATGTTAAATCAAGGTCTGGCATCCTGGCCAAAATTTGCCCACTGGCCCATCATGGCCTCCTAACCATCCCCATATCATAATTGGCTTCATCACTCTGTCTCTTCTCCACCAATCAGCTGGTTTGTGGTGTGCGGTCTGGCGCAATATGGCTGTCGTCGCATCATCCAGGTGGATGCTGCACACTGGTGGTGGATGAGGAGATTCCCCCCAAAAATGTGTAAAGCGCTTTAAGTGTCCAGAAAGGCGCTATATATATAAATGTAGGGAATTATGTTGATTTCAGCTATGCTTGTTCCTTGTCATCAGGTGATATCTATATTCATCATGTGCTATACTGACTCACACCGTATTTGGTTTTGACCTGCTATTGGTGAGAATTTCAAGGTTTATGTTTGTTTATGTCAAGTTTAATCTAATAACTAGTTAATAATAATAAAGTTAAGTTGTTTAATCCCATTTGCTTTAATAAAACTGCACACAAGTTCAACATCTCACAGACTGACATCAACACAATGCAGACTTTGCATTGTTTCTACAGTACTTCTACTCTTTTAATATATACTGTTCTGTATGTTTGCCTAACAGCCATGAGAGATCCCAAAGTGTAAAACCTTGTGTGAACAAAACCACAGGCTTACAGCTGACATGTCAAACAAACAACAAGTTCATAACCCCAATCTGAATCCTTTTCTCAACCCACGTAAGAACAAAACAAACACCAATGTGCTTCATATCTGCCAACCGGACTGCATCACGTTATGTAAGGATCCTGTTTATTTTAGCAGTCACTCTTCATTCAAAACCATTTCAACCCTAGTAAAGGTCACTTCATCATACTGGGTGAAGGTTTAGCCATCTGCATGTTATTGAAAAAAAAAATCTCCTGATGTCTGGACAAACAACGGCAGGTGAGAAGTGCGTATGTTATAAAGAATGCTCACCTGCTTTGTGCAGGTTATAGGATGCCATATCCCCACAGATCATGTAACCTAAGATGAAAAAATAAAGCCTGTGCACTTGCTGTCTCATAAGACCCCCCGCGGGATTTCTGGGAAGTCACAGTATGTCACACTGCAAAAAATATCTGTTAATTAACAGGTTCCATACTGTATGTCATGATTCACAGTTTGTTTACAGTGATGAATGGCATTACGGGACCTTGATCTCTTGAACTTTTAGCGTTGAAAATTTAAACCGTGCAGTTTGACAAAGTGACTTTTATTAACATTTTAGTAGGTTTGAAACAATATATTGTATAATAAATAATATATATAATTAATTAAGTATATAAAATAATACTAGCAGTTTATTACCAGGTGTTTGTACTGTAATTTACAGCACTGATCCAGGCAATATATATTACTTCAAACTATTGAAAATGTCAATAAAAATCACTTTTTTTTTTTACTTTTAAAAATCAAAAAGCTGTTGTAGAAGAGATTAGAGGTCCCATAATGCAGCCCAAAAGTGTAATTAAACTCCAAAATAAGCCATAAGTAGGGCCAGACACAATCTACTGATATTTTTTGCTATTTCTGTGCAGAATTTTGTGAAAAAAAAAAAATCTGCAAATTTATGTGAAATAATTTTGTGTGTATCGTAACCTAAAACTTACCTTTAATAATACATTTTTTACTTAAAAAAAAAAAAATTTTTACAGTCCAAATTCAATTAGATCCACTCATTTGATAAACAAAGCAAGTCTCTCATATATCTACTAAAAGACTTGCCAGGTGAAAGGGGTAGTTCTTTTTTTTCAAAATGTGGACCTTTTTGCAGTCATTCACCTCATTTTCTATTTAATTATGAGATTAATACTGCATTTTAGGGGCAATTTAAGCACTATTTTTAGCTGAATTACCTTGTCGGATGGTCACACTTTTTAATGTACCAAAAATATTTCCTAAAGATTTAGAATAAAGAAATATGAATAAATGTTTATTTTTAAAATACAAATTTATTACATCATATATCATTAGGAAATAACAGGAATTTGTTAAAGTTTTAAATTTAAAAACTTTATCCTATTGTCATTTATTAGGCAAATAACAAACTGGGGTTCCCAAACAACAACATACAGTAACTCGTGGCTGAACTATCATAGTACGATGCATCGTTTGGGAAAAGAACTATGTAGTGATGAGTGTTTCCCAAAACTGTAGTTGCTTTGTCGCACAACTATCATTTAAACCACGTTAGTTATAACGCAAAACATCCATAATGACGCTCTAAATGGGGTGGAGTAGCTACTTCTTTAGAAAAAAAAAAAAAATATATATATTTTGTGCAAATTATATTGTTTTACACGCACATGCATTAAAAAAAAAAAAATCTTAGTTTTGGTAAAAAACATGCACTCATTTTCTATATTAATTGAAATATATGTAAATGACCCATATAGGACCTATGTTTTCTTCGCAAATACTATTGAGAATATTCCATATAAAATCACTTAGCTAACACATATTCTAATCTCATATATAAAACATATAAATCGTTAATTATTATAGGCCTAATTTACAGTAGGCTATTTATTAGGAATAAAAAAATTCTTAAAAATAATAATATTAATAATTATTATTAAGTAGGATATTGTTTATTATAATTTTTTTTAAATCTACCTTTACAATTTGACACATTAAAACCACTGCAGAAATGTTCTAACCAACAGGCCCATGTCATATAGGCCTACAGATACATTTTTTGTTTGTTTGTTTTCACAAGCTTTGGAGACATAACGTAAATTACGCTGTTAAATAATAGGTCACCTATAGCCTTTCGTCATGAGCCATGGCTGTGTTCAAAATGACATCAATGTTTTCAAAGTGCACTACGAAGGGAACACAATTGTCAATATGAATATCGCTCAAACTGAACTGTAAAAATACTTTGAAAGCAAATTACACCTAAGAGAGATGACCTTAATGTTTTTTTTTTAAATCATTCCAAGTTTAAATGTTAGAATGTTCTACATGATTAGATTAGATTAGATTAGATTCAACTTTATTGTCATTACACATGTACAAGTACAAGGAAACGAAATGCAGTTTAGGTCTAACCAGGAGTGCAATAGCAGCAAGTGCAGGATACAGGTATAAATTATAAAGTGCAGTTATAGAAAAACTATGGTGATATTTACAAATGGATGTACTATGAACATTATATAAATAGGGCATAAGGGGGGTAACAAGGAATAGAACACATCCAGGAACTCTGCTTCTAACTACAGTGTAGTTGCAAGTGTACAAGTCTGCAATGCAGTTTATGAATGTTCGTTGGAACGATGAATTTGGGAAATGCAAATCAACAAACTATGTTTGTAACGACGGAACTTGCGACCTTAAGTTAGCTAATGATGGGTTTCGGAAACGCACCCCTGGCCAGCACATTCAACTGTGTTCAGTCAGAATTTGGCCATTTGAATAATAAAAAATTAAAACATAATAATAATAAAAAAAGCTTCATTATTTTTCTAGCCTCTCTTGTAAAAAAGTACATTTGATTGATTCATGGATAACAACAATAAAGCCAAATTAGTATTCAAATTAATTTTAATATGGTCCACTTTTGGTGCTGGTCACACCACCACACCATTTTGTTTCAAGAATAAGGTCCAAAATTTAGAATAAAAGTTACTTGTAAAATGTTTTCTCCATTTAAAAACAATACAGTAGTGAAAGAAGACTTCACTTACATCAGAGTGCATCTTTCCTTGCACAGCTGGATGTTGGACTATGAAAATAATAGTTTGTATTGGCCAAAACTGATTAGCTTAAGTCACACCGATGTGATGGTCAACAGTGGATTTGGCTTGGTCTTAAAACCTTTTTCAATGGGTTATTTTTGCAATTTATGATTCTGGACCTTTGTCATTGTGGGGTGGGTTTTTCGAACCACCCGAACCCACTTAGATAGCTGAAATCATATGAAAATGTTCATATTTGTCAATATTTTGTCATCTCTTTGGCTCTCGGCGAAGGCGTTCACACTTTTTTCCTCTCCGTCCCATATCTCTCCTGGCTGGCTCCTCTTGTCTCGTCTTATTCTATCTCTGATGCTCTCCGTGCCCTGCTACCCAAACAAATAAGGAGTTATGGATTTGATCAACTGGTCTCTAAACGCAATTGACACCATCTTCTCGACAAGAAGTTTGGGCTCGGGAGAGCGCACTTGTCCTGCGGGGACGTTTGCAGCTGGATACCTGGCTGCTCTGTCCCTGGAGGAAATTGAAGATATCTACCTATTCGGATGTTTGATAACAGGGTTTCTGCTGATGGGCTTATGCGGGGCCCTGGGGTATCGACGATTGATGAAAGCAGTCAGTGCTGCTAAAAACCCCACCAAGCTGGCCAGCTTGATTGAAACAGTGATGAGCAGGGTCACTAATAACCAGACTTTTTTTAGTGACGGACATTAAATGTCTGTAAAAATGGCAGATATTGACCTAAATTTGAAATACTTTTCTTCTCTTTCGGCTTCCCTGTGTTTTTCCTCCCAGACGGCCTCGGCTAGAGACAAACACTTCTTCCCGGATAGCAAGATAAGGAGACGCTCTGAATTCCTGCTCCCTGTCAAGGACACCTGTTGGCCTCTACAGGCTTACACACACATACATACACAGCTACAGATAGACTATCACTACCTAGCCCCGCATCCCACGCCTTCGTGTGCTTTCACCCACTGGAGTGTGTAGGCGGGTCTGTGACCAGCGCCCTCTGGCTGCAGGACCAGACAGCTGCCTGCCCTCACCGGACTATATCCACATCCCCTGTTCCCATCCCCTGTTGCAATGTTATGTCTATGTCTATGTGTTTATGTGCTTGACTACTGGGGCTTTTTTTCTCTCCCTAATCTCACACTGCCCTAATTCAAGAGCAATGTAAGAGGGAGTTTTTTTCACCTCTCTCTCTCCCCATGTATCCATTTCCTCTTTCTAAACGCTACCTCTCTTCGACCTGTCTTCCCCTGAAATGTGATGTTTGTGTATGGTCGAGGGGGGTCCAATTTCACTACATGAAAGTGTATGTGACAAATAAAGGCTTGATTGAATTGAATTGAATTAATATTACTGAAATTAATAAAAAAAAAACTGAATAAATATAAATTTACACACATTTACACAAGTAAATAAATGAACTCAGTAATGAGCTAAAAATCTGCGGATTTCTGCATGCACAGATTCCACGTGGGCCAAACAAAAAGTCCAAAATACAGAAAACGGTTAATCATTCATTCATTCGTTTTCTTTTTGGCTTAGTCCTTTCATTAATTTGGGGTCACCACAGTGGAATGAACTGCCAACTTATCCAGCATCTGTTTCATGCAGCGGATGCTCTTCCAGCCGCAACCCATCACTGGGAAACATCCATACACTCTCATTCACGCACATATACTACGGACAATTTAGCTAACCCAATTCACCTATACCGCATGTCTTTGGACTTGTGGGGGAAACCGGAGCACCCGGAGGAAACCCACACGAACATGGGAAGAACATGCAAACTCCACACGGAAATGCTAACTGACCCAGTCGAGGCTCGAACCAGCGACCTTCTTGCTGTAAGGCGATCATGCTACCCACTTCGCCACTGTGACTCCCAGAGAATGGTTAATTTACAGATATTTTTTTATAGTGCAAGTGTCACACTGGGCTTTTTGTTGCTGTCAGAATCTGGAAACTTTTGCAACTATCAAGCTGTAGACATGCTTTTCCCAAAATATCTGCAAATAGTAGTGTGTCAGCACCTCATGGACCGCTACTGGCAAATCCTGGCCGGGTCAGGTGGAAATTTTTGACTGAGTGCACACTTAGCCTTTTATGTTGCAACATTTTGGCCCAAGGTCAAAATAATTATAGCATTACGTTGATCAATGGGTCTCCGTTTGAGCTGGCGAATGCACTGGGGTACGGAAAATTACACGGCTTAAAACTCAATAACGGCGCCAGCTACAAGCAGAACAATATGAGCTGAGCTTGTGTTGTTTGAAAGCCTCGTGCTCTCTCCAACAATGTCATTTTTTGTGTTCCTTGTCAGCACCGTGACTGTCAGAAATAACCTTGTCAACAAGTGAAGAGTTATTTTTAGCTGTTTAACCTTGTTCAGATGTTTACAGATAGGCTTTTATCCTCAAATGTCCGTAAAGCAGCAAAGTGTAGGAATGAGCTTTGTGTTGTTGCATGGCATCAGCTGGCACTTCAAAGCTCCCTGTGCCATCCAGACAAAGCGTTGGCTGTAATAAAAAGGCTCTGCTAATTTAAATTTGCTTAGCTGATCACAGCATGACTTTTTATTATGGTGAGGACGGTAAGGTCACAATATTGGGGCTTTGCACCTCTTAAAGATGCAGCACACTGTTTTTTCTGTCACATGATCCTGCTCTGTAAAGGAATGAGGGACATTTTAGTATTAGATGCACATTGTTTTTGTTTTATTTGTCTGTCTGTTCGTCTGTTTGACAGTCATGTTGTCTGTTGATTGTTTTGTCTATATCTATATTTGTTTCTGTCTTGCCATATAGAACTTTGACATATTATGACATACAAGTTCATTTTTGACTTAGAGTTAGAACTGGAACAACCTGTGCATTTCAATGAATTTAATACACAACCTCCAGCCAATCAGAATCAAGTGTTTCAACAGATCATGGAATAAGGTGATTAGCTTGTGTTATAAGTTGAACAGTTTAGGAAATAGCATACATTAAAATTCCTTGATTGACCAATCAAAATCAAAAATTTCAACAAAGAGCTCTGTAATAAGACTTTATATCAGCACAGCTATAGCTTCCGCGTGGTATTTGGCCTGCAGAAGTAGACACAAGTCTGTAGACAAATGCCAACTTGACAACTTGTCAGCTAATGTCAACTTGACATAACCAAATATATCATAACCTGTCAGTGTCAACTTAACATTACCAAGGAAACAAAACCAGTAGGTGTCTTTGTCATGACAAATTGACATTACCAAGACCTCAGCTGTCATACATCTGTCATAAACATGCAGGCCAAATGCCAACTTGTCAACTTGACATAACCAAATGTATCATAACAAGTCAGTATCTTGTCATGACAACTTGACATTACCAAGAAAACAAAACCTGTAGGTGTCTTGGTCATGACAAATTGACATTACCAAGACCTCAACTGTCATAAATCTGTCATAAACATGCAGGCCAAATGCCAACTTGACAACTAATGTCCACTTGACATAACCAAATGTATCATAACTTATCCGTATCTTAGTCATGACAACATGACATTACCAGGACAACCTCAATTGTCATAAATCTGTCATAAACATAATTGTCATAAAGTGGTACAGAGTTTATTACTACTTTATCTTTCATTATTGTTGATACCTCAGGCTTTTAATATGGTACATCATGACAATAAAGAAGACGCAAAATCAATAAATCTTTCAGTTGTCTTTTCTTTAGTTAATGTTCTGTCCATCTATCATTGAAACGTTACACTGCGGTCGCTAAACTGATATTATTCAACAGTTTACCAGGGTCATGTGCATCATCCCAATTGAAATCTGCACCAATTGTGCATCTGTTGTCTTTAAAGTTACACTGATTCACAGCCAGTTTGACGGCACGAATGAGCAGTATGACACCCTTCAGTGAGCGTCTCTGTCTCCCATGTGTGCAAAGTGATAATGGGATGTGGCTTTGCTGCCTGCTGGCTGGGGATCTGATATAGTAGCTGAAAACAGCGGCACCAGACAGACTGCAGGCTCGTTTTGAAGGTCAGCCGGTGGGCCATGATCAAATACAGGTCAAGATGTCATGTTAAAATCCCTGCTGCTACAGCTGGATGATCTGTACCCAAACATACCAAAGCAACAGCAAAGAAAACGAGACATCTGTTTGATTTGATAAAATAATATGCATGAATTCAAATCAAGTGAAAAACAAGAGCTCGAAGGGTCTGCTGTAATAGTCAAGCAATCCCAGCTGTTTTTGATCAACAAACAAGACTCGACTTAAAAAAAGGATAACGCCTCAGTGTCTTGAGGCTAGAAGTTCAATTTCGGTGGATGTTTACTGATAAACACAGTTATTGGTCCTCTCACACAAACTGTCACTGCCTCACTACAGCAAATCCATTTATCAGTCGCTCCAGGATCTTGTGTTTCTGTGATCACACAATTGCATTCAAAATGAAGACCATACTGTGAAATTCAGATGAGGTTGCAAATTTTGTAAATTGTGCAGTTTTGCGTCAGATTTATAATTAAGTGACATATTCGTATCCATGAACCGGATAATTGTCATGCACTTACATACTTTATTCTGACCTAAAATCTGCTAGAAAATGGTTTTTGGTAACACTTTTCTTGAAGGGAGTGTCATGACATCTTTATAATCATGACATGACACGATATGTATATCAGGGAGATTTTATGCATGCTTAGGAAAGCTGTTACATTAAGTGTCATTTGCTTAGTTATGTCATTTTAAATGCAAGGGTGGTATTGTTTGAGAAGTCTTTGTAATAACTTGACATAACCAAAAGTATCATAACCTGTCAGTGTCTTAGTCATGACAACTTGTTTTTACCAAGACAACAAAACCTGAAGGTGTCTTTGATTTGACAACTTGACATATCCAGGACAGCAAAACCTGTAGGTGTCTATGTCATGACAACATGACATTACCAAGACAACCTAACTTGTCATAAATCTGTCATAAACATGATTGTCATAAGTGTCATAAAGTGGTACAGAGTTTATTACTATTTAATCTTTCATTACTGTTGATATCTCAGGCTGTTAAAGAGCCCCTATTATGGGTTTATGAAAAAATGACCTTCCATGCAGTGTGTAATAGCACTAAGTGAATGAAAACATCCAGCTGAGGTTTAAATTTGAAAGTGCATCGTGTTTAAAACTATTGATTCTCTAAAAAAATAGTCGACTCAGAGTCGAATAAATGAATTGTGCTGGGTTCGGATCTTTTGCTTGAACACGTCGACATCGGTACGGGACATCACTAAATATGAAGCGCCGGTTCCGGTACAAATGTGAACGTGCCTTTCTCTTCAGACTCTAGCAGAGCACGGGGATCACAGGACTGATCATTTGGCTGTGGGCAATAAATGGTTAAAATTCATTTTCACAACAATACTACAGTATAGCCAACCGTGTGCTGTGTTTGTTCCTGTCATTTTTTGGATTTTTTGATACAATAACCCACGCTGCAAACTGGACGTTTGCTATTAAAGGAAGGAGCAGCAGAGGCTATTATGTATAGCAGTGGTCCCCAACCTTTTTATCACCGCGGACCGGTCATCGCTTAACAATTTTACTGCAGACCCGTGGGTGGGTGGGGGAGTGGGGGAGGTTCGTCTTAGGTTGCTAGGTGACTATGAATCGTTTTCTTAGAGGACAACAATCTGACAAAACATTGCTGTCACTCTGATACAAGTTTTATTTATGGAGAAAATTACTAAGCACTGCAGTGTTTGGGTGTTCTGTGTTTGTCTGGGATAATTAGTCTACCAAAATGTTTATATTCCAAAGTATGAAGCTTATCAGTCAGTTCTTGTCACATGACTCGCGTTGCGCTTGTGGCATTCATTCAACTGCGTGCGTCGGAAGCGTCACGCCGCTTGTGTGCACCTCCATTGGAAATAACGAACTTGCACGAACTCTAGAAAAGACGCCATATGCAAACGTCCCCTAAAAGGCCACCATCATTTGCAATCTTCAGCAGTTGATCTTCTTGCACAGACATAGTGTTGACAAATGGGTTGTGGATCTATTCCTTGGCAGTTCGCGGGTTCTTCACTGGGCCTTTTCCCCTTAGCAAAAAAAAACTTTTCAAAGGCGTCTGTTTCTTACTCATTTTGCTGCTTGTGGGTTAAATTTGGGTGCTCAAGTGACCGAGATGTAAGCGAGAGAATACGTTTTCAAAATAAAAGATTTTTCAAAATAAAAGGTTGTCCAGACTCAGATAATAAATAAAACGGAAATAATTAATGATTTCTTGTGATCCAATTCCAATTGATCCACGGACTGGTACCGGTCCACGGACCAGTGGTTGAGGACCACTGATGTATAGGACTTTGTCAGACTTTGACAGGGACTTTGTCAGTAACTGCTACAGTTCATATGAACCAGATTCTTCTTCCTCCGGATCATAACATGTAAGCAGTGGTGTAAAGTAACTAATTACAAATACTCAAATTACTGTAATTGAGTAGTTGTTCTCAGGAATTGTAATTTACGGAGTAGTTTTAAAAATGTGTACTTTTACTTTTCCTTGAGTACATTTTTAGTGCAGTATCTGTACTTTTACTCCACTACTTTCTTTCAACAAGCAGTAACTATTTTTCTTGTCCATGGGGATTAGAAAAATCAGTCCTGTAATTCCTGTCCAATCAAACTGCACATACCGTAGAAGGTAAATCGCACCATAATGAACTACCTCAAGACGTGTGCACTTTATAATTGCAGCAAACTGTTTGGAAGTATTAAAAGTGTCCATGAAGATGTTTAAATCTTTACGCGCATTGACCCAGAGACTGTTCATATGCATGTCATTGATGAGAAGATGACGGATGTTTCAGGGTTCATATATTCTTTTCCAGTTATCAAAGACACAATTTGTCACTTAATTTTAGTTTGTAGCTATTAACCACACTGGTCTCCACTTTTACCATGGCATCTTTTTTTGTTTTAACAAACTTAACCTTCAGGTTTTTCCAAACTTTTACAAAAACTTTCTTCCTTTTCCACGGCTGTTGCAATTTTTAGCCAAGAATTATTGGACATCAGGGGTGCGTTTCCCAAAACCATCATTAGCCAACTAAGGTCGCAAGTTCTGTCGTTACAAACATAGTTCGTTGATTTGCTGTTTCCCAAATCCATCGCTCCAACGAACATTCGCAAACTGCGTCGCAAACTTGAGCACTTGAAACGACACCTCTGGAGCTGTAGTTAAAAGCATAGTTCCTGGCTGTGTTCTATTCCTACTTATCCCCCCTATGCCGTATTCATTTAGAACATTCTAACATTCAAAGTTGGAATTATTAAAAATAAAAAAGCATTAAGGTCATCTCTCTTAGGTGTAATTTGCTTTCAAATTATTTTTACAGTTCAGTTTTAGCGATCTTCATGCTTACAATTGTGCTCCCTTCGCAGTACACTTTAAAACATTAATATCATTTTGAACACAGCCTCATGGCGAAAGCTATAGGTATATTTAAAAACGGAAATTATGTTACGTCTCCAAAGCTTGTGAAAATAAAAAACATAGCATACGTTAATTATTTTATTTTATAGTGGGTTATTTATTAGGTTTCTCTGCTGTATATGCATTATTAATGCATTATTAATATTATTATTAAAGTAAATATATTTATAATAAATTGCCTCATTATTTATTTATTTATTTATATATGATATTAGAATAGTGTTAGCTTTTGTAAGTGATTCTATGTTTTAGAATAGAATATGTAATGTTCAACTTCTCAATAATATTAGTAAAGCAAACATTGGCCCTATATGTGCCATTTACTTATATTTTAAATAATATGGAAAACGAGTGCATGTTTTTACCAAAACTAATATTAGATTTTATTTTAAATGCGTGTGCGTGTAAAACAATATAATTTGCACAAAGAAATGATGGGGTTGTTCTCTAAAGAAGTTACTCCACCCCGTTTAGAGCATCATTATGGGCGTTTTACGTTATAACTAACGTGGTTCAAGCGATGGATCTGCGACAGAGAAACTACCGGTTTTGGGAAACACTCGTCACTACATCGTTTTTTGCCAAACGATGCATCGTACTATGATAGTTCAGCCGCGAGTTACGTCATTGTTTGGGAAACGCACCCCTGGTTGTCTCTATGATGATCACGCATGGACGGATCGTTAAGATGTCTGTACAGGCGTACCTGTTTCAGACAAAATCTTTTCAAAGTGTTCAACTCAAATCAAACGCGGCGCGAACTGTTTACACAAAATCTGTTCACGCTGCAAGCCGAAATCATGTTGCGCGCACCGAAAGTGTACCTCCACAAACACAGTGATGATGTCACATTCGCCGCGCGCACTGGGCCCAATAACAGAAAGCTGATTGGCTATTGCATGCTGGTCTCATTTGTAGTTGTAATACCGCAAATGACATTAGGACTACTGAAGTTAAGGACTACAACACCACAAAAACCAAGCAACAACAACATGTTTAAATGAGCATTAGATAGCGTTACATGAACATCGGAAAAATAAGACCTGTGCAAAAATATTTAAGACCTAGAACAGCAAATTTAAGACTTTTTAAGGCCTTAAATTTCGATTTTTAAATTTTAGACTTTTTAAGACCTTGCGGAAACCCTGTGTTTACTGTATGACGACCGAAATGGCCTTAAACACCCAGCAGGCACAGGACGTCAACATGATGTCTGATTGACGTTGTACTCTAACGTTATGGGGACTTTGCATTTTGTTTAGAAATGAAAATCAGGTTGACGCCAGAACTCAACGTCAGGCCAACATCAATATCCAATGTCCAACCTAAAACCAATCAAATATCAACGTCTAATGATGTTACAGCTTGACATTGTGTGAACGTTACCCCTATGACGTCTATCAGACGTTGTATTTTGGTTGCCGTACCTGACGAATAAATGTCAGTATTTGACGTCATATATGACGTTGGTTTAAGATGGACGATGCTGGATTTTGGTCACTTTCTAACAACCTAAAATCAACCAAATATCAATGTCATTTGACGTCATTATTGGACATCAAAATAACGTTGTCCTTAGATGCTGGCTAGACAATTGATTTTGGTCACCTGACATTACAACTTAAATTTAACCTAATATTAATGTCTCATGATGTTGTGTGCCGTCTGGGCAATAACTAAATGCTCTACAGAATGTTACGTTTACACACACATGCACACTCACTACTCTTGAGTACTTTTAAAAGGGCTACTTTTTACTCATACTTTGAGTAATATTTACAGCAGATACTTTTACTCTACTTACACTACATTTTTAGGAAAGTAATGGTACTTTTACTTGAGTATGATTTTTCAGTACTCTTTCCACCACTGCATGTAAGTGTAATTAAAATTGTTGCCTCGTTTTGTGTAGTTTGCAAAATATATGTTTAATTGCGTGTTGTAAGTTGTAACCGCTCCACTCCTTCTATTATAGATCAGTGCTTGTACTGTATCTCTCAGGTTGAATCTTCATGGGGCTATTCACATATTGTTTCCAAAACCACGCGTGCTTCTTCCTTTACCGATTTAAATGCGTTTCTGAACTCGCGATCCTCTTCTATTTTTCATTGCTATGGCCACCATCAGCTGTTCCTGAACGGCGTGGTCAATTTTCAAAGTCAACCAGTCGACCAATCACAACACACTGGGTCATTGAACCAATCAGCGCAGATTAGCTTCGTGCTAAGGAGGGGTTTGGGAACAAATGAATCACTAAACAAATCATATAGGAGTCGCTGGGATAATTAGGTAAAAATTTATGCAAATTCTAAAACACTGAAAGTGTTTTTTGACGTTGCATGCATGTCAGACTGTTGAGGCCCCCAAAACCAAATTATGACCTGATGTAAATCAATCATATTTTATAACAATTATATAGCAGACTATTTATATAATGTGCTGCTCTAAATTTCATGAAATAATTAATAACTATAAAGATTTTTTTCTCCCAATTGGCTACCGAGCAAAACACTGTTGTCCAATGACTTGCCTAATTTATCTAATTTGCCTTGTTTACTTTAATTAAAATTTTGTAAACTTTACTATAACCCTAGTTAACCTAATTTAAAAGCTTTTAAATAATACTTTTAACTGGATACTTGCGTCTTCCAAAATATCTAATAAAAAGTAGTCATTATGGCAAAGACAAAAGAAATTATTTATCAAAATGCATTGGTCTGTTAAATTTTTGGAAATATTTGAAAATTAATGAAATGAATTTAAATGAAATTTCACACTATATGATCCAGTAGGGTTAAGCTAAACACTTTCCCAAGTTGTTTCTCTCTGTTTGCATTAAATAGATCAAAAATTATTTTGTTGTTGTTGTTTTTCTGAATGTGTATAATTTCATAGCAATCACAAAAAATGGCACAAATATTGCTTAACATATTTCAAAAGCTGCTATAATATCAGCCAATTTAGGCCATAAAATCTGAAAAATATCCTGAGAAAAGCCAGAGAGACATTTGAAGTCAAAAGTCTTACAAACAACTCACTCTAGATAAAGTATCAGCATCAAAACTCAAACTCCTGTAATTCATACTGTAACAGACATAAACAGTGCCTACCTTCAGGTGTCTTTGTTCTTTTACCGGATTACCTGACCGATAATCCCATTCCCAGCAGGCGATTGTGTCTGTCAGTGGCGGTTTAAACTTCTCTGCAGATGTGCTATTGGTTAAGCCTGTTCGCGAAGAGCACTATTAGTGAGAGAGACGTGCTAACGCTGAGTGTAAGCCAGTGTGCTCAAAATGTTTCAGATGACTGCTGCTGCAACAAGAGTGACAGGCACAATAGACTCTCATGCTTAAAATTAGTCAACTCCAGTCTGTGTGTGAACATCAACACACTCACTGATGGCCAACAAACTGGTAGCCCTTTTTCAAGATTTAAGATAAGTATTTTTTGTCTCCAGAATGTCTGTAAAGTTTTAGCTCAAAACACCCATCAGATTGTTTATTATAACTTTCAGAACATTGGAATTTTCTGCTCTGAACACAATGTAGCTGTTTTTGTTGGCTGTGCCTTTAATGCTAGTTCTCCCCACCCACCGTTACCACGTGCCCGTCAGAGTATGCTTCAATCTCCACCTCGGCTTGCTGCGTCAGATCAACAGCACAGTGACTGACATGAAGGAAGCAGATCTCACGTTACATTTATGAGAAATACTACAGTAAAACTTTACCAATGATTATTTGATGCATTTGTTGTGGAGTTGATTCAAATGTGACAGGATACACGTTAATATCCACTGCTCTATGGATATCCGTTATGTTAATGTACAAAATAAACCTGATTTCACGTCCACAAACCAGGATTGAAGCGTCTTCTTTTATAATTGTACTGACATGCGGCTGTGGGGATAAAGATGGTAAAATCGCTGTAATTCATTGCGTTTTAAAAGCTTTGTAAACCTGTAAAACTCATTCTTGATCACATTTGATGATGATTGATGATCACAGAGAGCTGAACAGAGCTTTTAATCCCAGTTGCTTAGCAGACGTCCTGTCTTGTTGATAAGATTATACTCGTTACTACGAAGACATGGTAATATGTGGCTGTCAATCAATTCGGTGGACGGGGAAACCGCACTCCTACATCACGCTGTGGTGGGCCTCAAAATGGGAGGGATTTGGTTCCTATTTTAACATCAGGAAATTAAAAAAAAGAGACTTATTGTGTTTCTATCACTCCAATATGACAGTGGACATGCTATATCTGCACACAGTTCTGTCTAAAAAGCTTACAAAAAATGGTTTTCATCATAGGTGCCCTTTAAGTAGATTGTAATTATGTCCATTGCTGGCATACCATGTTATCAGTTGCCATGACTTTGATTCCTTGATATTAAAGTGTGTCGTTGTATACTTTAGGTGTATGAAAGAATATAATGGAAATCCAGTGTTATTAATTTATTTGTTGAAAGAATTTACAGTTTTATTCAGCAACGTCACATGACATTGTTTAAGCATGGCAGTAATACATTGATAATCATTAATAGATTTGTCGTCAATTAAACAAATTTGCATGACTATTTTACACCACGTTTTAGATTGGGAAAAAACTAATGACTTTTTTTTATTTATACATTTGACTCCAGGGATTTTTTTTTTTCTTTTTCAAATATTTCCCAAATGATGTTTAACAGAGCAAGGAATTTTTCACAATATGTCTGATAATATTTTTTCTTCTGGAGAAAGTCTTATTTGTTTTATTTCTGCTAGAATAAAAACAGTTTTTAATTTTTAAAAATCCTTTTAAGGTCAATATTATTAGCCCCCTTAAGCAATATTTTTTTTCAGCTGTCTACAGAACAAACTACTGTTATACAATAACTTGCCTAATTACCCAAACTTAAGGCTAATTAACCTAGTTAAGCCTTTAAATTGCACTTTAAGCTGAATACTAGTGTTTTGAAAAATATCTAGTAAAATGTTGTATTTACTGTCATCATGTCAAAGATAAAAGAAATCTGTTACTAGAGATGAGTTATTAAAACTATTATGTTTAGAAATGTGTTGAAAATATTTTCTCTGTTAAACAGAAATCGGGGAAAAATATACAGGGGTCTAATAATTCTGACTTCAACTATATGAAATATATATACTCACTCCTGTTTTTTTGTAATTATTATCATTTTTTTATTGCTAGCAATAATTAACACTGATATTTATTCATGAAGGTGTGACTATGCACTATGTATCATGTTTTCACCCATATATACAAAAGATAAATTCAGGATTACTGAGCAATGGTGCCACCCTGTGTTTGAAGTCTCAAATTGCACATATTATCACATAAGATCACTTAAAAGCAGGGGTGCCCAAACTTTTCCTTATGAAGGGCCAAAAACCAAACCTGATTGAGGCTAGTGGGCTGAAGGTAAATATAGTTGCCATGGGTAAATTCCTAATTTATTTAAAAATATTTAAAAATTACTTGAAAACATTGCGTTATATTAACTAATACATAGTATTTTTAACATTTTATAATGAACTTATTAAAGTAAAAACAAATCTCATTTATAACAGAATTACACTAGTTTTTGCCTTGATTTGCTTATGCATAGCCTCTTTCCATCGAGTGATAGTATTTAAATTTTTAAAAAAATCTGATCACTTACAACATTTAATTGAAACATTTAATTTCACTTTGCTTTTTTTGTAGCTCAGCAATAAAACAAACAAAAACGGTTACGTCAAATTAGAAATGACGATCTCTGTGTTAAAAGCATTCGCCCCAACCAACCCTCTTCATCATTCTTACTCTCCTCTCACATGGGATGGTGGGCCAAATCAAAGGTTTCATTGGGCCAACTTTACTTGAACTGTATATGTTGTTTTTGACTCATAACATCAGTTATGGGTTTTGATTGAGAAAAATGTTGGTCGATATAAATAATATTAATTTTAAAAGCACATGTATTATCTGTTTGGACAGTAAATCCATTCAATACAGCACCACAAAATTATATAATAATAAATAAAAATATATATTATTTAAAATCAGTGTGAAAAGGCGAGTTGCTCAAGATTTGAGAGACAGTCAGTGAAAGAGGAAAAAAAGTGAATGGGAAAAATCACCTTACCCCTGTTTTCTCATAGGTTCTTTTATGTGTCTCTCTTGCAGTGCAGTGTTGTTCTCTGACGGAGCACTTTGTGTTGGTCCCGGGAGAAAAGAATTGAAGGAAATGTGTAACACTTCCGTCAGTTCTGATAGAGCGAGAGCAGCAGCTTTGGGAGACACAGACTTCACTTCTGAACGATAGACTACAATAACAAAAACACACGTCTGCACAGGGACTTCATCAATTCCTTACATGTGGCCTTGATGTCTGGAAAGATGCGTTTTTCTGTTCCCCTAATTCCCAAAGACAGTCACATGTTTGTTTGGATGAATGAATGATAATGCAGTAATTATTCATAAAACTGAGTTTGATTACAGTGAAGGAATTCCCTTTATGTAAATAATTAAGATATGCTTCAAACTACTCTGTAAAGCAGTAGCCCCAGACTATGGTAATTTTATGAATTACAATGAATCACGGTTTAGATTAAATAAATAAAAATGTAAAATATTATTATAAAAATATAGGATATTTGATAGTGAAATATCTCTTGACTCACATGGTCCAAGTCCACTTTATACACAGTTTAGGTACAAAGAAGTGGTTGAAGTGGTCTTGTTGGTTATTCACCTTAGATATATTAATGCAAGTAGTAATATGAATGCTTCATAAAAATATATTTACACTACCTGACAAAAGTCTTGCCACCTATCCAAGTTTTAGGTACAACAAATAATAACTTGACTTCTAGTTGATCATTTTGTCTCAGAAGTGGCTTATATGAAAGGCAAAGGCCTCTAGATCACGCTTATTTTACCAAAATAAAATATGGTCATGTCTTAATTTTTTATTATTTAATTAGGACAGTAAGGTCTGACTTTGCATAGACAAAAGTTTTGTCACTTAACAGTAATAATGTACAGTATAGGATATAAAGTCATGGTGCAGTGGAAAAAGAATGAATATTGTGTATGACTCCCATGAGCTTGGAGGACTGCATCCATACATCTCTGCAATGACTCAAATAACTTATTAATAAAGTCATCTGGAATGGCAAAGAAAGTGTTCTTGCAGGACTCCCAGAGTTCATCAAGATTCTTTGAATTCATCTTGAATGCCTCCTCCATCTTACCCCAGACATGCTCAATAATGTTTATGTCTGGTGGCTGGGCTGGCCAATCCTGGAGCACCTTGATCTTCTTTGCTTTCAGGAACTTTGGTGTGGAGGCTGAAGTATGAGAAGGAGCGCTATGCTGCTGAAGAATTTGCCCTGTCCTGAGGTTTGTAATGTAATGGGCAGCACAAATATCTTGATACCTCAGGCTGTTGATGTTGCCATCCACTGTGCAGATCTCTTGAACACCCCCATACTGAATGTAACCCCAAACCATGATTTTTCCTTCACAAAACTTGACTGATTTCTGTGAGAATCTTGGGTCCATGCGGGTTCCAATAGGTCTTCTGCAGCATTTGTGATGATTGGGATGCAGTTCAACAGATGATTCATCAGAAAAATCTACCTTCTGCCACTTTTCCAAATGATCAACTAGAAGTTAAGTTATTATTTGTTGCTCTTACAACTGGGATCGACGACAAGAGTTTTGTCAGGTAGTGTATATATTTTGTAACATGTGATTTTATACTTGTATGACTTCATTTATTCCTCATAAAAAAGAAAATCATACAAGTTTAAAACTGCATCAGTATGAGTAAATCAATTTCAGTCATTTTGCATTCACATTTGATTGTTTGTTTAAGTGAAAGATAATTTTATTTTATAAAGTACTAATGACATTTCTTTCAACTTTACAAATTTCAAATAACTAATTTAGACCACTTTTGCCTTTAACAAAACAGGTGCCATGTTTTTATCTCTGTATTAATTTTAGACCGCAAAATAACAATGTTTTAACTTCTGAAGAGTTAAGAAATCAGTATTTGGTGGATTAATCAAATACGTTAAAAGAACACTGACAAAGCCATTTTCTGATAACAAAAACAAACAAAAAATCTCTGAATGACATGTACATATACACTCAGCCACTAGGTGGCTCTGTTCACACAGGAACCTATTGCAGTTCATGTTTACATTCTCTTTCTCCCTCTGTCTGTCTCTATTTATCTCCATGTTCCCCTGGCATTGGCCTTCCAATTTTAAAAAGCTACACATTTAAGATTGATACAGCCAGTTCTTACACTGAAAGGGAGCGAAGCTTTTGAAAAATGGGCCGTTTTAAAACACTGTAGTTATACAGCCTGGAAAGATAAAAACAAAAGCAGTATTCAAATGGAATCATTTTGTATGCGGACATCACACTAATTTAATCATATTTAATATTCCTTTAAACCATCTGCCATTTTTCCTTCTCTTTTGTGCTGAAGAACAAACTGGAGTTGTAGATTGTATAATGCATTGTATTCAGTACTGTATATGGGGGGGTGGTTCTCAGCGGGAGTCTGTCTAAATCTATATGACTGACTCAATCAGGTCCAGTTGTCTGCTCAGGAGGGGGGAGTCCTGCTAACCTCTACTTATATTACACTTTCACTTAGAATAAATTGTATTGCCCGCATGGCGTACCCAAAAGAACGAGCGATAAATCTCTTGGGTGTGTTGTTTAATTGGTGCAATCTACGAAATTCTCACGGAGTGCTGAAATCGTACCCTCTACAGATAATGGAGCTCCGCGGGGGTCTTTAATCGAAGGGATTAATCAATCGTTCCAGACTGAAGGGAACAGGGAGTGTGTTGTAGCGAAAGATGGAGTGGGGGAGGGGAAGATAGGATCAATCCGTTTAGTCCTGTCTTTACTCATCCTGCTTGCAGTCTTCCAGCCCTAAAGCAGGAGGAAGCCACTATCTACAAATCCCACCAGACTCCCAACCACATTGAGCGCCTAAAAATAGCCCGCTGATTTGACACATGCAACGGCTTTATAGCGCAATCTGAGCTCAGTCCATATGAGCTGATATGGATATGATCTCATCCTGTCTCACCTGAGAGATCGCATTGCGTCCTGCGGCCACGTGCCTGATCTTGGTCGCATTAATGAACTATCAGAGTGCTACTGTACTGATCCCATGCGGATGGATGTAACGCTGGATCCTGTGGTGGAGGATGGGATTGTGCTAACATGTTATGAAAAAAAAAGGAGACAGGGTGTAGGAAAAAACGAGAGCTGCCATACAGTGAATTAAAGTGGCAAGAGTCTAAAGAGGGAATAGTACATACATATTTGAGGCATGATAATAATAGCCGCTTTTGGGCAGAACATTTATGCTTGCTTAACCATTCCATTCCATTCTGATCCTGTCTAGTTATCATGGAAATGATTACTTTTTCTACTGTGGTGCTGATAACAGAACTCATTGGAATGTTATACAAATGCGCCTTTCTAACGTAAGTGTAATGTAAATAGTGATATGGATCAGATATTTCTGTTTTTAGGACTCCTTTTACAGATAATTACTTAGTTGAAGTACAATAAATAAATAAAAATAAATAAATAAATAGTGCTCGTTTGCCTAAAGCCAGCTATGGAGAAGCTAGTAGCCAGACAACCATCATCTAACCATACATAGATTTTCAGGCTGAGAATGGTTTTTGATAGTGTCGCGTCATTCCAGACTCACATGGAAACAACACTGGAACTGTACCTGGCTGTTTTTAGAATGATCCAGCACTATAGTAGAAAAGCGGCTAATAGCTGAGATTTCATCCTAGCGTGAATCAAATATAAAGTTCATAAAAATAAAGAAAAAAGAAAGACGAAAAACACCCAATGTGAATTAGGTGCATTTGAAGTAGCTGATGGTAAGACAATATGGTAAGGCAGGGTGTTTCTCAGTTGTCTTTTGGTCTCACAAACGCAAGGTTAGAGAGTGTGAATAATGTTGGTCTCTAGGGTGTTGCTAGGGTGTTCTGGTGTTCACTAAAATGATGCTTAAAGTCCCCAAGAAATCAAAACTAACCATATGATTTTGTTAGCTAGTTTTGTGGTAAACAATTCATCTGTGCATGTCATTAAGAAAAAAAAATATTTTATCTTCTAATCTTTAATTGAAATCTGGAAATGCACTTTAATTTGTCAGATTATTGTATGTTTTAGGAATGGGGCATGGCTAATATATTTAATCACGCTGCTCAACTGTCAGTTTTAACAACAAACAGAAATGGTGAGCAGGAGTCTGTTAGATAGTAATAACTCTCCACAAACACTTTCCCCGATCTTTCTGAATGAAATGCCTACTTTACTACATCCAATCAGCTCTCAGTAGAAAAAACAAGCCACGCCCACTGTTTTGTAATTTAATATTCCATTTCTCTAGGAACTGCATCACACACAAAAAAAAACAGTCGCAGCTTCCGGTTCATAGGGACTTTAAGTGGTTGTTAGATTTAGATTTAGATCTGCTTAGATTTTTTTTTTTTTGGGGGTGGGGGGTGGGGTAATGTTAACATATAATAATAATAATAATAATAATAATAATAATAATAATAATAATAATAATAATAATAATAATAATAATACGTCCTTTTCTGGACACTCAGCGCGCTTTACATATTGGGGGTAATCTCCTCATCCACCACCAGTGTGCAGCATTCACATGGATGACGCGACGGCAGCCATATTGCGCCAGACCGCACACCAGCTGACAGGTGGAGAGGAGACAGAGTGATGAAGCCAATTATGATATGGGCATGGTTAGGAGGCCATGATGGACAGAAGCCAGTGGGAAAATTTGGCCAGATTGTCGGGGTTAAACCCCTACTCTTTTCGATGGACATCCTGGAATTTTTAATGACCACAGAGAGTCAGGACCTCGGTTTAACGTCTCATCCGAAAGACGGATATTATGGTTACCAATGATTTACTAGTGCATTATGGTTAGATGCTTAAGCTATTTAAGTGATAGTTACAGTATTGCAAAGATATGTTTTAGGGTGTTGCTACTCTGCTATCATTGATAAAAATGTTTCTTAACACTTGTTAACAGTGTTTGTAGTTGTAATCGAACTCAATGTATTGCAGGCAATGTCTACACTAATCTGGATAAATGTGAAATATATCAAGGAAACGCAATGCTGTCTTTTGTTTTAAATGGACTGACAATGAAGTGGAGTTGTTGCTATAGGTAACACAGGACTATAAAGTTGCAAAAGCAAGCAAGAATATAGACTGGGAGATGTGCCAAAACAACAGCTCTGAGTAAATATTCTGCGTCCTTTGAAGTAAAGCAATCTGGAGCATGTGCAAGCTGACATTAATCTTTAACAATGCTGTCAAAACAGAAAGCATCCAAACCAACTGCTATACAATACTGTCCACCATTTTAGCTGACTTGATCACATGACTAAACGTGCATCATCCTTTCCTAAAACCTCCATTTTCACACAGAATTACTCAAAAACGGTGTTTTGCCTAAAAACGTAGCTTTAGTTTGGATGGAAAAATGGAGAAACATTGAAAATTATGAAAATTATTAGTGTGAACATGACCTAAGTTTGACATCCCTGACCTACGAAAATAATGCAAAATAAAATGTTGTTAGGACCTTCAAATCACTGAATCTTGTACATCAGCCCAAGCAATAAGTTGCAGTTTAGTTAACTGCCACCAGTGTTGCTAATAACCAGAGTTTAGCTAAAAGGTTGTTTTCACATGACGTCATTGATGACAAGCGAAATTCAGATGGAGGGCAGGAAGTGATTCTTCTACATAGGAATCGCTATCAGAATATCAAATGTTTCAGTTTTATGTTGTTTATAATTGTTTAAATCAGCCAAAGTAAGAAATGCCAAACAGCTTTTATAGACTTCTAAAAAGTTTTTGCTCATAAAGGGGGGAAAATTCAAGAAACTGGTAGAAAAACAGAAAAAAGGCGGCATGTAATAAACATTCATTCAATATATTCATGTGTACAAACTTTTTTGAACGCGATAATTTGTTTGACAGCACCAACAAAGATTGTGTACAGGCCTAGCTAAGCGTATAAATATGTTATATAAAAATCAGATACAAACACCACCACACTTATACATGAGAATATAAATAACATACCCTGCCATGTATTCTCTGTAAAGATACAGTATATCTGCCTTGTTTTGCAATAATCCATGTCTTTAATGGCATTAAACTATAACATTAGATTCTATATGCACAGTAGCAGTGAATGTTTGTTGATGGTAAGTTCATCGACCAAAAAAAAAAATAAAAAATACAACCCTTACGACAAAACTAGACGAGTATTATTGTGGAGCACTTTCCCCCCTTACAACAATAAATAAATAACATAGAGCCTGCTTCCATGCTTTTGTATGCTTTTATCGGTTATTACATGATGTCTGGAGGATATACGCATGAGGAAAACTATAGTAATTTATAATAAACATGTTTTTGAACCACATAGTAAAGTGTATAATAAGTACAACTCTACTACTGTAGCATAGTAAACTGGTAAACTGTAATAAATACTGTAATTTTAGTGGAAACTGTGGTGCATTGTGATTATAGCGTAGAAAACTGAAGCCTATTAAATAATTAATTACTACAGTTGTGTCATACAATACAATTACTACGGCAGTTTAATTCAAGTAATTATCTAAAGTATTCTTCCAAACGCTATAGTATTTACTACAGTATTTTTCATGTGACGTAAAAGCTTATATAGTGTATACCACCTCGATGACAGGCAAATATATTTAAGTTCAGTAGAAAACTTCCTTCTTCATGATATAAGGATCATGCCCAACATATGTGGTTATTTTCTATGTCTCACATTCAGGTTTTTACTTCCTGCCCTCCATCTGAATTCCGCTTGCCACCAGAACCATGTGATTAAAAACAACCTGTTCTAGATATTGATATATAAATGGTTTGTTCTGCTTGGTAGACGTGTGTGCCAAAAAACAGTGCACCACAAAAAACAAAACATCAGAGAGGAAAGCAAATAAGTGACCTAATTCTTGAAGAAGAAAAAATCCCAACAAAACTGTTTCATAAATGCATATAGCATCTTAGATTGTTGACAGCAAATGCAATGCATGATTGAATATGCATGTTATTTATTTAATGCTGCCATTTACCAAAACGCTGCTTTATATAACCCAGAAAATGAGGCTTTATGTGTGCAACGGCAGTGAATATAAATGCATGAAGCTCTGAATCTCATATCTTCTGTTGCCTCTGTCATTATGGCTACTGTCTTTGTTCTGTCCTGTTGGCATGGCAACTAAGTCAAGCCCTCGCTGTTATCAAAGCAAACCCATTGGGGCACAGTGTGTCAGTGTATGTGTGTGTGCGTAGTATCCTGCGGTAATGAAAACTGCAGTTTGGAGCTCTGTGGCATGAAGATGATGCTGCGACGTATATGCATCTGCCGTGCTACATGTCAGACTACATGACACTGATTCAAAGAGAACTAAGAGCGGATGAGAGAAAAGCCTCCAGCAAAGACCTAAAGTAGCCCTAAAGTAGCGGAAGTTCTAGTGTGTATTTTTGTGTTTGTATTCTCATTTAAAAACTGTAAGTCAAATACGGGTTAAATCTTGTAACATTGTGACACCTGTTTTGTTTTGGAGTCGGTGTGAAATCGAAGTTGCTCTTCATATGCATATTGCCCTCATAATATTATGTACATATTAATAATATCATATACATAATACATAATAATACCATAACATTCCCACCTCTCCCTCGAAATTACTTTTCTTCAATTCTGGTCACATGGAATGCCTTACAGGAGGGGTTATCAGTGTGTGTCCCAATTTGGCCCTGCTTTTGTCTATTCCACCATCTTCCACCAGTCTTCCACCATTTAGTTAGCAACACTCATCTTCCAATAATCCAATCAGTTCCAATCAGTACTTTTTCCCCCTCTCATTTCAGGACAGTTTCTTTTGGATGTAAGTCACTATATGGGAAAAAAGACTAAATTAACCAACCAACCAACCAACCAACAAACAAACAACCAAACAACCAGCCAACCAACCATCCAACCAACAACCAAACAACCAACCAACCAACCAAACAACTAACCAAACAACCAGCCAACGAACCAAACAACGAAGCAACCAACCAACCAACCAATCAACCAATTAATCAAATTAGCCAAACAACCATGAACTAAGCAATGAACCAACCAACCAATAAATCCAACCAACCAACTAAACAACCAACTAAACAACCAACCAACAAACGAACCAACCAACCAATCAACCAAACAACCAGCTAACCAAACAACCAACCAACCAAACAATCAGACAATGAACCAACCAACAAACCAAACAATGAACCAAACAACCAGCCAATGAATCAAACAACGAACCATCCAACCAAACAATCAGACAATGAACCAACCAACGAACCAAACAATGAACCAAAAAACTGACCAAACAACCAACCAAACAACCAGCCAATGAACCAAACAACGAACCAACCAACCAAACAATCAGACAATGATCCAACTAATGAACCAAAAAACTAATCAAACAACTAGCCAAACAACCAGCCAATTAACCAAACAACGAACCAACCAACCAAACAATCAGACAATGAACCAACCAACGATCCAAACAATGAACCAAACAACTAGCCAAACAACTAACCAAACAACCAACCAAACAACCAGCCAATGAACCAAACAACAAACCAAACAATGAACCAACCTAACAAACAGCCAACCAACCAACCAACCAACCACCAAAATAATCAGCCAAACAACCAGCTAATGAAACAACCAATGAACTAAACAATGAACCAACCAACCAACCAACCACCAAAATAATCAGCCAAACAACCAGCTAATGAAACAACCAATGAACTAAACAATGAACCAAACAACCAAAGAACCAGCCAACCTACTAACAACCAACCAACCAAACAAACAATGAACCAAACAACCAACCAACCAGCCAACCGACTGCATTTACTTAAACAATGGTCTGATTTATGGGCGGGATTTGTTTTGTCAGCCAATGGCAGACAGGCGGTTGTTAGTATTTTTGTTGCAACATTTTCAATTAGTCTGAAGTTAGTATGGGTCTTATAAAACCAAGTATTTATCAATTGTGGAACAAAATAATAAAATGCACACCATAAAGCCTAGCAGTCACAGTGATTAATTGTTGTTCCAGTAGTTATAAATGTGCCTTTATTGAAAGGTTTGCCTGGTGGTCTTCTCTGTAACAGACTGGCAAGAACTGAAGCCAAACACTCAGTTTCAGGCAGATGTTATCATGCTTTACACAATTTTCTGCACATCTGAATCATCAATGCCATATGTTTTCCAGTTGCAATTCAACAAAATTACAGTTAACATGTAAGCTGGTTAATAAGTGAAGAAATACTTGCTTTTTAGACATATGATTCATTGTCCTTATTTTAAAATTACATTAATGCAATTATGGTCTCTGAGATTTATCTTATATACACTCAAAAAGAGAATTACAACAAAATCTATGTAGTTCAACATTCTAGAGTGACTATATGAATACAAATGATTTTGCATATATATTAGTGTTAAGGAGTAGCTTGACAGTGGTTCAGCTATGTGTCACAATATAGCCTTTCCAGCAGCTAGCTACTTTTTCCAGCAAGTAGTGGAGTAGCTTGACAACTGCTACATTCCATTTAGTGATGCTGCAATGCTCTGAAGCAGCACAGTGTCATCTTACAAGATCACTTAAGCTTATTTTTTGTTTTGTTTGACACAACATGTTAAAAACTGGCTGATCATTGAGAGCTTGATGGCACTCAAGCACAAAATGGTCACATGATGCACACAGGAATCACAGATCAAATAGGATTTGATGGTGAGTTTTATTTCACTTAAGATTATTTCACAGATTGCAACTTTTTACCCCAACTTTTGAGCAAAGATTTGTGTATTGTAGTGGAGGCGCTTATGTGAAAAAGCATGCAGGTGACTTCTGTGCAACAAGTGAGTGTCAGATGCGTAAAGTAGTGTGAAGAATCATAAAGTAGTGCCACTTTGTGTACCGGGGTATTTATGTATTTCATTAAATGTCATGTAATGTCAGAGAGTGATTTTGAACATTCACACAAACCAAACAATCAACCAACCTACCAAAAAACCAACCATCCAACCAACCAACCAACCAACCATCCACCCCACTAAACAATCAATCAATCAATCAATCAATCAATCAATCAATCAATCAATCAATCAATCAATCAATCAACCAACCAACCAACCAATCAACCACCAACTAAGCCGAAGGAAAATAAATGAATGAATGTTTTATCAAATTGCTCATCAAAATGACTTTTCTTCAGTTTTGGGGAATGCCTTTCAGGAGGGGTTATCAGTGTGTGTCCTGTTTTTGCCATCCAACTCACCAAACAATCAACTAACATCCAACTAAACATCCAACTAAACAACCAACCAACCAACCAACCAACCAACCAACCAACCAAAGAACCAACCAAAGAACCAACCAACCAACTAAGTCAAAGAAAATAAACGAATGAATGAATTAATGAATGTTTTATTAAATTGCTCAGCAAAATTGCTTTTCTTCACTTCTGAGAAATGTCTTTCAGGAGGGGTTATCAGTGTGCATCCTATTTTTGCCATCCAACTCACCAAACAATCAACTGTTATCCAATAAAACAACCAACCAACAACCAAACAACCAACCAACCAACAAATCAACCAACCAACCGACAACCGACCGACCGACCAACCAATCGACCGACCAACCAACCAAAAAAAACAACCAACCAACCAACCAACTAAGCCAAAGGAAAATGACTGAACGAATGAATGAATGTTTCATCAAATATCATAACATTCTGGGAAATGCCTTTCAGGATGAGTTATTAGTGTGCATCCTATTTTTGCCATCCAACTCACCAAACAATCAACTGTTATCCAACAAAACAACCAACCAACCAACCAAACAACCAACCAACCAACAAACCAACCAACCAAACAACGAACCAAACGACCAGCCAACCAGCAACCAACCAAACAACCAAGCAAAGAACCAACCAACCAGCCAACTAACCAACCAATCAACCAATTGATTCCGTCATTACATAGTTCGTTGATTTGCCGTTTCCCAAATCCATTGTTCCAACGAACATTCGCAAACTGCGTCGCAAACTTGAGCACTTGAAACTACACCTCTGGAGCTGTAGTTAGAAACAAAGTTCTTGGCGGTGTTCTATTCCCACTTATCCCCCCTATGCCCTATTCATTTAGAACATTCTAACATTCAAAGTTGGAATTATTAAAAATAAAAAAGCATTAAGGTCATCTTTCTTAGGTGTAACTTGCTTTCAAAGTATTTTTACAGTTCCGTTTTAGCGATCTTCATGTTTACAATTGTGCTACCTTCGCAGTGCACTTTGAAAACATTGATATCATTTTGAACGCAGCCTCATGGCGAAAGCTATAGGTATATTTAAAAGTGGAAATTATGTTACATCTCCAAAGCTTGTGAAAATAAAAAACACAGCATTCATTAATGCTTTTATTTTATAGTGGGTTATATATTAAGTATCTGTACTGTATATGACATAGGCCTGCTGGTTAGAACTTTCTGCTGTGGTTTGCATGTGTCAAATTGTAAAAGTAGACTTTAAATTTTTTTTTAAATAAATAAACAATATCCTACTTAATCATCATCATCATTAATAATATTACTAAAGTAACTATATTTATAATAAATAGCCTCATTATTTATATGATTTAGATATGATATTAGAATAGTGTTAGCTTTTGTAAGATATTTTATGTTTTAGAATTGAATATGTGATGTTCTCAATAATATTAGTAAAGCAAACACAGGCCCTATATGTGCCATTTACATATATTTCAATTAATATGGAAAACGAGTGCATGTTTTTACCAAAACTAATATTGAATTTTATTTAAAATGTGTGTTTGTGTAAAACAATATAATTTGCACAAAGAAATGATGGGGTTGTTCTCTAAAGAAGTTGCTCCACCCCGTTTGGAGCATAATTATGGGCGTTTTACGTTATAACTAACGTAGTTCAAGCGATGGATCTGTGACAGAGAAACTAGGGTTTTTGGGAAACACTCGTCACTACATGGTTCTTTTCATAAACGATGCATTGTACTATGATAGTTCAGCCGCGAGTTACGTTGTTGTTTGGGAAATGCACCCCAGCAAAACAACCAGCCAACAAACAAACAAACAAAATTCAAAGTAATATTAATTATAAAAGAGCTGTCATCTTAAATTCATAGTGGCTTTTAAGCAATGTAAATAGCAATTTAATTGTGAATGTAAATGTAAATAAACAACAGCATACTGTGTCATTCTTTGCAATGTCTATGTAACTCCCTCTGCCACCCCCGGAAAGATGCCGCCCTGGGTGATTGCCTATATTGTCCATGCCTAAATCCACAACTGAACACATATTACGTAATTCCCCCAAATAACCTGTTGTCTTTTGTTCTCACAGACGCAAGATTGGAGAGTGAACGGGTAACTAGATGTAAATTGGTGTGCCGACAACAGAGCTGTTTATTTTCTCCTCTCGAGAGTCCCTCTCTCAATTAAACTCTAATCTGTTGTTCTTACTTCGAAACGGTCAGCACTGCTCCAACCATCCACTTATTCATGATTACATGCAGCTTTCATGTCACGTAAATAACTTTAATCAGCGATACTACATCTTTATTCCCCTATTCCAGTAAAAGCCCATGACATTCTCAATTACCGCGGGTGGGTAGAAATGGGGGTCTCTCAGACTCGCACATTTAGCGTCTACGATACAAGGAGGAAGAGAAAGAAAAACAGCACGCTCAAATCATAATGAAACAACACTCAGTCCTGATGCTTTTTTTCTTCCTAGAAACCATGTGATCAGTTGCCATGGGAATGGAGCAGAGACCCACTTCACACTGCCATTGTGCTATTTTGGCTGAAGAACCAGTCGCCTACAAAACACGGCTCCGTATTTAATATCAGCACTTCACCTTGATCTCCACAATACTGCATGCACATTTGCACAGATTCTCCGATTTGTGCTGATCGTGTTTTAATGGCACGGGCAGATTTGCTCGATTGCGTGATGTATGAATGGAGCAGCCCAGCTTGTCTTTGTCATCTATTAGCTTGCCGGATCAGTTGTTACCCTTCCTTCTGTTATTAATGTGAGAGCTACTATTTCTCTCACAGCTTCCTTTCAGCTAAAGGCACATTCTTACTGCATTGCATAATTTTCCGGCTGTGGCGTGACCTAGTTCTCCTGTAACACACACACACAAAGCCACACACACAAAACAGTTTCTTATTGATTTGTGTTTATTTCGGGACTGACAATTGAAAAGTTTGACTTGAATTATAATATACAGATTAATTATTCAAATTAATAATAAATAATCTCCCAGTGGTTCAAAATTCGTTATAGTATGCTGCACATTTTGAAATGGTTTTGGGAGTCTTAGGGCGCACTCACACTAGGTACAGTTGCCTTTAATTGTGCCGAAGTACGCTTGTCCCCCCTCCCGCGACGGCCTACACTCGCACTGTATTTTACCTTCCGAGCCGGAGCACGCTTACTTAATTGATGATTCGACTGTTCAGTTTAACAGGAAGAGAAGTGCTCTCGCTCAGCACTGTGAGCATTGCTTTAGTTATATTGTTTTGTATTATTTTTAGTTGTTTGGGATGCAGTGACACACAGTCAAATATTTTGCCGAACAGATCCACCACTTTTGATGCTCATAAATTATCATAACATTCCTCGTGCTGCACTTATTACTGTACGTTCACACCGAAAGCGGCGAGAGCGTCAAAGTAGCCGGAAGCCATTCATTTTCAATGGGAGCTGGCGGCGATAAGCGGCGAGGAGCAGCGCGGCGCGTCTTCGCCGGTGTGAGCGTCGAGGAGAGTTGAAATCAAGTCAACTTTATGGTAATGAGCTGTGACGCGGTTCGGCGGCAAGCAATAAGAATGTAGAAGTCCACCGCTTGAGAGGAGTCCAGAGAACACAGACCTGTGAACTTTGGTTCCGACCACAGTTGTTCCCAAGGGTTTAATTATTGCAGTCGCTGGATTTCCAATTATTTGCAATGTTTTCTTACTGGAACGTAGATTTAAAACGTTACTGGCGAGTTACTGATGTGAATCAATGTTATATATATTTTTTTTTTCTTTAAAAAAAGCGGGAATTTCATGCCACAATACAAAACAGTATTGCTGCTTCAGAATATTTCAGGCATATGGACACATCGTGGAGCAAAGCCACACCACATGCAACTAAATCTTCCGTAGTTAAGTGAATTTGATAATAAGTGTGCAACGCCTTCACGCTAGAAAGCATGTTTTATGCGGGAGTGTTACTGATATGATATGCTGCAACGGCTCCTTTAAATACGAGATCAATGTGTACCGAATTTTGACGTTCTCGCCGCCGGAGCTCAAGGCAGACAGCGTTGTCGCCAGGGCGGCCAGAGCGACCTTTGACGCTCTCGCTGCTTTCGGTGTGAACGTACAGTTAGGAGGATTGCTGAAGGTGCAGCTGATGTGTAGTGAGGGGTTTCATCTTTAATAAACTATCACAGTTCGTGTTCATTGAAAAGTAAGAATGATTAATTAATCCATAATGAAACAGTCTCCTAAAAGTGACGTTGCGTCTTCAGTTTGGGCTCAGGCCCGCTATGCACTCACACTACAAGTGTATCGTGCCAAAGCCCAACCGAACCGCGTTTTGGCACATATCTTTCAACTGGGCCAGTGTCGACTAATTGAACCACGCCTGGGCCATATTCGGAGCACTCACTTGACAAACGAACTGGGAAATGTGCCCCGGGCACTGTTTGGATAGCCTAGTGTGAGTGCACCCTTACTTGCATAACATTGAACAGGAGCCTTTCAGGCCTATCAGCAGCAATCAATTTTGCTATAAAATATGCTTTTTTACATATTTTTGCAAAATCCATATTTATGTGGTGACGCGGTGACGCAGTTGGCAGCACAATCGCCTTACAGCAAGAAGGTCGCTGGTTCGAGCCTCGGCTGGGTCAGTTGGCGTTTTTGTGTGGAGTTTGCATGTTCTCCCTGTCTTCACATGGGTTTCCTCCGGGTCCTCCTGTTTCCCCCACAGTCCAAAGACATGCGCTATAGGTGAATTGGGTAAGCTAAATTGTCCGTAGAGTATGTGTGTGAATGAATGTGTATGGATGTTTCCCAGTGATGGAAGGGAATCCGCTGCGTAAAACATATGCTCATTCCGCTGTGGCAACCCCAGATTAATAAAGGGACTAAGCTGAAAATAAAATGAATGAATGAATGAATGAAATATTTATATTAACATGTTTAATAAATTGTTAAATATTTATTTTTCTGTCTTTTTGTCTTTTACAAATAACATTTCAAGGGTTCACACTTAGCTATTGCTTGATACAATTTGCAGATTTGGCATGCTGTCCCGGGAGAGAACCCTGAACTCGGAGCTCCTGTCTCGTCATGCAGCATGACAGGGGGTGCGAGATCAGGTAGGTCTTGAGAGCTCCACCTGGTAAAAGGGGAGGTATGGTGGATGGGAGGATTCTTCAAAATAAAGATAAGGAAGGTAGGATGAATGGGTTTATTTATTGGAGGCTAGAATTCATCTGATTATCCTAGCAATAATATCTGATTGGACTAGCAATGATTATTGATGTGAGACCAGCCGCGATCAATCATATTACGTGTTCCTCTCGAAATTAGTTTATAAACTTTTATTTATAGTAGCATCTTCTTTCTTTCTTATTTTTTTCTCTCTTTTTAAAATTAGTTCCTGATGCTATTTTTTCTATCTTGGATATACTGTATACTGTATTATTAAGATTTTAGATAATCATTTTAATAGGAATGTCTTCCGTTGGAATTGAGAAATGCATTGCATAATTCTATAATCCTTTATGAAATTCACAACTGAATTACACTGCCACACAAAACGAATTTCCTTTCATATTGTTTGATGCTATCCTGCACGATTAGTCTTACATTTAAAGGTGCAGTATGTAAGTTTGACACATAGTGTATGAACTAGGTATTAAATTCCGGGATCAAAACAAATGCAAGCGCAAGTTGCCAGAGTGATGACCAACAGGAGCAAGTCTGACGATCGAGCCTAAAGGCTGATTTAAATTGTGTTCTAAATTAAAAAAAAGCATGCAGCAGACGATAGAAGAAATATTTTTCATATTAAAAGGAGTTTTTGTTTTAACCAACACCTCGAATTGATATATTAGAATTGGCTTTTATTTCTCACCGGTGAACAACAGAAAACTGACAATGACTATGTTTACATGGACATCAGTAATCAAATTATTTGCTTTAATCTAATTAAGAGAATAATAAGACTAAGATGTTTACATGAGTTGCGTTTGAATGTTCCTTTCATGATCGCGTTTTACATGTTATAGCACATAATTCGATTAACGTCATTGCGCCTTCGCGCTATGCGCATTTCTACTGGAGTTTCATGTCATTTCGAGTGTTTCATTTTTAATTTGTCGACTTTAACTGCAGTTTGGCACTTTCACTTTCATTCAAGGACTTTTTATGTACGTCCTCCGTGACAAACGAGATATTGGATGCAACTATGAACTGCTGGAAGTGTTGTTTTAATGGAAGTTCATACCGCATGCTGAATGGAAGAAAAAAACCTCAGCATTTCACGATGCAGGTATACTGTGGGCTGCACTGACTCGGTAGGTGCAGAGAGTGTCAAAAAGCCATGCTTGTGTGTGTGCGTGTCTATGTGTGTGTGTGGACTACCCTGTCGCAAAAGCGGCTTAAAGTCCTACATGACAGTAATAGTTCGATTAAGGTGTTTACATGTATGTACTGCACTTCAATAATGTGACTAAGATCAGCATACTCCACACGTCATAATTCGATTTCTCTTTAGTTCGATTATGACCTTAATCTGATTAAATTAATAAAAAATGGCTGTTTATATGGTAGACTCTTAATCAGAGTATTGTCTTAATCGCATTAAAATCGAATTATTGGTGTCCATGTAAACGTAGTCAATGATCACCTCAGGTACACCTCATGTGCTTTATTCAGTGTTATATTCTAACAATGTGAGTTTGAATGCTATTTTACGTGGCATTTATTGCCATGCTACACTCTCAGAAATAAAGGTACGAGAGCTGTCACTGGGGTGGTACCTTTTCAAAAGGTACACATTTGTATCTGAAGGGTCTAAATTGGTACTTCAAATATATATTAGTACCTAAACATTTTAAGAGAAACATTTTTGTACTTTTTAGATCTTAATATGTACCCTTGAGGTATTAACATGGACCTTGTAGGTACAAATTTGCACCTTTTAAAAATTGTACCACCCCAGTGACAACTCGTGTACCTTTATTTCTGAGAGTGTACTGAAAGCAGCAGCAGATAGTTCACCTCAGATCTTGAAAATAAAATAAACTGTTTGAAATTGAACTTTAGAACTGTGAAATAATGCAAACCAACATGATATTCAGCATCTACATTTAATAATGTATATATATATATATATATATATATATATATATATATATATATATATATATATATATATACAGTGCTTAATTTGTGAATTGCGAGGTCCCGGAACAGATCGGGGTAACGGATCCGGCATGTTACCCAAGTATGGAGAGGTGTCGCACACGAAAGTTGGGAGGGGAGCGGGGGGGATGGAGTGTCGGTGCGGTGGATGGCGGAGGGGTGTCGCGGAAGAAAGCGAAAGTTAACAGTGGACGGGAGAGAAGGGCGTTTGAGGAGGGAGATCGGTAAATTGAGGTGCCGGATCAGATTTCAGAGGTGCCAGATCCGGCGTGTTCTGGCACAAATTAAGCCCTGTATATATATATATATATATATATATATATATATATATATATATATATATATATATATATATATATATATATATATATATATATATATATATATACTCATTTCAGAGTCTGCTACTGTCCAGCGGAGGTTGCATTTCAGTCACAGACGCATGCTTTAAGAGTCTTTCTGATTGAATGAATGAATGAATGAATGAATGAAATACGCGTTTTTTCAACAAGGCAACCCGAGGTGCTGAAATATAATTGGCTAAACTGGCAGTGGGCGGGTTAAATGACCAAAACAAAGTTAGATGTTCTGGCACGTAAGACACATTTTCAAAGCAGAATATCTTCATGACTTCAGCATTGTTTTTCAGATAGATATGAACGTTCACTTGGCATGTTTCTTAAATATCTGCAAACATATTAGGGTATTTTTATGCTTTAGACGAGTCAAAATTTTACATACTGCACTTTTAATGAAGGCTTATTGGTAACTAATCAATCTAAGCTCACTGTTTACAATGGATCATGATCTGTTCACGAAGATTAATCAGAGGTTACCTGTTTTCTAATATGTGTTTAGATTTGTTTCGGTCAGATTAGTTGCATTGGTTGGTATATTTCACACCAGCTCCAGATTGCAGGTGTGCAAACATCAAATGAATTATTAATTCCTCACCTACGAGCATGCCGAAATGAGATGCAGCTTTTACTCAATCCCCCGGTGCTCCAAACATCTGACTGAAAGACCTTGGAGCATTTGCTTTTAATATCACATTGCATTTCTCTCCACGTACAGCGTGTTCTGTTGGGTGAAGATCTGTTGTGGCGGATTATCTCGGAATTCAATCACACCATCTCTCTGTGGTGTTACGGTTTGTTTTAACTCGTGGTTGCTTAGTAACCTCTCTCTCCCATTTGTGTATCATTCAATACTCTCTCTCTTTCTCTCTCTTGTTCGCTCGTTCTTTGTTTATCAGACACAGATTCGACTAAGCTGCACTTGTGTGACCATGAAGGATTACAGTTATGGGCGAACCATAAAGCTGACAGGTACATAATGGATATTGCAAACAAAAATCACAGAAAAGGGTTATGAATGGGAATAAAATGTCACAAAATGTATAATATATTTCTGTTTAACGGAGAGAAGATTTTTTCAACACATTTGTAAACATAATAGTTTTAATAACTCATTTCTAATAACTGATTTCTTTTATCTTTGCCATGATGACAGTAAATAATATTTGACTAGATATTTTTCAAGACACTTCTATACAGCTTAAAGTCACATTTAAAGGCTTAACTAGGTTAATTAGGTTAACTAGGCAGGTTAGGGTAATTAGGCAAGTTATTGTATAACGATGGTTTGTTCTGTAGACTATCGGAAAAACATATAGCTTACAGGAGCTAATAATTTTGTCCTTAAAACGGGTTTTTAAAAAATTAAAAACTGCTTTTATTCTAGCCAAAATAAAACAAATAAGACTTTCTCCAGAAGAAAAAATATTATCAGACATACTGTGAAAATTTCCTTGCTCTGTTTAACATAATTTGGGAAATATTTAAAAAAAGAAAAAAAAAATCAAAGGGGGCTAATAATTCTGACTTCAACTGTATATATTAGGGTGAAGAACGACTAAAATAATTTTGTCGTATTAGTTTTGTGTTTCTTATTGCAGACCTAAAATATAAACCGTGAACAGATTTTTCGCTTGTAGTATACTGTGTACCTGTCTTTAGTGGCTTTATAAATTAGGTTAAAACAGGGGTGTTAGAGGACCCTAAAATGTGACAGACCTGGCTATTTAGGTTATGGTTATTTAGGCTAATAAAATACAGAAGACAAAGGGAGAAGGATGTTAAAATAAACAAACAAAAAAAAACCCTCACCTTTCAAAGGCGCCGTTTACACGAATGCGTTTTAGTTTTAAAACAAATAAGTTTTGCTACGGTTACGCCATCCGTCCACACTAAGCCGGAGTGTTTTGAAAATGCTGGAGAGGTCGTTTTCATTCTAAAACGCTGCTGCTCCGTCTTAGTGTGGATGGGTGAAAACGGAGACATCTGAAAACAGAGGCGTGGCTGCTGAGATTGGCTACCTGATTGGGGCTTTTGGGTCATTGCGTATCCTTCCCTTATTCATCAAGCCCCTATCACATGACTATAACTCTACCGGAGTACGGCAGACCAGCCTTCACTGTAAACAACAACATGGACAGAAATGGGAGCGTTGTTTGCACTATTGTCCGTTTTAGGCGCCATTGTGCAGTTAAACTCTGCCTTTTTTACTACAGCAGCTGCATATATTCGCAAGAAGCAAGCTATTGTTCGAGCACTCTCTAATCACTCGCGTTCATTGTTCAACCAGCGTTTGTTGACTAACAATAACCAAATGCCGAGCAAGACACATTCTTTCTGTTTATACTTGAATGTGCATGCCCAGAGTGCACAAATGGTCACGTGATATACGTTTTTGGTGGAGTAGTGTGGACGGAGATATGTTTAGAAACGCTAGATGAAACGCTAGTATGGATGCGGATAGTTTTTGATCTAAAACGCAGTTTCAAAACGAAAACGCATTAGTGTAAACAGGGCCAAAGATCACCAACAACATCACTGAGAAATAGTCACGGCATAGCGGCATCCGTCACGTTTTAGGGTCCTCTTGAAAAATTTCCGCTGTGTTCCGAAGTTTTTGGAAGTATTGTGAGAAAATGCAGTGCGTTTGATGTGAGGTGAGGATGAAAACAGGGGTGTGGATCCAAATGCAGGTTTATTTAGCAGAATGGTCAGGCAAGCAACAGTCAACATAGGGGCAAACAGATGTATAGCTACACGCAAATCCAGATTCATAGTCAAAATAACAGGTGAGTGGTCAGAAGGCAGGCAGCAGACAGGGATAAACAATAAAACAAACAAAACAAAGTGAGGGTCAAAACCACCAAGAAAAGGCAAGGAATACGCGTTGTAATGTCACAGAAACAGATAACAAGACTCAGCAACAATGTGTGTGTTTGTGCTGTTTTTATAGTCCTTGTAATCGGTCTTGAAGCAGCATCAGCTGTGTGAGTCTAATCAATGGAGACTTGGAGCAGGTGTGTGTGTGTGTTGCATGACAGTACTTGTAGTTCATATGAGACAGGATTGTATGTAAATGTGAATGTTCTCCAGCGATCTAACCTTTATAGATCACTGGTGATCATGACAGTGTTGTGAGGATTTACAGCATGTTTGCTGTCAAATGGATTAAAATCTTTTCGTAATTTGCTGGCGTTTTTTTGTAATTACGTGTGTTTTCTTGAATTGCAGCACATTAAGCTCTCTCGGCTACCGTAGAAATGCCTTAATTGTGAGGGACAAATTGGCTATTGTTAAACCATGTTTACTACTCAAAATATAATTTACAAGAAAACCAGGAATGTTTGTATGTTTTTTTTCAAAGAAGATGCTACTTTATTTCAGGGGTAATATTGACAAAATAATACAATTTCAAATGACATGAATAAAAACGAGAGACCCTAAAAATAAATCGTAAATCATAAGAACATTTTCATTCATTTTATTTTTATTAATATCATTTAAAATTGTATTATTTTGTCAATAGGCCATGATCTGTTTATTTTTATGAGTAACAAGACAGATGCGATTTTTCCAATATTATTTATTTATTTATTTATTTATTTATTTTTATTATTTATGCTGCACGGTTGGCTCAGTGGTTAGCACTGTCACCTCACAGCAAGAAGTTCGCTGGTTCGAGTCCCCGCTGGGTCAGTTGGCATTTTGAATGTTGCGTCTGTGTGTTTGCCTCTGAGTGTTGCGGTTTCCCCCACAGTCCAAACACATGCGCTATAGCTGAATTGAATAAGCTAAATTGGCCGGAGTGTATGTGTGTGAATGAGTGTGTATGGATGTTTCCTTGTACTGGGTTGCAGCTGGAAGGGCATCCACTGGGTAAACTATATGGTGGATAAGTTGGCGGTTCATTCCGCTGTGGCGACCCCTGATAAATAAAGAAAAATGAATGAATTTATTTATTTCTTTGTTCATTTGTTGGTTTGCTTACATATTTGTTTATTTATTTATAAATTTGTAAGCATTTTATAAGAATATTTTTTCATAAATTAAGAAAATAACAAATATCGCATGTTTTCATGTTTATATTGACATTTGGACAACATATGTAAACTTTTATTTACACATTTATTTTTTACTTTATTTGTAAACTTTTTATTTTTTATATTACTATTTTTTTTTATAACCATAATGATAATCATACAATATTTTGGGGCGTGTTTTGTGTGATGAGACCTTAGTTAACCAGTCATGAACAGACCTAGATAGAAATTGTGAGATAAAATGTCACAATTACCTTTTTTAGTGTTTTATTCAGTGGCATTAACAAGTCATTTACACATGCTTAATTTGACCGTCATTCTCTCTCTTAATAATAACCTCTTTAATAACCATAATGTCTCAAGCCTGTGTTATTACAGTAATGTAGCTATAAAAATGGATTTAGAATTAGCAATGAAAACTTGGGATGAGATGTGCAAGAAATTAGCGGTTTATGAACAAAAAACTAATAAATGTATCAAGCATATGGTATCATGTGGTATCATAGTATAAGAATAATCATTGATGTGAACTTACCACCTTGTGTATTATTTTTTTCAAATAATTCAACAGCCCGTAATCAATCCACTATTAATTAACTAACATTTCTATACAATTACTGTTCAGTTAATCGATTTCCTAGTTTACTTCACTAGCTAAAATGGTAGAGTTTGTCAGTTCTGCTTCTGTCAAGAAGACAAAATGCCGAAGAAGGTTTTAAATTTGTGGGGGAACAAAATCCATTGTAGCAGAATTGGAAAACACTACCAAGACCAGGCCATTCATTCTTCCAAAATCTGCAATTATCAGAAAATTGACCAAGAGGACCACTATAACACTGCCAAGAACTGCAGAGCTCTGAAATGGGACAGGCTGTCTAGACATCTGATCCCTTTAGCGGTTAACAGATTCAGCTTCTTCTTCTATTTTCTTTCTTTTTTTGTTCAAAAGGGCAACAGTAAAACAAGTTATGCAACAGAATAGTAAAATATAGTTTTGCAGGAATATTATGGACTATAACTTTGAGCTGTTTGGCAAAGCAGATGCAAATTATATTAAATATCAAACAGTTGCCCTGTATCATGCTTTTTACATATTTCTGTTCATATCTATGACTTTTAATTTCCAGTTTTTGTATGACGTCACGGTCTATCAGGCTACATCTCAATGCATAGAAAGCTGATTTGAGGATTTCATACAAAAAAAATCAGACCATTGCAACATGATCTGTTTATTTGGTTTTTACTATTAATAGTAAATGATAGTTTGAGTAAATGTATGTCAAATTTCAATTAAAGGTATGGACATTTACATTATTGATATGCCGAATAGTCAAATATATATGGAAAATAAATCAATACAAATAAAGAGAATAACAAAGAGGTTCACAGACCTCAGATAAACATGAAAACAAGTATTTATTCAATTTTAAACAGCACAATACTAATGTGTTAACTTATGCTTTGTTTCCACTGAGTGGTACCGTGCAATTTAGTACCATACAGTATGATTTGGTACAAAAAGTTGGGATTGATGTCATTCTCAAGGTTTTGACTTCAAATTAATTTGTTTAGTTTAGTTTTTGATGTGTTTTTTTGGACATCATGGTTGAGGTCAATGAACTATATGCACAGCTAGTGTTTTTCAGCCAGTGATAAACTGCCAGTGAAAGGTTAATGTGACTATTTTTAATTTCATAAGGTTCCTTTTACAGTATCGATGTTCTAATGTAATTAAAATACATTCAGTTAAACAGACTTAAGCATTCATTTGATTGTTTAACTGTAAAATGAGATGAAAAACTGTTTAAATGCAAGCACCGTTAGTAGCAGGAGGCTAGCACAGAAATTCAATTGAAATCACTGGGGTTAAATACATTTTTTAAGCTTAAAGGCATGGCAGGGAAAAAAGGAATTTAAATGAACGTTTCTTATCCGGTCCGAGAGCCACTTTATTCATTTATTTTGTTTATATTTGGCTTTTTCCCTTATTTATCGGGGGTCGCCACAGCAGAATGAACTGCCAACTATTTCGGCATATGTTTTACAAAGCACATGCCCTTCCAGTCACAACCCAGTACTGGAAAACACCCATTCACTCTTGATTCACACACACATTCATTCACTAAGGCACATTTAGTTTACTCAATTCATCTATACCGCATGTCTTTGGACTGTGGGGGGAACCGGAGTATCCAGAGCACCAACTTGGGTAGAACATGCAAACTTCACACAGAAATGCCAATTGGCCCAGCCAGGACTCAAACCATCTTCTTGCTGTGAAGGGACAGTGCTAACCACTGAGCCACCGTGCCACCCACTTTATATTGTATATCAATAAGGCAGTGAAGATCACTGATTTCTAAAGAAATCAGATCTTAAATATGACATTTTGTAATGGCAAGACAAACTTGGGCTGGCTGACTGAAAATTTGAAGTCTGTGTGCATATACCCCATTAGATGTCTTTCTGTCATCAAACCCTGCAGGCACAGGACGTCAACATGACGTCATATTGACGTTGTACCCCAACGTACCCCAACGTCATGGGGACGTTGGATTTTGTTTGGAAATGAAAATCGGGTTGACGTCAGAACCCAATGTCAGGCCGACGTCAATGTCCAACGTCCAACCTAAAATCAACCAAATATCAATGTCTAATCATATTACACCTTGACGTTGTGTGGACATTACCACTATAACATCTATCAGACGTTGGATTTTGGTCACTTTCCAACACAACCAAAAATCAACCAAAACTGTTATTGGACGTCAAAATAACATTGTCCTTAGACGCTGACTAGACATTAAATTTGGGTCACCTGACGTCATGACCCAAAATCTAACCTATTATTAAAACGTCTTATGATGTTGTGTGCCGGCTGGGAAGTGTCTGCTAGGAAGAAAGACAATAGGTGAGATTTAACAGTTGGTTAAGGTGATTTACACTGAGAAGAGAACCCTTTAATCACTGCTTTATCAAATCGTGTCTGGTTAGGATGTGGTATAGGAAGCATCTCAGCCATTCAAACTACAACATAAAACCCACAGCTTAACAAACCATTCTCCCTGACCTACTCTATCTCTCACACAATCGCAAATCCCATGTGTAACTGCGTTGTTTAGAGGAATATTCAAACACACATAAACAGCTTACTGAGTCTGACAGTAGGGGCTTCTAACAGAGGGCTCTTGTTGCCTGTTCTCCTCTGTTAGCGGCCCTAGAACATGGCGTTCCAGTGAGAGCGCACTTTTCCTGGCTGTCTCATTTAGTCTATAATTACTGATAATGTTCTCAGAGGCAGCTCCATTTTATGACGCACACTGGTGGCAGGGCTAAACAAATTAAAGAGAGAGAGAGGTGTGGGAAAGAGAGCAGTAAATCAACATGCCGGAGACAAACAGCAGCGGTGTTATTCATATCTGCTCCAGGGGGCCACGGCTCGTTGTCCACCTCTGTCACATTGCGGGCACCTCTGTTGTTGTTAAATAACGCCTATGGTTTTGACCTGCTACTAGTGCTGTAACAAGCTATTAATCTGGTGAAGAATTCATCTAATCATCGATTATTTCACTGATTAATATTCAGCTGGGCTTTATCCATTATTCAGCTTATGCAGTTTATGAGTTATACCTATAACTAATAAATAAAACAAGGAAAGCACAGCTTTTTAAACTGTCTTTTAAGAGTCCATATATGCTTCTACAACAGGCTTATATACCCAACCTTGTCACACTTTATTTTGACGGTCCGTTTGTTGAATTTAAGTTACATTGCAACTAATTATCATTAGATTATAAGTAGACTGTTAGGTTGGGGTTAGGGTTGGGGTTGGGGTTAGGGTTAGTGTAAGTTGACATGTAATTGCAAAGTTTCTTATAGTCAGTTAAATGTCTGTTGAAGGACTGTTAAATGTCAGTGTCAACAGATATTAAGCAGACAGTCTACTAATACTCAAATGGACCATCAAAATAAAGTGTTACCCACAACCTTCCAAAAGTATTGCTGTTGATCCCAGTTGTAAGAGCAACATATAATAACTTGACTTCTAGTTGATCATTTGTAAAAGTGGCAGAAGGTAGATTTTTCCAATAAATCATGTGTTGAACTGCATCCCAATCAACACAAATACTGCAGAAGACCTACTGGAACCCACATGGACCCAATATTATGACAGAAATCAGTCAAGTTTGGTGAAGGAAAAATCATGGTTTGGGGTTACATTCAGTATGGGGGTGTGCGAGAGATCTGCAGAGTAGATAGCAACATCAACAGCCTGAGGTATCGAGGTATATTTGTGCTGCCCTTTACATTACCAAACACAGGAGAGGCCAAATTCTCCAGCAGGATAGCGCCCCTTCTCATACTTTAGACTCCACATCAAAGTGCCTGAAACCAAAGAAGATCAAGTTGCTCCAGAATTGGCCAGCCCAGTCACCAGGCATGAACATTATTAAGCATGTCTGGGGTAAGATGGACGCATTGAAGATGAATCCCAAAGAATCTTGATGAACTTTGGGAGTCCTTCTAGAACGCTTTCTTTGCCATTCCAGATGACTTTAGTTTTTTGAGTCATTGCAGAGATGTACAGTACTGTATGAATTCAGTCCTCCAAGCTCATGGGAGTCATACACAATATTAATTCTTTTTCCACTGCACCATGACTTTATATTCTATACTGTACATTATTTCTGTTAAGTGACAAGACTTTTGTCAGACCTTACTGTCCTAATTTAATAATTAATAATCATGAGCTTGATCATATTTTATTAAAATAAGCGTAATCTAGAGGCCTTTGTCTTTCATATAAGCTACTTCTGATACCAAATGATCAACTAGAAGTCAAGTTATTATTTGTTGTTCCTAAAACTTGGATAGGCGACAAGACTTTTGTCAGGTAATCTACATTACATACAAGGCCAAAACATGGTTTAATTTTCTCACAATTTTTAAATCATCTAATTTCTCAAAGGCTATCTTTTACATAAAACGCTGTGGCGACCCCTGATGAATAAAGGGACTAAGCCAAAGGAAATACATATAAACGTAAGTTGAAGTGCATAAGTATATACATATAATATATACTGTATATACAGAGTATATGCAGTTTAGTGTTAGTGATGGTGTTCTAGGCAAAACTCCATAAAAAGGGGCTAACAGAACAGAACTTGTAAGCGTTCATAAACAATTATGACTGATTATGAGCTAATGTAAACATCAGAAACATGAGGCTGATTACCATGTGCTTGGCTGATACTTCGAACAAATATCATAAATGAGCTAGGAGGAGTTGGTGGTGGAGAGAGTGTAGAATTGGTGAGGAGCAAAGCACTGAAGAAAGATGTTTTATTTCCCCCTTTTGAATATTTCAGATTATGGAAGCAATATTTTTAAAAATAGTTCACACAAAAATAACTCAGTTTATCCTTTCTTCTGTTTAAGCCTTAGAGCTTTAACTTATTCAGGTTGAAAGCATGGCAGCAGAAGGTTTACTCACACAGACTGGGCTTCTTGCTGTGAGTGTGTTAGTGTAGGGAAATAATCAATGAGTTAACATGCAAAGCCATGCTGAACATATGGTCGGCCAAGCATCCGTAATGACATACTGCCAAAGCAATCATTCCCACTCACTTCTGCGTGTGTGTGTGTATGTGTGTGCACACTTTTGTCTGAGTATGCGTTTATGTGTGTTGTTTGAGAGTCATTCTTAGGTCCCACCCACACTGCATCGGATTTAGGTCAATTCGCAAATGTTTAATATTGCCTTTCAACTACACACCGGCACTGTCCTAAAACAAAATTTTTGGATAATGGGGTTACAACCTAAAAATCTCACATAATTCATTCATTCATTCATTTTCTTTTCGGCTTAGTCCCTTTATTATTCTGGGGTTGCCACAGCGGAATGAACTGCCAACTTATCCAGCTTATGTTTTACGCAGCGGATGCCCTTCCAGCTGCAACGCATCATGGGAAACATCCATATACACTCATTCACACACATACACTACGTGAAGTTTGTTTGTAAGTGAAGTTTCACAAACTAATTTCGAAAGGAGCACGTGATATGATCGACTACAGCTGATCCTTGTCGCTAATCATTAGCTAGCCTATCAGATCATTCTAAAACTACTATAATAAATACCTAAAACTCCATTCAATATCTTCGTTTTTGGAAAACCCTCCCCCCTCTCCTATCCTTTCCTTCTCCTCCTTCATGATCGGGCAACACGGTGGCTCAGTGGCTAGCACTGATGCCTTGCAGCAAGAAGGCCACAGTTTCAAATTCTAATCGAGCCAGTCGGCACTCCCTGCGCGGAGTTTGCATGTCCTACCCGTGTTTGTGTGGGTTTCCTCCGGGTCCTCCGGTTTCCTCCCACAGTCTAAAAAACATGTATTGTAATACAGTTATAAGCACTTAACGCATACATACATAATTAATTAGATATTAGCCTGAGTATAAGGGGGGGCACTCGAGAAACACCTGATCTCGTATCCCTCCTAACGCTTATTGACCAGGCGGGAACCTTGGGCTCATCAATCTCCGAGCTCAGGGTTCTCTCCCGGGACAGCATGCCAAACCTGCTATCATAGTTGAGCATTATCTAAGTGTGAACTCTTGAAACTATTTTTGAGAGGATCACGTGCTTATGACTGCTTGGAGCCGGCCCCGCATTATTCAATTCATGATTCATCAATCAGACGATTCCTAATCCACTATAAATACCCTAAGTTCCAACAGTCATCTTCGTTTTGAAGAATCCCTCCTTCCACCCCTACTCCTTTCCTAGACGGGTGGCACGGTGGCCCAGTGGTTAGCACTGTTGCCTTACAGCAAGAACGTCACTGGTTCTAGTCCTTACCAAGCCAGCCGACGTTTTTGTGTGGAGTTTACACGTTCTCCCCGTGCTCACGTGGGTTTCCCCCGGGTTTCCTGGTTTCCAATCCAAATCGGCACCATAGACATGCTCCTAGTAAGTAGTTATCTCTTAAGAGCAATCACTATCTGTTCATTAGCTACTACAGCAGGGGAGTTCTCAAGATCTACTTGAGCTCAAACTTCCCTCTCGCCTTGCAAACGGGAGGGAGCTCCGGGCTCGAGGATCTTATAAGCTTAGGGCTCTCTCCTGGGACAGCATGCCAAACAAGCTTTATAATCAATCATCAGCTAAGTGTGAACTCTTGAAGGACAATTTAGACTACCCAATTCACCTATACCACATGTCTTTGCACTTGTGGGGGACACCGGAGCACGCGGAGGAAACCCACGCCAACACGAGGAGAACATGCAAACTCCACACAGAAACGCCAACTGACCCAGCCGAGGCTTGAACCAATGACCGGGCTGCACTGCGCCACCGTGCAGCCCGTCACATAATCATATATATATATAAAACACCACATATTTCGGAAACAATGACATCAATGTACCACATGTCCAGATTAAGAAGGAAGAACCCTGCATATCAACTGGTAAACAACAATGGAGGTCATGCATTCTCCATTTTCTTCTTGTGTTTACAGTGTGTCTGTACTCTGCACGATGAAGAAGAAGGACTTCATTACAAGCTCACTGCCTTCTTCTTAGTGTATCCCGCAGCTCTGTGTTTGTTTACCGCGCCACATATAGGTCTGGCATACTTATTACACTGTCTTGTCTATTACACCTGTCTTGTGGACATAGACATTTCTTGAAATGAGAAGTGTATGGATATTAAAGCTTTAGAGTCTGGACAAATCATTAGACATCTTTATGCTTCTATAAGTAGCATGAATACTATATATATATTAGTGCTGGGCCGTTATCGGCGTTAACATGCTGCGTTAACGCGAGACTCTTATCGCGCGATAAAAAAAATATCGCCGTTAATCTATTCTCAAAGTTGGGTTGAGAGCTGGGTCTATTCTACGCAAGCTATGATGACTTTCACCTTGATATACTAGCGCGGATGTATACCTGACCGGTGAACCGTCCGACAAAATAGTGCCTTTTGAATAAATCAGCTGGATGCCCTTCTGGATCTTTCATTTCCTCGAAGACACTACCAGGGGCGGATCTATACCCCATTTGCCACCCCAGCACTAGTGTCCTAGTGTTCTAAAAATAAAAGCGTTTCCTTAACCGATTTACAGCAGCGACTCTCTATTTTGATGACATAAAAATAGCGTATAGTGTGACGAGCGTCCCAATCATCTATCAGCGTCGCCCCGAAAAGCAAGGACGGACACCTAGAAGAGCTAGTCAGAAACTAAGCGATCCCTTCGGGTGATCAAGCGCCTTCAGCAGGCCACTAACCACTGTCTCCTACAGATTATAGTTCGTGAACTCTGCACTTGAGCACATCCACACTGAGAGTGAGCACAACGCACCACCGAAACTTCGCGAACCTTTAATTATGTTTACATCTTACCTTCGTTCAATTAAACCACCCTCCGGGGTTTGTTCACCGGTATTTCCGTTGTTGCTCTTTATTCCACGCTAATACTCATAAATAATAGAACAAAATCTCGTCTTTTTATTAAAGCATAGTCCGAACAAACGACTCTTATGAACTGCTTTGTTTTAGTGAATCAATTAGTGCAACTAGCGAGATCATCACACACAGATGACTCAATCCGACTCTTTTAGCAAACTGAAGCAGTTATTTTGATATCTTTGTGTATATTAATGACTAACAGCTTAACTGTAAACTATTTTCAAAAGTATGTTGTTCAGTAGCTTGCATCTTCAAGATTGTCCGAACCTTTGATGAATGGTGTCAGTGGTCTGAACAAACAACTCTTATGAACTGCTTCGTTTTAGTGAATCAAGACATTTATTGCAGCGAGATCATCACACAAACAAATGACTTAATCGTCAATCAGGCTCTTTTAACAAACCAAAAGTGTTTTTTGACCAATATCCTCGCGTATATGACTAACAGCCTAACTGTAAACTATTTTCAAAAGTATATTGTTCAGTAGCTTGAATATTCAAGATTGTCCAAACCTTTGATAACTGGCGTCACGTGACAACAACGCATTTGGCCGTGTCCAGTCCATCGATATGCGGAAGTTGAGAAACAAATCCAGGTACTGAATTACTTTAATACTTAAAAAATGAATGCCAAATTAAGGTAAAAAAAATCTATGTGTTGTCTGAGATAGTTGCTTGCTAGTTATATGACAACTAAATAGCAAGTTTTTTTTTATCTTTTTGAATTATATTTATTGTTAGCCTTACCTTGTTATCTAATCGAAAATGTTCAGTGTAGTGTATGTTGTGTATTATTTGTTTTTGACTTAAGGAAACTTGATTCACTGAGAAGTTGTATCCATATGCAGTCTGCATTGTTTGTCATGCTTTGTTAATCAAATTTTGCATAGAACTCAGCAAAGAGAAGTTAAACATGCCATACCATCTCCTTTAATTTATTTGATTTTCCAATCCAGATATCAGGTTCAAGTCAATCACACATCAGCCTTTATTTCATTTTTTTAGGACAATGTAAAAATGTGCTCCCTAGTGTATACACCGAATAAGAATAGCGTTCCTTGAATCCACAAAAACAATGCAAGGATGCTTGCTTTAGTGTTGCCACCCCTCATAATTTTAATGCCACCCCATGAATAATTTTTTTAGATCCGTCCCTGGATATTGATTATGCTTACATGGACATCTGTAATCTAGTTATTTGCCTTAATAGACAATAATATAATTAAGGTGTTTACGTGAAGTGCTTTCATGTAAGAGTTGCCTGTAATTTTGGGTGACTTATTTCCCGACTAATTATGGAAATTATGGCGAAAAGTCCTACATGACGGTAATAGTTTGATTGTGGTGTTTACTTCAATAATGCCACTAATATCTGCATACTTCACGTCTTAATTCCATTTTTGTTTAGTTCAGTTATGACTTTTTAGTCATTATTTGGGTAGCACACATATTCTGAATGCCTTCGGCAGAGTTCAAATGAGGCATTTTAATCTAGATTAACCTAGATTAATTTCAAAATTAATCTAGATTTAAAAAATGAATCTATGCCCACCTATAATATATATATAATATATAATTTTTTTCCACAGTGATACTCGTACATCGTTTCATAATATTTTGTGTAAAAAAAAGAAAAACTTGCTGGTTGAATAAAAGTTCAAGTCAGAATTTGTCAGGGGTATAAATATTTTTAGGCTTGACTGTATATAAAATGATCAAACATGGTGGTTTGTCCAACTATTGAGCTAGGGAATAAAGGTACTATAATCAATTAGAAAAAAGTAATCTAGCCCTGAAGATTCCAGTGCTGGACTACACAGATTTTCATTAATTTAAAAATCTCACTAAATTACCAAGGCTAAAAGTTAAGTATTAAGCAAAATAGTATTAGGGTGCTATTATACCACAACTATTTGATAAAAACTGATAATATTTTGGGAAAGTTTTGTGTAAAAATGTTAACATTGCCTAAATGTTTGCCATTGTTTACTTAAATTACTAATGCAGGGCTGCATGGCAAGCCGGTAGTTGCTAATGACATACATGATACAAGACAATTTAAAGATACAAGATAGTTTAACGAAATGTAAGTTCAAATGATTCGTACATTTAATTTCATTCAATGTAAATTAATGTTTTACCATAAGTACCATAGGTACCTAGTTAGCCAGCAGCTAGTTCTCTGCAACACTGAAGCTTAACAGGGCTGTGCCCAGTCAGTACCTGGACAGGAGACCTCTTGGGAAAGCCAGGTTGCTGCCAGAAGTGGTGTAAGTGAGACCAGCAGGGGGTGCTCAATCTAAGGTCTGTGTGGGTCTCAATGCCACATTATATTGATGGGGCCCTTATTCTGCTCTGTGAGTGCCGTCTTTCCAATGAGACGTTAAACCAATGTCCTGACTTTGTGGGGTTGTTAAAAATCACAGGATGTCCTTCGAAAAAGAGTAGGGGTTTAACCCCGGCATCCTGACCAAATATGCCCTCTGGCCTCTGTCCATCATGGCCCCCTAACCATCCCCATATCATAATTGGCTTCATCGCTCTGTCTTTTCCCCACCAATCAGCTGGTGTGTGGTGTGCAGTTTGGAGCAATGTGGCTGCCGTCGCGTCATCCAGGTGGATGCTGCACACTGGTGGTGGATGAGAAGATTCCCCCCTAAAATGTGTAAAAGTGATTTGAGTGTACAGAAAAGCGCTATATAAATGTAAGGAATTATCATTATTATTATTATTATTATTATTATTTTCACAAAACAACATTTTTGTAGTTTACAAAGTAATTTTTTTTAGAAAAGTAAAAAAAAAATACAAAAAAAAAACTGCACTTAAAAATAATTAAAAAAAGCTTTTTCTTGTCCCTATTTGTTGTTGTCATCTAAATGTACAGCCACAATGTGCAAAAAATTGTCAGTTTTTTTTGTTAAAAAGTGCCAAGTAGTGTCAAATTTAACGTAATTATTAATATTAGCAAATACTATTTAATGACATAGAAGTGTCGTTAAATGTTAATCAAGTAGTGTAGTGGTTAACATCAAATTGTATTGATTTTTTGACAGTTTTCCGACTTACCTTGTCATTTGCTTCTGAAGTAAAAATATGTTAATTTAATAACATTTAGATATTCGTACGGTAAAACAAAAAGGAGTGAATAAGGTAAGCATAACAGTTACAGTATTTAGTGTGTGTGTATATGTGTATTTTAGACCTTCCTAATTCAAGCAGACAGGAGCTGTACTTGCATGACTGGAAATAGCTGCCTTGGGGTGATCCCAAAATGGTCGCCGTACAGGCACTCTTAAAAAAGCACTTTGATTAAACACTGATTCCATGATTCAGTACATGCTGGGGAATCTCTCTGGACCCCTGGATTAAGGGTGTTGGTTCTGGGGTTAAGACTTTGGTTCTCAGCCAAAGCCCTGGGGCTGTCATGTTAATCTCCATGTCGCTCCCCATTAGCATTAATGAATGGAGAAACACTTGTCATGAAAGCACAACACACGGGGTGTGTAATGCCACTGACAGCCAATGAAAGCTGAGTTAGCAAATAAGTCCACCATCCCCTTGCTGTTAATTCATCCTTTTTTGATTTGTATTTAATGATCCCCTAAAATTTAAACCTCTACCCAAATACTATAGTAATTTATAGTAAATACTACAGTGTTTTTAAAGCATACTGTAGTAAAGTGCATTATACTGTATATACCAGCATCACTTTTTTAATGAATACTACAGCATACTGTGTTCAACTGATAAACTATAATAAATACTGTAGTATATTTCAGTTTTACCTTCAGTGAACTGTGGTGTATTGTGGTAGAATATAAATAGTTGTAAAAGCAGTACAGCATTGAATAATTTGTTTAAATTACTATTGTTGATTAGGGCTGAAACGGATCACTGTTGATCCGTGATCCGTACGGATCACAACTCACGGTTCGGAACGCACCTGACCCGCGGATTAATAATTTATTTTGAATTTGTCGGTTAATCCAACATTTATAACCATTGCAGAGAGATCGCCTCACGCGTCATTTAAATCACGTGCATAAAAGCATTTTGGCTTCCCTGTAAGATATGATGATGACGGGAAAACTTGTGTTTGTGCCGGAACACTCCGGATCCGGCACCTCTGAAATCTGATCGGCACCTCATTTTACCGATCCCCCTCCTCACCCGTCCGCTGTTCACTTTCAGTTTCTTCCGCGACTCCCCAATCCTCTTCACTTTCGTCCGCGACACCCCTCTGCCATCCACCGCACAATTAATTAACACATAAGTGCTGGGAGACCATTTTATAGTTCAGATATAAACACTGATGTTTATGGTAAAGATCACCGTTTAATGAAACATGACGCTGGTGAATTTGTGATGCTGGTGAAAGCAATTACATTGTGTAACCAACAGATGGCGACAAACAACCATCAAAATTATGTCACTGAATGTTTTCAAAAATAATAAACCTACAGTATAATTAAACATGAAGTTTTATGTGTGAACTGTTGAATCATTAATTAAAGATAAATATGATCTGTTGTACAAGATGTTACATTTCTATATTTAGCATTATCAGCAACAGTAGCAAAGATCATATTTCATATTGAATACTTTTCTTTTTTCAGCTGGTTCTTTCTTGATTTTTATTTTTATTAACATTACAGGTTCTAATTTCTGTTTGTTTAAAGCAATGTTTGTTTGCAGTAATATTTTTATATAAATGTAAAGCAAATGACATTTGCCTCCTCACTTTTTTGCTGATCCGAAAAATGGTTCAATCCGTGACTAAAAATCCGTAGTGTGATCCGAACTGCAGATTTGTGATCCGTTACACCACTATTGTTGATGTATTACCATAGCAACAAAAATTACCACAACAGATTAATTCATAGACTTTACTATAGTATGGTTTAAAAACACTCCAATATATACTTTAAGTTCGTAAAGTAATTTTTCATGTGCTTCAGCCTACATTTTTTTTTAAATGTAAAAGACGATGCTTCGTATAGGTTTTATTGCAGATTTCACATGACAAATCCACTAGAGGGCACTGTGTACATCTTAAATACGTTACTTAGGGTACGTTTTATTGTACATTTCAGATACACGTCCTTCTTGTAGATGTTCATGAGAAGGCGAAGCTTATGACCTAGACAGCGTACCATAGACCTGTAGTGTTCTCAAGAACAAAAGTACGAGAAAACGGCAATTACATTTGATTAAAATGTAACGCACTTGGCTTGAGTTCATTTAAAAGTTTTTACTATAAATTACCACAGTATTTTTCATGTGGAATACTTTCACAATTCACTGCACTGAGAAGAATATAGTTTACTTCTACACTGCAAATTGAGTTTTATATATACTATACAAACCGTACACGAAAGATATCGAATAAATTCAAGATGTTTAGTAAGGGATAATGTATATCTACCACATTAAATATATAAACATACTATAAATATATTATAGTATTGCGTCATTTGTTTATATTACTATAGTTGTTGTGTTACCATAGCAACTTTAGAATCACCACAGCAGATAAAGTCATATACTTTACTATAGACCCTTTTCACATTTCCGGGTTTCTCCGCAGCAGAAGTCGTCATAGTTGGGTAAATGTAGAGTGCAGTGAATGGGAGAATACAACAAATATTTTTTTTTGCTAAAATATGAAATAATAAAACAAAAAGCCATGATGGTGTTATCAAAACTTTCACAAAAAGGAAAAAAAAATTGTGTGAGACTGATGACAGCAGCCAGAGGAGTAAGCAGATGAAGCGCGAGTAATTTATGTGTAAAGTCAATGCAAAGAAGGTATTAGACCAGGGGTGCTCAGCCCTGTTCCTGAAGATCTACCTTGCTGCAGATTTCAGCTCCAAGCTTAAACAAACACACCTGAACCAAATAATTTGGACCTAAACAGCACTTGATAATTACAGGCAGGTGTGTTTGATATGGGTTGCAACTGAAATCTGCTGAAAGGTAGATCTCCAGGAAAAGGGTTGGTCACCCCTGGATTAGACATCCTGTGTTGCAAACTAGGCGTTTCGTGAGTTTGACGCGCTTCAGACTGCAAAAGAAAGTGGAAGCAAACATCTAACAAATGGAGCAGTGAAACAAACAGAAAAGCAAGCAGCTTACAATGATCGAGATTGTTTCAAGGATGACGGCCGCTGGACGTGACCGAATTGAAGGACATTATTTGTGCTTTACATGTACAACCTATACATTATTATTTACAACCTTTTATTTGGCCTAATCCCTACTGTTTTAGATCTTGTCTTGACCAAAATAAAGAAGCTTTATTTTTATGATTTGTGTCATTGTCATTGTGTCAGATTGCACACCTAACATAGTCGCTAACTAATATGGTAAATAAGATATCATATATATTTATATTTATACACTTATATTTATATATATTTTTGTGTCTATATATATATATATATATATATATATATATATATATATATATATATATATATATATATATATATATTAGAGATGCCACAATTCTCAATACAATATTGAACCGTTCGGTACGACATCCACGGTTCAATACGCGCTTGTGAATTGCGGTTTTTCCGGTTTTACGTTTAAATAATTTATGTACGTTTTATTTCTCTCTGAACTGACTGTGTGTGCCTGAAACTCCTCCCCGCGAGTAAATATTCAATCACTATGCTCTAAAGTTAGGGGGCGCTCCACTATCATTCCACGCTTTAACATGGCGAGCGGCGGTGAAGTGAGGGAGCAATAAGCAATAATGCTGCAGTTAAACAAAGTTATGCCAAGTTGCCAACTGTGCCCTAGTTTAAAGTTCCAAGTATGTACACTGAGGCTAATACGCCCGCACACCGCATTAACGCAGCGGCCGTTCCCATATCACGTCCTTTCCGCTTGCAAGTTTGTTGTTTCTAATGTAAGAATATATGACAATATGCGCGCACACGCAGAGCAACGCGCTTGCGTCTTTGCGGGCGCACGAAGTAGAAAGCATCTCACGGTGAGAGTTGTACATGCCTTTCAGTGGAGTGTAAACAAAAGATATGTTAGACGAATTAATATTAAGATGATTATGTATGCATGAACGCAGATGGCAACAACAGGTTGCAACAACATCTAAATAGCTCACCTAATATAAAGCTTGAATTTACATTAGACCTGATAACCGTCAAATTTTAATTTAATTTTTAATTGTCGCATCCCTAATTGTTATGCAGTTCAAAAAAATAACATGAATGTGTCTGAATGTAGAAGAAGCCTACTTCAGCAATGCTCTGCTTTTGTTGTGCTCTGAAATACAACATTTGAAAGTTTGTAAAAAAAAAAAAAAAAAAGTCTATTGTACAATGCAGTGATGTTATGTAGTTGAAAAATACAATATATTAACATTTTAATGTAGAAAAAGCCAACGTGGGTGTCTTAAGGAGCAAAAATACAACATATATGGGCTTTTATATTGCTGTTGTGTTATCACCATAGCAAGTCATATCTCTCCGGCCCTTCGTTTGGGATGCTTTTCATGAACCGGCCCCCATGACAAACTAATTGAATAGCCCTGGTATAGACTAATCGAACGGAAACACTTCCAACATGACTGCACATCTGCGTCGCCATCACCCAGCAATATCACTGTCTGAAGGCAGAATAGCCAAGACAATAATAAAGTACCTCCATAAAACAACAATACCTCACTGAATCCTTCCAGCAAACATATCCAACTGGTTCCGAAAGACATAAAAATAACAAAGGCAGTGTTAAGTTTAATTAAGATGGTTTATTTATATTTACTGAAGTACAAATGTGTTTATTTGAAATGGTCGATTTATGTTCATTAACTTCACATGCATGTTTATTTTTAAAATGTAGGAATTTATGTGTTCCCCAGTTTGTACATAGGCTACCAGCAGCTGTGAGATTCCAGTGTTTTTTTTATTATATTTTATTATATATAATTATATATTTTTATTATATATAATTTTTTTATTATACAATACACTAGGAACTAGTGTACCTTTCTTGGCTTTGAAGTAAAATAAACGAGTATTGCAATAAATCATTTTTAATTTTTTTCTCTTTCTTACTGTTCCTATTGCCTAAGCATAGAATAATAATAAAAAAAAAACACTTATGTGTTCAGCCATCAGAACCGAACCGAACCGAAAACAGTGTTAAAAAACCGAGGTATGTAATTAACCGTGATCTAACTGTATTGTTGCATCTCTAATGTTTTACAGAGCGAAGAAATTTTCACAGTATGTCTGATAATATTTTTTCTTCTGGAGAACGTCTTATTTGTTTTATTTCAACTAGAATAAAAGCAGTTTTTAATTTTTTAAACACCATTTTAAGGACAAAATTATTAGCCCCTTTAAGCTAATTTTTTTTTCGATAGTCTACAGAACAAACTATCGTTATACAATAACTTGCCTAATTACCCTAACCTGCCTAGTTAACCTAGTTAAGCCTTTAAATGTCACTATAAGCTGTATAGAAGTGTTTTGAAAAATATCTAGTAAAATATTATTTACTGTCATCATGGCAAAGATAAAATAAAATAGTTATTAGAAAGGATTTATTAAAACTATTATGTTTAGAAATGTGTTGAAAAAATCTTCTCTCTGTTAAACAGAAAACAGGGAAAAATAAACAGGGGGGCTAATTATTCAGGGGGGCTAATAATTCTGACTTCAACTGTATTTAAATATATAAATTGTCTGCAAATTTCTGGGAATTACCAACACAAAATCAGTCATTTTTATTGTAAAAAATAAAAAAAAAAAAAGAGAAAAAACTAGGGGGTCTGATATATGCATATAAATGTTAATAGGTTTTTTTTAAATCAACATATTCAAAACTTTCAAAGATTTAAGATTATGATGTCTTGTAAAAAGGATCCATTACCTTATTTTTCACGTACGAGCGGGTGCATCCCATGCAATTTTTTGGGCTCAAGACTTTCGGTCTCATTCCCCTCCATTGATTTTTTTAAATGTTAAAAACGGCTTGTTATGCTGCTTCATGTTGCAAACTGATCTTTTCTTATTACATTATTCGAATTTTATGTATAGTCAAAAACACACTTGTTTGTATAGCAACAATTTCTGCCGTTTATTATTACTGGTCATTTTTCCCGTAGGCAACTGAATCGGAAAACAATCAAAAAAATTGTCGCACTTCAGCATTGAGGAATAAGGTCACTAGTGTCCCAGCAGCCATAAAACATCATAAGACGTTAATAATAGGTTAGATTTAGGTTGTGACGTCAGGTAACCAAATTTCAATATCTAGCCAGCATCTAAGGACAATGTTATTTTGATGTCCAATAACGACGTTGATATTTGGTTGATTTTAGGTTGTGTTGGAAAGCGATCAAAATCCAACGTCGCACCAACATCTTAATCCAACATCATATTGACGTTAAATACTGACATTTATTCGTCAGGTATGGCAACCAAAATCTAATAGATGTCATAGTGCTAACGTTGACACAACGTCAAAGCTGTAAGATCATTAGACGTTGACATTTGGTTGATTTTAGGTTGGACGTTCTGACATCAACTCGATTTTCATTTCCAAACAAAATGCAACGTTTCCTGACATTGGGGTACAATGTCAATCTGATGTCATGTTGACGTCCTGTGTCTGCTGGGATGGTTCAAAAGCACTACAGTATTTACTATAAGTTACTAACGTTTTTTTTCATGTGGGTATTGTGAACTGCAATTTCATTTAATTAAAATGAAAAGCACTTGGCTTGAGTTCATTTAAAAGTCTCGAAAAGTATTTACTATAAATTACTATAGTATGTTTTCATGCAGGTATTGTGAACTGCAATAACATTTGATTAAAACAAAAGGCACTTGACTTGAGTTCATTTAAAAGTCTCACATGAAATAGTTTAAAAATGAATGAATCTCATTTGAATCTGTCAGCTGTGTAAACACACAATACATATCTCGAAGATGAAGCTGGTGTTTACTTAATGTAGCTGTAAATCACAACGCTGATGTTTCCTTTGGACTGCACTGGCTAATGGCTTATATATCACTTTGTGGTTTAGGCAGCATGCATGTTTCCTTTAAAGGAGTTAAATGGATAGGCGGGGAAACCTTGCAGTACAAAATGCGGTCAACCTCTTCCTTTAGCCATGTCCAAAACCTCAGAAATGTTCAGCCACAAAACACACACACACACTGAAAGGCAGACATGATTGTTGTTACGATCACCACATTGTGCATATTCCACCCACCAATTTAATGTTTTGTAGTAGGTTTATCATGCCCTTTTACTTATCCGAGTGGAAGAAATTGTCCCCGCTCTGAGCAAACACACCCAAACACAGGAGCTGCATTGTGAGCGCTGCTTGTTATTTTGGCTCTTGTATAAAAGATTCTGCTAGGTTAGCCGCAGAAAGTCATCTGGCCACGTTCCCAGAATCCATTGCACATGTTGAGATATAAAAAGTGCTGTGCCCTAGACCTAGATTGCATCTCCAGCATACACACTTTTGTATTATAAAGTTCTATATCTATGGTGAGATATTCTTTTTCTGAAGAGCAGCTGGTGTTTGTACCGACATCAGCGGAATCTCTGCGGTCTCTGGTGTCCTCGTGCACTGCTTACTGTGAAATATATAGAAGGCAAAATAGAATTTATTTGTTCTAATTTAGGCAACACAGCGGATGTCAGGCTGCTATAGATCACATTTAGCGGGCAGGACTTTAAAACAAGCATGTTTGCAGTAGATACTTTGGTGCATTGCACGTGATTTTTGTTTATTTTTAAGCTGTATGCTAATTTTAGTGCTGAAATCAGCCCTAAGGGGCCAGACTGCCTTTGTTTTTTTCAGAGCTAACTTATTTCTTTGTAGATTCAGCAAGGTGCTGGAAACATTCCCTAGAGATTTTGATCCATATTAACATGACAGTATGACCACATTAACAGGCTGATTGGAAATATGTGCTTCGGCCTATTTTTTGTGAAATCATCGCCTTGCAGTTAGGTTCTATCTGTGTTCTAAATGATTTTTCATCATTCCATATAGCAAACAATATTTGTGTAACAGTTCTCTTTCATACATTAACGTGACAGAGACCCCAAATGTACTCTAAATGATCAAAATTTTCTTACATTTGCAAATTGGGGTAAAAAAAACAACAGCAAATGCAGATATAACCTTCTAATTCTACAGTTTTCCGCTTGGAATTATAAGGTCCTATCTGGCAGATCATTACTTTTCAAGAAATACAATCAGTCTGCTTATTAATTTAGTTAAAAAAATTGGTCTTGTAACAATATGTTGATGTAAGTAAAATTTTTGCTTTCTATAACATTTATTTATTTTTTAGGATGACTACTTTTTCTTGTTCAAATTAAGCATACAAGGTGTGCTAAATATTCTGTCAAGTTCAGATTTTAATTTTATGTAATTAATATGGTAACATTTATTGTTGTAATTAAGACCCCATGAATTATTTGCCCTTCAAGGCTTAATATCACATTTAAAGACTTTAAAAGAAAACAAACAATGAGTTTAAAGTTTAATAAACACTGAAAAATGTTTCACTGACTGGATATACACACAAATAAAAATATTTCACATTTAATATATTACATTTGTTTTAACAACGCAGTCTGGTGGAATGACAATTTGTTTCTGATTGCATGCATTTGAAATGCTGATTGGCTCACAGAAAGAATCGTATAGAGCCAAGCAAATGTTCAACTTTGTAGATAAAACTTTTTTTGTTTTTTAAATGAAAATTTAAATGTAGACTTGTAAGAAACATCTCATAATGTAAATAAGTTAATGAAGTTATTTAATGAAGTTAATGTAATTAACTGTAAATAAGTTAATGAAGTTCCTAACGTAAGTTCGAGAGGTGCCTGATCAGTCAGGTGGGTCAGTCATCGTGAGTGTTTATAAGTAGCGGTCCTGCACACTTTCAGTTGACTTTTGTTCCGGCACCCCTCCACCTCCCCATCTCCTCTGTTTTTTCAAAACGTTTTAAAAATGGAGGGTGAGGGGGTGAGGGGATGACTCATACTTGGAGCTTGAGTCAAGCTTTGTGCCTCCTCCAAGGACAAGAGGTATGAGCTCTCTTTGGGGGTTGATAGTTTGACCCCCGGCTTCAGGACAGCAACGCCAAAATCGTTTACCATGTTGATGAAAAATATTGAGCAGGTGAACTCATGAAAAAGGAATATGTGAACAACTCAATTTATTCAAAATTAACAACTCAAATTAACAACAGTTATTCAGTTATGTGATGAAATGTTAAATTTCCCAGTATACTGTTGAAAAATGTAACATATTAAATGTGAAATATTTTTATTTGTGTATTAAATCAGTAAAACATTTTTCAGTGTTCATTAAACTCATTTGCACGTCTGTTTTCTTTTAAAGTTTTTAAATTTGCCTTGAAGGGCAAATACTTAAAATAATTAATGGGGGAAATAATTCAATACATATAATTCAATAATTCATTCATTCATTTTCTTTTCGGCTTAGTCCCTTTACTATTCTGGGGTTGCCACAGCGGAATGAACCGCCAACTTATCCAGCATATGTTCTATGCAGCAGATGTCCTTCAAGCTGCAACCCATCACTGGGAAACATCTATACACACTCTTTCACACACATACACTATGGACAATTTTGCTTACCCAATTCACCTATACCATGTGTCTTTGGACTTGTGGGGGAAACCGAAGCACCCGGAGGAAACATGGGGAGAACATGCAAACTCCACACAGAAACATCAACTGAACCAGCCAAGGCTCGAACCAATGATGAATTAACCAATGAACTGTGATGCGACAGCACTACCTACTGCGCCACCATGTCGCCTAATTCAATAATTCATACATAAAATTAACAGCTGCACTGGACAAAATATTAAGCACAGCCTTGTATGTTTAATTTGAACAAGAAAAAAATATTCATCCTAAAACATTAATTAAATGTTAAAGAAAGCTAAAAATTTACTCTCTCAAACATCAACATATTGCTACAACAAATTTTTATTTTTGAAATTAAATTAATAAGCAGACTGGTTGTATTTATTGAAAAGTAATGCTTCAATTAATGATCTGCCAGATAGAACCTTATAATTCCAAGCGGAAATTGAATTTATAGAATTAGAAGGTTCAATCTGCATTTGCCCTGTTTATTTTACCCTAATTTGCAAATTTAAGAGAACTTTGATAATTTACATTTAGGGTCTCTGGCATGTAATGTATGAAAGAGAATTTTTATGCATATATTGTTTGTTATATAATATCTCAAAATCATTTAGAACGCAGATAGAACCTTAAAATTCTAAGGTGACGATACATAATTACAAACTTTTATTTTGGATGTAATGCACAATGTAATGCAATTACTGTGTCGTTACATTGTAATTAGATTGTAGTTACATTCAAGATAATATTTCATCATGTAAATGCTTCTTAATATATTGCATGTACAGTATTTTGTTATTTATAGTTGGATATGTAAATATACACCGTACACACGTAATTACAAACTTTTATCTTGTGTGCAATTACTGTGTCTTTACATTGTAATTACTATGTCATTAAATTGTAATTACACTGTAAATATATTGTTGTTACATCAAAGATAATATTTATAAACGTAAATGTTTCTTGTATATTTACATTGTCATTACATTATAATTACTGTGTAATAACATTGTAATTACATTGTTATAACATTGCAATTACATCTATGATAGTATTGTAAATGTTTTGTATATTCCATGTACAGTATTTGTGTTATAGTTACAGTATATTATATGTTGCATGTACAGTATTTGGTTATTTATAATTGTTTACGTAAATATACACAGTACACATGTAATTACAAACTTTTATCTTGGTTGTAATTACTGTGTTACATTGTAATTACATTGTAGATACATCCAAGATAATAATTATAAATGTAAATATTTCTTTGTATATTGCATGGACAGTATTTGATTATTTATAGTTATATACATATACACAGTACACACGTAATTACAAACTTTTATCTTGTGAGTGATTACTGTGTTGTTACATTGTAATTACTATGTCATTACATTGTAATTACTTTGCTATTACATTGTAATAACATCCAAGATAATATTTATAAACTTGTTTCTTTGTATATTTCATGTACAGTATTTGTGTATGTATATGTAAATATACCCAGTACATATGTAACTACAAACTTTTATTTTTTGCATGTTATGACATTGTAATTACATTTTTTATAACGTGTCTGAGATGTAATTACAAACTTTCATCTTGTGTGCAATTACTATGTCATTACATTGTATCTACATTGTAGATACATCCAAGATAATATTTATAAATGTAAATATTTATTTCTTACAGTATTTGGTTATTTATAGTTGAATACGTAAATATACACAGTACATGAAATTACTAACTTAATTAATATGTCATTACATTGTAATTACGTTGCTATTGCATTGTAATTACATCCAAGATAATATTTATAAACGTAATTGTTTTTTTTTTTTGTATATTTCATGTACAGTATTTGTGTGTTTACACGTAACTATACGCAGTACATATGTAATTACAAACATTTAAATTTGGATGTAATTACTATGTCATTACATTATAGATACTATGTAATATTATTGTTATAACAATGTAATTACATCTATGATAGTATTGTAAATGTCTTTTTGTATATTTCATGTACAATACAATATGTTTTATATTGTATATTGAAGAGTACAATTGCAAAAAAATATAGAAATAACTTAAAATAGAGATTTTAGTAGTTTTCAGAAACCGTAATTTTTCATTGAGTATTGAAGATTTCAATTGCAAAAATGTTGAAATATAAGACTTTTAAGAGATGGTGGCAATTTTCACAATCAAGAGATATAGTATAATATTCCATCTCATCATCTGCATTGAATGATTTTTACAGTGATTAAAGGGATCATCTTCAAGACAATACTTTCTCTATAAACTTTGTACAAAATCTATACTAAAATCAAAGAGAAACACAAGTTACATGTTTTATGTTTAGTAGAAGTGAATGAGCTGACAGAGAAGCTGACTTAAACTTACTCAGAGGAACGCTGTTGCTGTTAAGCATTGTTTACTTCACTAAGTCAGTTTAACGGTGAAAGGATTGATCCAATAGGCCTATTGATAGAAGGTTAGGGAAGAAATGTCATGCTCCCTTGTAAAAGTATTTTGTAGTATTTTATTTTAAAAAATCAGTATTTAGTCTTGATACATTTGTGGCTGCTGTATTCTGTAGTTTATTTTGATACACTTAAAATTTAGGTATTTAATATTTTATTTTAAAATACATTTCAATGTATTTTTGCCCATCCCTGTCGACCGTTACACTTCTCCTTATTCAAAATTATACGAGTGACATGTCTTGTGTATTCTATAGTCTTTGATGATAACTAGCATGCCACTATCACAATCAGATTATTTTCCTCTGATGTTCAGTTTGAACTAATGTACATACCTAAATGATTTACAGATATTGAGTCAATAAGGGGTGGCGAAGTGGGTAGCGATGTCGCCTGACAGCAAGAAGGTCGTGTAAAACATGTGCTGGATAAGTTGGTGGTTCATTCTGCTGTGGTGACCCCTGATTAATTAAGGGACTTGAAGGAAAATGAATAAATGAATGTCAACAAGGAGCTGTCACGATCACCAGAGATCTACAACCAGAGATCGCTGGTAAATACACTCACATTCGCTAACGGACTACAAATCCGCCATTTTATGGACTACATCTCCATACATGCACTCCGCTCATACACACATATTCCTGATCCTGACTGATTGCACACACACCACCGGAGGATTGTCAAGGACTGATTACACACACTATTTAAGCAGCACAAACACATCGCTGAGTCTTGTCTACTGTTAGTGACATTACAACGCGTTTTCCTTGCCTTGCCTTCAGTGTTCTGAACCTTTGCTTTGTTTTGTTTGATCATTCCTGTATGCTGCCTGCCTTCTGACCATTTGCCTGCTATTTCGACTACGACTCTGGATTGCCCTCATACATCTGTTTGCTCCTGTATTGACCACTGCTTACCTGACCTAGCCAATAAACCTGCATTTGGATCCGCACCCTGTTGTCAGTGTCACATCCCTGGTTACAGGAGCAGACTTATTTTACGCTAATGTGTTTTCATCTTAATATGGTGCTTTAGAACGAAAACTCTCCTTGTCCAGACTGGTTTTTTAACTGCATTTCAGGAAAAAAACATCTTCTTGCAATGCTACATGCACATTCAAGCTTACTGGGTATCCATATTTTGCCCAAATCCATCCTGGCAGTCTACTGGTTGTGTAATGGTCATGTTAGAGGGGCTTGATAAATCAGGAAATGATGTACAATAGTCCAGAAGACCAGTCGGAAAGTGATTGTAGATAGCTGCATCTCTGTTTTCAAAAGTCTGCCTTTCAGTCAGTGTACACTGAAACAAAACCCCAGCATTTCCAAACTAAAATGTGCTATCATGTGCTATATGTGTGTTTTTTTTTAGGATGCTCGAAGATGCCAGAGTAGTGTGAACATCAGGTTTAACCGTAACAAAACATTAGTGTAAGCGGAACCTTAATGAAGTGGACAGTGAGTGTTCTGACTTCTGACTATCTAATGAAGACATGAAGGCTGTTTTTCTTTTATTTTGATTACTTTATAAATGGACATGACTTTAGCTTGTGCTTTCTGTTTTCTGTTTTGGTTTATTAATATACTCGCTTCACCTTACCTGAAAATGAGAAGAGCTGAAAGGAGAAGGTTCTGGATCAAAGCCATTACTGTTGCATCCTGCCAACCAAGAGTCACAACCCCCTCAGCTTTAAAGGAACACTTCTCCTAAAAACAGATTGTGTTAAATAGAGAGCATTGGTATTAGAAAGTAAAACAATGTTTGTTTTTGTTTTGTTTTTTTACAAGAAAATGACATATAGAGGGGCGGCATAGTGGCTCAGTGATTAGCACCGTCACCTCACAGTAAGAAGGTCGCTGGTTTGAGTCCTGGCTGGGTCAGTTGGCATTTCTGTGTGGAGTTTGCATATTCTTCCCGTGTTCGCGTGGGTTTCCTCCAGGTGCTCTGGTTTCCCCAACAGTCCAAAGATATGCGCTATAGGTAAATTGAGTAAAAAAAAAAACTGTTCGTAGTGTTTAAGTGTGTGTGTGAATGTGAGAGTGTATGGGTATTTCCTAGTACTGGGTTGCAGCTAGAAGGACATCCACTGCATAAAACATACGACGGAATAGTTGGTGGTTCATTCCGCATTGGTGAGCCCTGATAAATCAGGGACTAAGCCAAAGGGAAATGAATGAATGAATGAATGAATGAAATATAAAGTTGTGGTACTAGAAACCATTTTTCTATGAAAATAAATAGATTAAAACAGAAAATAGAGTAGCAGGTTAACAATTCTATTAATAAATACAAATTAGGTAACAAAAAAGAAATGCGCTACATAAATTATACTTAACTCAATTTGTTAATCAAGCTTAATGATTCATTGTTGAGTTGGCTTGGCTCATTCACAATCAATGAGTTTTCTGAATTAATGATCTGTTCACATCTGACCTACTGCAGACGTATCCACTGCGTTCTATTGGAAAGGGCTCATCCCTATGCCCTAATCTATGGTTGCCCAGCCTTGTTCCTGGAGATCTACCTTCCTGCAGATTTCAGCTGCAACCTTGATCAAACCAAGCGGCAACCTCCCGCTCTCCCTCGGGAAGCCAATACGGAAGTAACTGAAACTGCAATTCATCGAAATTCCGCTAGTCCTGGCTCCATAATAGAGCAAATTTCTATTGAGCCCACTGTTAGAATGGCCAACTTTATAGCATAAAAAAAGGTGTTTACAGCCTGGTACAAAGAACGATTTTGGTTCATATAGCTACTATTACCCTTCGTGACAACTGTGAGGGGGGTGAATTTTTTTATAACTCATCCGTTTCCTTTATATTAAAAGCAGAATGCCAGCATGCATCTGTAGCTCCGCTTACGCTCCGCCTCTTTGCCCTTGTATGGTATGCCCGGGGTTAGTGAGATGACGCGCGGACAAAATGGCGACGGTCGGCCACACCTTCTAGTAGCTTCTTTTGGGTTCTTCATAAACCTATGGGTGACGTCACGGATACTACGTCAATATCTTTTACAGTCTATGGATCAAACACACCTGATTTTAATTAGCAAGTGTTCCATCAAGTTGGTTTAGTTGTCTTTGATTAGGGTTGGAACTAAATTTTAAAGATCTCCAGGAACAGGGTTGAACACCTCTGCCCTAATCCCTCCAGAGTGACGTCTTTGAATGGATAGGGTGTGTAAGGGTCAAACAAAGCTCATTTTTGGAGCACACTTCTGAGTTATCTTAACGAGATGATCAAGGAGGTGGGCCTTTGTCACTGCTGGTTGACAACCAAAAAAAAAAAAAACATGCTCAAATGATGAGCACATTGTGCAGGCTGCATCTTATGTACTGTATGTATGCATGCATGTATGTAAGTCTGTATGTATTTATCATTTAAATTTATTCTTTTAATTATTTTATTCTTAAATATTAGAGTAGTAGCCTTAAGAAAATCACTATACATACATTCATTCATTCATTTTCTTCTTGGCTTAGTTCCTTTATTAATCAGGGATTGCTACAGCGGAATGAACCAGCAACTTTCCAGCATATGTTTTACGCAGCGGATGCTTTTTTAGCTGCAACCCATCAATGGGAAACACTCAAACACTCTCATTCAGACGCATACACTACGGACAATTTAGCTTACCCAATTCGCCTATACGGTTATAGGAAATATATAGGTTAAGGAAACCGGAGCACCTGGAGGAAACTTATAGGTTCCTTATACATATAGGTTAAGGAAACCGGAGCACCTGGATGAAACCCACGCGAACACGGAGAGAACATGCAAACTCTACACAGAAATGCCAACTGATCCAGCTGAGGCTTGAACCAGTGACCTTTTTGCTGTGAGGCGACTGTGCCACCGCGCCTTCACTGTACATACATAGGCAAAGTTGAACTCTGAGCTTCCATCTGTTATTCTGTGACACGAATTCTCTGCACAAAGGCTCAAGTGTCCACCAGTTGTACCCTTCAAATCTTTCATTCTGAAGGGCCCTTCGAAGTTTCCAGTTTTGAGCACTTCAGAATGGAACGACACTTCAAAATGGCGGTCAGGATCGTTTTCTTTGTAAAGTACCCTTTGGAGGGCAACATACACCATTTGGAACATGCTGATCATTTCACAAATAATACAAAAGACTTTAAATTTGATTTGTAAAGAAATACATTGAAATCATCATTACATTTTGTCTGATTTATGAACCAAGTCCATTAGTTAGCACCCGATTAACATATTTTCTGTTGAAAGAATGCCATCTTTCATTTAAAGGGACAGTTCACCCACAATTCTACAATTTACTCATCATGTACTTGTTCTCAGTTGTTTCAAACTTTTAAGAGTTTTTTTTTCTGTTAAAAACAACAGCAGGTATGTTAAAGGGGTGGTCCACTACGATATCATATTTTAAACTTTAGTTGATGTGTAATGTAGCTGTGTGAACATAAACAACATCTCTGAATATAAGATGCTCAAAGTTCAATGCAAAGGGAGACATTGGCTTTCACAGAGTTAGCTTAGCAAAGCCTACAGCGAGCGAATTTGGGGACTACCGAATTTGGGGACCACCGTGTCACCCATCTAAAAAGAGGAGGAGTAGGGGTGGAAGAGGGGATTCTTCAAAGCGAAGATAGCGGTGATATTAAACCCGGGGTATTTGTAGTAGCTTAGGGATCATCTGATTGGTGCATGGTGATTTGGATAATGTGGGTTCAGCCACTAGCAATCATAAGCATGTGATCCTCTCGAAATTAGTTTATAAATAAACTTCACTATGTGAACAAATAACGTGATTATTTACAAATGAATCACGAACACACATTGTTTTGCACCCCATAAACACAATCAAACATTAAAAAAGCATTGTGGACCACCCCTTTAAAGAATGTTGGGACCAATAGCCAATGATATTCATAGTAGGAAAAAAGTTAAAGCCTTACATTTTTCAACATTCTTTAAAACATATTTTTGTCCAGCATTACAAATAAATGTTTGGAACAAGTGCAGGGTGAATAAATGATTACAGAATTTTCCTTTTTAGTTGAACTTTCCTATTAAATACAAACCAGTGTGACGTTTTTGCTGTTCACGTTTGACTACAATGGCGTTTTATTTGACCCATGGTTTATTATGGGTAAAACAAGTTATAGTTCAAATAAAATCTGCGGGCAGGCACAGGACGTCAACATGATGTTGTAGGACATTGCATTTTGTTAGGAAATGAAAATCGGGCCAACATCAATGTCCAATATTGGACAGATGTTGCATCTTGGTCACTTTCCAACACAACCTAAAACCAATTTAATAATGTCTAGTGATGTTACAGCTTGACAGACGTTACCACTATGACGTCTATCAGACGTTGGATTTTGTTTGCCATACCTGACAAATAAATGTCAGCATTTGACGTCAATATGTTGGTTTCTGAGTTCACACTTAGCTGATGATTGATAATAAAGCTTGTTTGGCATGCTGTCCCCGGAGACAGCCCTGAGCTTCTGAGAGCCCTGGGCTCCCTCCCATTTGCAGGGTGAGAGAGGAGTTTAAGCTCAGGTAGATCTCGTTGAACTTCCCCGACTTATTTCTGGCTAATGACAAATATGGGATGGCTAGGGAGAGATGTATTCTAGCTAAGAGCTAGGCTATGGTATCAATTTGGTATGTTAAATTTACTTAGGTTGCGTGTTTTTTTTTGGACTGTGGGAGGAAACTGGAGAACCCGGGAAAAATTCAGACGAGCACAGAGAGAATGAGCAAACTCCACACAGAAATGTCAACTGGTTTAGTAGGGACTTTATCCAGAGACATTCTTGCTGTGAGGCAA
>LR812529.1:19353480-19420980 GCA_903798195.1 Danio kyathit | reverse complement strand
GGCTTAATGAACAAACTGCACACACTTTTTAGTCCTTTTTTTGTATTTTTTATTAAGAATCAGTTGCCGTACTGGTTAAAATCCATGTTTATTCATTCATTACTTTTCCTTTGGCTTAGTCGCTTTATCAGGGATGTGATTCTTCTGTATAAATATGAATTTCCATATTTTCTGAACTCAATGGTACGACCCCTGTAATTTGCGTAAATCCATTTTTTGAGGGGGGAGGGGGTCTCAGTGAGGTACATCGTCATCAAAGCACAAGACCTCATGGTTTGGACCTACGTTTTTCATCATTGTGCACAAGAAGGAGCAGTAACTGCTTCATTCCGGACGTCATTCAGGGATGTAATTGTAAACCTACGTAGGCTATTGTGTATATAACATAATGATATTGTGTAGTCCTATAATGTGCACGTATGAGGAAGTCGCTGACAATAAGTAAGATTATGAAATCGCTTTGAATGCATGTGCAGCTGTGCATACTTTTTTCCACTCTCACATTTGCATGTCATGACCATGAATCTATGTACATTATAAAGCTGCAGGATGCACATTTGTTGCTATAATATTATTATTCCCAATATTATTGTTATTAGCACCTGAAATTTAATACCTGAATGTTTCGTGAGTTTAGATGGTATTGCAAATGTATAAAAATTAGGGCTGTCAATTGATTAAAAAAATTAACTAATTAATCACACTTTTTTTTGTGATTAATCATGATTAATCATGAATCAAAAAAAAAAAAATCCAAAATACAGGCATTGCAAATATGTAAATTGGAAAATTACAATAATAATAAAGTATTGAATACAAACAATTCATCACCTTAGAATTCTAAGGTTCTATCTGACATTTTTGTCAAAATTGACTTATTGACATATTCTTATTAAATGACAACTTATTTACATTATGGTATGTTTTTTATAAGTTGTTTACATTTTAAGACGTTTTAATTAAAAAAAACTAAACAAAAAAAAACTAATGTTACACACATACCAGTGTTTCCTCTAGGATTTTTTTCAGCAGTGGCGGCAGGACTTTTTTTTTTTACACAGATCTGCCAACTATTTCAAAGACCAATATTACACGCATTATTGCAAGGCGAGATAGCGTTCATGTAATACGAGCATGCGAATCTCTTTGCTTGCGCGCCGATTTCCTCTTCGTGCACAGAACTTCTTGCACGCACTCAAATTTACACGTTCAAGTGCAGATCTTCTCGTGCGCTCTCCAGTAAGCGCTGCTGAAGCGCGATTTAGTGTGTTTTTGTGCGTTTTCCGACATTAACGCGTCCTGAAGTAAAGTGAAACTCCAGCAAGATAAAGTCATTGTGTGCAGAGCCATTGACATTTATCAATAAAATATACTTATGGAAACTGTGTTCATCTTAAACTGAAAGCTACGCGGTGTTTGCTAGACTCACGCACCTGTCAGTCAGTCTGTCAGAGAGCCAGCATGTCACCTTAAAGGGTTGAACAAATAGCGCACAGCACTACTACGGTTGCAGAAAAGTTTGCGCTGTTTACCTCTAATATGTTTTAGTGCGATTATAATCCGTTATACAAAACACGACTAAATGTTTAATGAGAAGTTGTAATGTAGCCGTGGCGGGATGAATTTTGGCGTGGCGGCCCGCCACGGATGAATGAATGTAGCGGAAACCTTGCATACTGTTTGCTATGCAAAAACTTTGAAGCTCAATATCTCAAAATCAATCAAAACGCAGATAGAACATTATAATTCCAAGGTGACTAATTGTACTCATTGTAAAGTTGTATTGCGAGTTGAGAACCTTAATTATAAAGTAGAAACAATTTTGCCTAGTCCTCCTTAACATTTAGCCAGTTGCACTCTATTGACATTATCGGGGGACAACCCACACACACACACACACACACACACACACACACACACACACACACACACACACACACACACACACACACACACACACACACACACACACACACACACAGAGAGAGAGAGAGAGAGAGAACGAGCAGCACAGCGCACTCCCTTCAGATCATCAACACGCACGATCATGTTGATCAAATTTTGCTTAAACTAAGCGTTCTTAAAGTATGGCTGTATTTCTCAAGCAAGGATTCTGACACAGCAAAGCAGACGCTCTACAAAAGTTGCGTGTAGGGGGGAAACACGTCAAACTTAATGAAACATTTGAGGGCGCTTGGAGTCAACTTGAATGGGCTGTCTTTGACAGCTTGCGACATCATCTGCCACTTTCACTGAGTACATTTACATGGATCCATATTATTCTTTATCCATATTTCTTTACACATTAAACACACGCAGGGCCGGAGCAAGCTGAACTGGCGCCCTCAACCCGAAAGTGAAATAGAAAGTTACCGGTTTGCGGATGAAAGTGAGAACCGGGAGGGAGCAGGTGGGAGTAGAAATGAGATGAACGTGAGGACAGGGGGGTTCGCTCACTATTCTGCCACCCAAGGCGGTCGCCTCTATGGAAGCGCTGGCCCTGAACACACGTCGGCCACAACAGGAAATAAAAAAAAACCTGCAACTGCGTTAAATGCGCTAATTTTTTTTAACGCGTTAAATAGTTCAAATTAATCACGTGCGTTAACGCCCTAATTTTGACAGCTCTAATAAAAATATATTTTATAGTTAATTAAAACTATTAAAAAGCAGAGAATAAGCCGAAGGAAAAAGAAAGTGAAAGTGATAAACTCTTTTTAGCCATGTATGATATGTTAGTACATTAGGCTACTCAATTCAACTGGACTTTAAACGATTTAATGGCTTAAAACAGTTGGAATTGTTGACTGATCACATGCCTGCTTTATTCATCAGGGGTCGCCACAGCGGAATAAACTGCCAACTTATCCAGCATTACACAGCGGATGCCCTTCCAGCTGCAACCCAGTACTGGGAAACATCCATACACTCTAACATGCACACACATACACTATGGTTAAATTTCATCTCATTTTCTTTTCGGCTTAGTCCCTTTATTATTCTGGGGTCGCCACAGTGGAATGAACCACTAACTTATCCAGCATATGTTTTACGCAGCGGATGCCCTTCCATCTGCAACCCATCACTGGGAAACACCCATAGATTCTCATTCACACACATACACTATGGACAATTTAGCTTACCCAATTCACCTGTACCGCATGTCTTTGGACTGTGGGGGAAACCGGAGCACCAGGAGGAAACCCACGTGAAAGCGGGGAGAACATGCAAACTCCACACAGAAATGCCAACTGACCCAACCGGGGCTCAAACCAGCAGCCTTCTTATAACGATCAATTTAGTTTATTCAATTCACCTATAGCACACGTCTATAGACTGTGGGGTAAACTGGAGCACCTGGAGGAAACCTATGCCAACACAGGGAGAACATGCAAACTCCACACAGAAATGCCAACTGACCCAGCCAGGACTTGACCCAGTGAGCTTCTTGCTGTGAGGCGACAGTGCTAACTACTGAGCCACCGTGCTGCCCCAAATTCCATGTTTATTAAGATATTAAATGAAGAAATTTGATTCAAAATCTAAGTAATCACTTTGGTTATGTAAATTTCTGTGACTGTAATTTGATTTAAAATGTAATCAATATGTTATATTTATTTTTTTAATTACGTAACACTGTTACATATTTCATTACTCCCAGCCCAAGTTTTACGTCATCATTTGGCACACAAGTCAGTGTGGATAAAATAGCTGCGCATTACTTTTCTACTGAAAAGTTCAGCTGGAAATGTCTGTGTTATTTACAACACATAATTCTGGATTTTTACCCAGCTAGACATATTTAATTATCTAAAAGCCATTTTGTTAAAGGTTGTGCAACAAAACGGCCAAGCACTCTTCACACAGAGAACAGACAAATATTCCATGAGTCACGGCCTGTCACTGTGACCGAAACTGTAATGATACCAGTCCAAACACCAGCAAGGACAGTCAGCCGTGTTTCCGTTCTGCAGTTCCCATGGTGCCTGGTGCTCTGCACGCCTCAGTAACCGAGAGAGAGAGCAGAATAAAAAGAACCCAGCAGGATCAATATCACTCAGAGCTCTTTTATGATAGCAGGAAAATGCCCTGGATCTGCCATGTGCAATTATATCAGAACTGCCTCCGTGCATGCATGCAGACTCCCAGACACTCCACGCTTCTGTCCCCCATCTCTACCCCTGAGGGCTGTATAGCGGGATAAAAGTAACTAATGAATATCTGGGAATGTGCCAGCTCGTCACCCTGTTGAACAGATAGAAATTGTACATGTGGCATTTGGATGTCGGTCTACAGGTGCTTTGCTTCACACGTGCAATGTTAATATGCTATTGGGGGAACAAAGGTGAACGTGGCGGCATCTTTGCAAAATACGATTGCAATCTAAAGTGTTAATGTAAAAGTGTGATGAAAGTTGTTGTAATCAATACTGTTCTTTTGTTTGTTTGTTTGTTTTGGTAACACTTTAGTTTAGGTCACAAGTCACAGTATTAACTACTAGCTTAATAAACTACACTGTAAAACCCAAAAAAATGAAGGTAACTCAAACCATTTGACGAAACCGACTGCAACAAACCATTTAAGTTCAAAAACGAATCCTAATGAGTACTGTGAACTTAATCCATTTGCGTAAACGAAGCAATTTGAGCACAGTAAAAGCCAATAAATGAAGAGAACTCAAACCAACTGAGTACTGTAAAACCCAACAAATGAAGAGAAATCAAACCAACTGAGTACTGTAAAACCCAATAAATGAAGAGAACTCAAACCAACTGAGTACTGTAAAACCCAACAAATGAAGAGAACTCAAACCAACTGAGTACTGTAAAACCCAACAAATGAAGAGAACTCAAACCAACTGAGTACTGTAAAACCCAATAAATGAAGAGAACTCAAACTAACTGAGTACTGTAAAACCCAATAAATGAAGAGAACTCAAACCAACTGAGTACTGTAAAACCCAATAAATGAAGAGAACTCAAACCAACTGAGTACTGTAAAACCCAATAAATGAAGAGAACTCAAACTGAGTACTGTAAAACCCAATAAATGAAGAGAACTCAAACCAACTGAGTACTGTAAACCCAATAAATGAAGAGAACTCAAACTAACTGAGTACTGTAAAACCCAATAAATGAAGAGAACTCAAACCAACTGAGTACTGTAAAACCCAATAAATGAAGAGAACTCAAACTAACTGAGTACTGTAAAACCCAATAAATGAAGAGAACTCAAACCAACTGAGTACTGTAAAACCCAATAAGTTAAGGCAACTCAAACCGTTTGAGGAAACCAATTGCTACAAACCATTTGAGTTAAAAAATAACTAATCTATATGAGTACTGTGAACTTACTCCATTTGACTTGAAGTAATGAGGTACACTGTAAAAACTGATTACTTACTTAAAGTAATCCAATTGCCTTAAAAGCAACAAGTTGACTTTACAAAAATAATGTAAGTAAATCCATTGTAACTTGGAACTGTTAAGTTGACTTCATTTTTATAATTATGCAAATTGTACTCATTTTTTTTAAATAAAAGTAAACAAATCACTTTTTCTCCAATACACCTTAATTATATTTGCTTTTTTTCCAGCTTTTTCCTAGCAAAATGACATACAGTAAAATAAATCTGCTCTTCCAGACTCCAGTGTGTCTTCTAAATTCAATACAGGCTATAATTGAAATTTTATAGACCTAATGAAGCACCAAATATGTAATATTGTGATAATTGCAGTAATTATTTGAAAACATACATGCTAAAACAGTCTGACACTGTAAAAAGGGATTACTTGACTTTAAAAATGTAAGTACAATTTGCATAATTATAAAAATTAAGTCAACTTAACAGTTCCAAGTTACAATGGGTTTACTTACATTATTTTTGTAAAGTCAACTTGTTGCTTTTAAGGCAATAGGTTTACTCGCTTTAAGTAACTAATCACTTTTCACAGTGTATTTAATTAACTCATTACCTTCAACACTGAGTTCAAAACTCTTTTCAAATGAGTAAAATTAACTTTCAGTCAATTTTGAGTTAACTACACTCATTTCATTTGATAAAGTTGACTGTTGGGTTTTACAGTGTACTAATTAACCGTTTATTAATAGTTAGTAAGGCAGTAGTTGGGTTTAGGTTTTGGGTAGAATTAGGGATGTAGAATTAGATCATACTTTATAACTACTGATGAACAGTTAATATCTTAATAATAGGCAGGCAATAAGCCAGTAGTTAATAGCGTGAATTGTGACCTGAACTCAAGTGTTACCTTTGTTTTTGGTCTATTCTTTAGATTAAGCTTTGGCTTTAACCTCAGTTTATTTATTACAGTGGTCCCTTGTTATTACCGGGAGTTATGTTTTTAAAAATAACCCGTGGAATCCACAAAGTAGTCTGCTTTATTTTCTACAATTATTAAAGATGTTTTAAGGCTGTAAAACCCCTCACTACTCACTTTATACACTTTTTTTTTAAAACAGGCATTAACATTTTCACACTTTTCTCTTTTGTTTAAACACTCTCAAAGTTTAAACTTTCGTAGAAAAATAAGTCCAGTATTATAGAATGAAACCAAAGTGACCAAACCAAATGAAACTGCATATGACAGTTGGAAGTGACACACACCAGATGCGCCTATTCGCATGTTATTTAAAATGAAAGTATTCCGATGGCGCTCTGTGGTGTGGCAGAAATATCCTGAGTCATAGCTGGCCACTGCAGACAGCTGCTGACTTGTGGTGCCGGTGTGCGTACCCTTATATAAACCTATGTTTACAATTCTAAAATGCATGGCGCATGGTGGCGCAGAGCATCCGGTGTGTGACCCCCTTTACGATGGTCGTGCTGTGGACAATTACAACCCTTTTTGCATTGCTAGCGATCTGCGATTTATGTTAATTTGGCAAGCTTAACGCATTCTGTACTGTACAGGGGAGATTGATTAACAATGGTCTACAGCCAATCAGGAAAAAATATGCGAAACTGCGAGACCGTGAAAGGTGAACCGCCTTATAGTAAGGGACCACTGTATACCATGCTTTAAAGAGTCCCTATTATGCATTAAAAAAGTCATATTTTGGTTTTGGGGGTCTCCAACAACAGGCTGGTATGCATGCAAGGTCAAAAAACACTTTCATTGTCTTATAATATGCATTTTTTTTTACCTAATTATTCAAACGACTCCCATTTGATTTGTTGAGTGATTCATTTGTTTCCAAATCACTTCTTAGTGCAATGCTAATCTGGGCTGATTGGTCCGATTACCCAGTTTGTTGTAATTGGTCAACTGCGTTCAGCGTGAGACAAAGAAGAGGAGGAGGAGAAAAGCCCACCACAGCTTATCAACATTGTTGAAGTAGTCAGAGTGCAGAGTATATGTGTGAGCCTGATGCAGGAGTGCATTAAAGCAATGCAGTTAAACACCAACATATTGTTCTATTCTTAACTATGACACACATTCAGTATTAATCCACACAGCGAGCTGAACTATTTTGAAACTTGACTGCCGCACGTGTAGGAACAGCTGATGGTGGCCGTAGCAACGACAAATGGCTGAGGATCGCGAGCATTTAAATCTCTAAACAAACACGCGCCGTCTTTTCAACATCGTTTTAGACGCGATATGTAAATATAAAAAGTTAACCAGATACAGTACAAGCCGCGTGGAGCGATTACAAGTAACAAAACACAATTAAATACATGTTTTGCAAGCTAGAGAAAACTTACTCTTACTAACACTTGTGAAATGGAGGAAGAAAGATCCATGAACTGTGTACTGTTAAAGTTCCTGTCAAGTTCCATACATCAATAGTCTTTTCTGATCCTTCCTTTAACAAACGGTCGACGAATCTCCCGTTGCAGGGTAGTTTATTATATTAATGACCAGAGCGTTCACTTATTAATGTTCACTCATCTTTTAATGTTCACTCACCCGCACTCTGCTAGCGTTTGAAGGGAAATGCGCGTTCTTGTTTTACCAGATCCAGCACAGAGCATTTTTTGTTATTGTTTCGCGTCGACGTTGATACGAACAGGCAAAAGATCCGGACGAACAACAAATCATTTAGTCAAATCATTTATTAAAAGATTGATATATTTAAACAATGTGCACTTTCATATTTAAACAACAGCTGGATGTTTTCCTTCACTTAGAGCTGTGTTGCACACTGTATGGAAGGTCATTTTCAAAAACCCATGAAAGGGGCTCTTTAAATGCCCCATTTTTAGTAAAACATCAATCAATGAATCAATAAAAAGTAAGTAAATATTGTTTGTGGCTTTTTAAATGCAAATTAGCTCTTGCTTTCCTCCCCTTCTCCACCCCTTGGGCTTGTGCTTTGGACACTCTGCTAACATCCACATTGCACAAGGAATGGTCAAAACTATCTAAAGTTTTCATGAAATTGGTCTTGTACATGAATTAATTAAAAATAAGAAATAATAGTTGAGGAAGATATCTTATGTTTACATATGACTTCACCCAGAAATTGAAACTATGCTTTCATTCACGCACACTATATGACTTTTGTGTACGTTTTTGCATCCCATGATCCTTTTAATGCATCAAACCTACAGTCCCCTATGCAGTTGAATTGATAAATTGACTATTAAAAATTAGGGTAATTAATATAATGAGGGTAATTAATAAATGATAAATTTAGTCCTAATTTTCATTTTCAGTTAATTTGTCCCTTTAAATATGTGTCTTGCATCTACTGTCGTCTATAAACATAGGAGGTACAATAATAATTTCATTATTCTCTCCAGCTATTTTTAGATCTCCATCGCTTCTCTCCTGCCTCATTATATGTCTTGCATTTATCTGAAGCTGCAGCATTTTCTCACATGTAATGAAATACAAGAGGGAGGTGGCAGCCATTGAGGTAATATCCTGATGCCATGCGGTGCCGAGATATAAATACTTTATTCATTTTCATTTGGTGATTGTAGCAACTGCAGCACTCAGATCAGTAAACATGTCACTGTCAATTGAAAGCTAATATTAAGACATAGTTATTCCTGTCTTAATAAAGCTGACAGAACCCAGAGGAAAATGTCATTGCTCAAAGGTTGATCTTTCAGCGCTCAAGAGACCTAATGGTGATCTCAGACGGCTCATTTAAGGATTAGTATTGTCATGGATGTTTCTCAGAAAGTCATATTTGAGAAATAAAAATAGACATTCAAATAGACAATGTTTGAAATACTGTAAGGATATTAAATATACATTCTATAATCTCACAAAACTAGACTTTTTATGCTATCTGAATAAAATGGTATTGTTGTTACTTGTCTAACATAATGCTAGGGTTTTCTGGAAGCAGCTTTTACAGAATGCTGAGTGGTTGTTGGAGTGGTGTTATGTGGTTACTAAATTCTATACTTCGGTATTGTACTAAATTTAAGCATAATGTGGGACTATATTGAGATCTACAACTCTAGTTCCATGGATATTAAAATAATTAGTGATGATGAGGACCCCCACCCACATGAGTTACTCCTTTTGTAAAATTTTAAGGCAGATACTGAATATACACAGATTAGCCAAAGCATTATAACCTTATAACAATATAACAAAGCATATTGTTAAAACAGTTCTGATCTGCCAAAACGTGGTCTCTACAAGCAGTGGTATAGCTAGGAATTGTGTAATGTAATGTATGTATTTATATCGCGCATTTATCGTGTATGGCCATACACCCAAAGCGCTTCACAATCATGAGAAGGGTTTGGTTCTCCACACCACCACCAGTGTGCAGCATCCACTTGGATGATGCGATGGCAGCCTCAGGACAACGGCTTCAGTGCGCTCACCTCACACCAGCTATAGGGGGAGAAGAGAGACAGTCATAGAGCCAATTCGGTGGATGGGAATGATTGGGAGGCCACGATCGGTAAGGGCCGATGAAGGGAATTTAACCAGCACAACGGGATAACACCCCTACTCTTTACGTAATGTGAATTTTAATGACCACAGAGAGTCAGGACCTCGGTTGAACATATCCGAAAGATGGCGCTTACTGACAGTATAGTGTCTACTTCACTATACTGGGGCATTAGGACTCACACAGACCGCAGATTGAGCACCCCCTGCTGGCCTCATTTGCACCATTTCCGAAAGCAACCTAGTTTTCCCATGTGCTCTCCCATCCAGGTACTGATCAGGCTCAGCCCTGCTTAGCTTAGTGAGTAAATGGTCTTGGGCTAAGGTACTATGGATTGTGAGCCCTATGAAGAGGTATTTGCAGTGGGCCCCCTTGGTAAAGGTTGTTTTCAGGGGGCCCAAGCATTTGAGCCCTATGCATTCCGTCCCTCTCTTCTCTGCACATATGACACACCATCTACAAGACCCCTGAATGTGTGCTGTGATATCTGGCACTTAGATGTTGACAGAATATTCTTAAAGTCCTGCAGGATGCAAGGTGGAGCCACCGCATCCCACTTCAGTTGAGCCATGAATTGAGATCTTCCAAGTCTAAAGTAAGACTATGCGATTAATTGAATAATCTATCATTAAAGCTACGTGTCAGGGAGGAACATTCATTCATTCATTCATTTTCTTTTCGGCTTACTCCCTTTATTAATCTGTGGTCGCCACAGTGGAATGAACCGCCAACTTATCCAGCATATGTTTTACGCAGCGGATTTTACGCCACCGCGTCGCCTCAGGGAGGAACATTTCTATGAAATGAGGGCACTCTCGCACAAAAACATCAAACACCCACAAAGGAGAAACCCAGAGTACTGTACATCTCAATCAGCACTCTTGTTCAGTAGTCAGTGCACTGATCAGGGGTGCGTTTCCCAAACAACGACGTAACTCGCGGCTGAACTATCATAGTATGATGCATCGTTTGGGAGAAGAACGATGTAGTGACGAGTGTTTCCCAAAACCCTTAGTTTCTCTGTCAGAATCATCATTTAAACCACATTAGTTATAACGTAAAACGCCCATAAAGCGGGGTGGAGTAACTACTTTAGAGAAGAACCCCATAATTTCTTTGTGCAAATTATATTGTTTTACACGCACTTAAAATAAAATCCAATATTAGTTTTGGTAAAAACATGCACTCGTTTTGCATATTAATTGAAATACAGTATATGTAAACGACACATATAGGGCCTATGTTTCCTTTACAAATATTATTGAGAACATTACATATTCAATTCTAAAACATGAAATCCCTTACAAAAGCGAACACCTATTCTACTATTATATATAAATCATATAAATAAATAAATAAATAAATAAATAGGTTATTTTTTAAGAAATGAACATTAATATTTATTATTTATTACAAAAAGAAAAAATCTTATTTTAATAATAATATTTATGATGATGATGATGATTGTTATTATTAAGTAGGATATTGTTTATTTATTTTTTGAAAAGTCTGCTTTTACAATTTTATCACGTGCAAACCACAGCAGAAATGTTCTAACCAGCAGGCCCATGTCATTTACAGTACAGATACTTAATAAATAATCTACTATAAATTAAAAGCATTAACGTATGCTATGTTTTTTGTTTTCACAAGCTTTAGAGACGTAACATAAATTCTGCTTTTAAAAAATAGTCACCTATAGCTTTTGTCATAAGGCTGTGTTCAAAATGATATCAATGTTTTCAAAGTGCACTGCGAAGGGAGCACAATTGTAAACATGAATCGCTAAAACTGAACTGTAAAAATACTTTGAAAGCAAATTACACCTAAGAGAGATGACCTTAATGCTTTTTTATTTTTAATAATTCCAACTTTGAATGTTAGAATGTTCTAAATGAATAGGGCATAGGGGGGATAAGTGGGAATAGAACACAGCCAGGAACTATGTTTCTAACTACAGCTCCAGAGGTGTCGTTTCAAGTGCTCAAGTTTGCGACGCAGTTTGCGAATGTTCGTTGGAGCGATGGATTTGTGAAACGGCAAATCAACAAACTATCTTTGTAACGATGGAACTTGCAACTTTAGTTGGCTAATGATGGTTTTGGGAAACGCACCCCAGGTCGCCAGCCGTTTTAAGTGCTGTCTAAATCGCAAAATTCTTCCATGGCACTGAAAATTCCCACAATGCACCATGAAAACCAGGGTGCATTGATACGCACTATGTGCCCTTAATGGAAGTTTGGAAGCGTGAAATATAAATCATGAGACCCACATCACCAAACGTTATGACAAACGAGTGACGTTTTTCTAAATAGAAACTGTTATTTATTAACTTTAACATAAACGAACATAGCTAGACAGGTTAGAAAAAATCTGAGACAATCTTAGTCTTTAAAAACTTAAAATTAACATATGGAAATTATTAGCTTTGTTGTTATTTATAAACTTCAGTTTTGATGATGTACATTGTTTGAAATACTGTAAGGATATTAAATATACATTCTATAATCTCACAAAACTAGACTTTTTATGCTGTCTGAATAAAATGTGTACTAAATGTGTACTTGTGTACTAATATAGCTCTGTTTAGTAAATGCTACACATGCATTGAAATGATTCAAATAATTGCCCAGCCCCAGTCTAAGGGAAACGTTTCCCTTTTCAAACGTGTGCAGTGTGGCAGGTTCATTATCCTGCTGAAAGAGGTCACTTTCTCCAAATTTACATCTTTGTGAATGACTGGACCCAGGGTTTCCCAGCAGATCATTGACCAGAGCAATAAACTCCCTCGGCTGACTTGTCGTCATTCCACAGTGCACCCTAGTGCCATCACAGAAATAGTGCCAGACATACACATATTGTAGAAAAATATAAGACACATTGGATGGCGCAGCCTCCTTCTAGTGACCAAAGGTCTAGTTCCATGGCTTGAATGTCCATTGTAAAGGTTTTTTCAATAAACAGGGGTCATCATAGCCGATCTTATTAGTCAACAAGGTAACATTTGCTGCATTCATGCATCGATGCACCTTTGACACCCAATACCCTGTTGTCAAATGTTGGTAAATTCAGACCAATCAAATAGTCCTTCTGATGGGATAGTTTTAGTTGCCTTACTTTGCTGTGATTTGTCCTTCCGTTCACTGTTGGTTACTTCACCACTGCTGACTAGGAGTAACCCACAAGATACTCTGACCCAGGCATCTTTCCATAACAATTTGGCCCATTTCATAGTCGTTCAGATTCCTGCCCATTTCTCTAGCATCCAACACATCAAATACTAGAACTAATTGTTTGTTGCCTCCAAGCCCAAGTCTGAAAATCTCTGTGTAGGGTGGTACAAAATGATGATATACGGTATATTTTATGAACAAAATAAAATGTATATCGTTTCATATTATGCTATATGGTTTATTTTGTGGCGTCATAAAAAACAAGGGCTGCACGGTGGCTCAGTGGTTAGCACTGTCGCCTCACAGCAAAAAGTTTGCCGGTTCAAGTCCCGGCTGTGTCAGTTGGTGTTTCTGTGTGGAGTTTGCATGTTCTCTCCTTGTTCGCAAGGGTTGTCTCTGGGTGCTCCAGTTTTGCCCACAGTCTAAAGACATGCGACCCCTGATAATCAGGAGCTAAGCCGAAGAAAAATTAATTAATAAAAAACATTACAGTGATCATTTTTGCAATAATACATGCCATTGCAGGGATGCAAACAGAAACATGAATAACAGCATTGTGAGAAAGTTGCAATCTTGAAAATACAATGTTTACATTTTGCACTTTTATTTACAACATAAGCTCATTCTGAAAACGTAGCCCTATATACATTTCTGGAGATCACGAATCATGTAGTCAGAGCTATGTATGGCTGCATTTCATCTCTAAAACGAACGCTACAGGGTGGTATGACACTGTTCCTTTTCTCGCTTGCCTCCGTATGGACGGCTTTCCCGGTATTACAAGTTTGACCGGTAGCTCAACATGTAAGTTGGCAGACTTCAGACGCAGAGCGAGACAACATAGTTTGAGTTCCAGTAAGCAGGTAAGACATAAACAAAAGCAATAAAATAAAATAAACAAGTAAATAACAAGGTGAGAATGTGTTAAAATCTGAAAACGCGGTAAAAATCATGGGACTTTTCTTTTTCTGGATTGCTTTTTAAAACACTGCAGTTGGGTTTAGGGAAGGGAGTGGGCAGGTCAATCAGTGTTTTTAAATACACTATTGGTTGGGTTTAGGGAAGGGGGGGTGACGGTCGGTTGGTCAGTCAGTCAGACAGTCAGTCAGTCAGCAACAGCGGCCTCTGGTGGATTTACGTGAGAACAGCAGGTGCGAATGGCACTCGCGAGAGAAATTTGAGATCTGAAAATGCGTACACAGCAGCCTCTGGTTCGCGAAAACAAAAACTGCAAAAAACGTACCACCTGGGACCTATTTGGCTCATTCCAGAAATGTATACAGGGGAACGTAATCAGAATGAACCTGGATTGCTTATTTATTGATATTTCAATTTTCATGTTGGACCTGTAATCATTGGTTTTTGCAGAGAGTTTTATATTGAGTTATTATTTATCTAATATTTTTCAAACATTTGCAAGGAAGTTCTAAATAAATAACATGACCTGAATGAGTACATTTCTGAGCATACTTTGAACAAACATGTGGTCAATATATATATATATATATATATATATATATATATATATATATATATATATATATATATATATATATATATATATATATATATATATATATATATATAAACTTTTAATTGATTGCATCTATAGAAACTGTACTTGCGATATATGGACCAGGCCGTATCCTATACAGATGCTGTGGTGGTCGTGGAGGAGTGGAGAGCATGAGACTGATTCCTGAAAGACCACAGTGACAGATGAGTGTCCACGTTGATTCCATGGGCCAGCCTGAACACCTGTGACCTCACACAATGGTGACCTCTCCCACCTGCAGCTTCTCCACGATGGATGTCCAGCGTTCTCCAGCCTCCAGTGCATAGACTGCAGCTCTGCACAAGAAGTTTGGCCAGAGGAGAAATGGCCGTGCCCAATGAGCCTGGTTTCTCTCTAGATTTTTCCTTCACTTTTGTCCAGGAAAAAAAGGTAATGTTTGTACGGGACTTTTGTTCAGGTCTTTTGGAGCTGCACATCGAAGGATATGCTCTTCAGTGTTTGGACTTTCAACAGTGAAAATTAAACCATACTGAACTGAACTAAACTGAACTTTAACACTTTAACTCTGAAAACTGGACTGACACTGTTTTAATTTACTAGAATTTCTATGTTAAGCTGCTTTGGTTGTAAAAGCGCTAAAGAAATAAAGATGAATTTAACTGAATATACATAGCTGAATATACATATATATATACTGTTATCATGTTATGATATGACTTATGAAATAAATATGATATTTTTGTCATGTTACACATGTAAATAATGTGTATTAATTTGACAATACAATGGTTGTTCACCACCTAATTATGTTGCTGTCTACTAGAAATGTGTGCTGTGTAGATTGATCTAGTGTGATTTGTCTTTCTCGTGGGATAGTGTTGTGCTTGTCTTGACATCTTGTGAACACCTCAATGGCAGGTCAGCAGGTTCTGAGGTTGGAAGGACATCCTGGGATTGGTTAATCGTTAGGTGAGCGACTACCACCTGTCAGGGGTCAAACTTGAGAGAGGGCTGAGAAACGAATGGCCACCAGCAGACAGGTGTGGACTGTGTGTGTGAGTAAAAAGTGTGTCAGTGCTTTCCTGAAAAACTCTTATCAGGAGACAAATTTCCTCCCTGCTCTCTGTAGGTTGTCTCAGTACAATTTCCAAGATTCTCTGTGTGTGTGTGTGTGATGTTCAAACACTGAACTGGACTCACCCTGTGCTCTCCGCACCTCTCAAGCATCCATCTCACTCCCCTGCAGAACTATCAATAACCCGTTTGGCTGGAAATCAAGAGGTGTGGCTGATGTAATTCAATGAAACATCCTTTTTGGCCAAAGGTTATTGAACCGCAAGAAGGAATTTAAGTTTTAATGAGGTAACAGAACGTGAAGAGTCAGTTTCTGTTAGTTTTCCAGCGATTTATTTACTACCAAACTATCTAGCAAACACACGCTTTCATTTTAAATCTTAAAGTCTTGTTCCTAGAAAAAAAATAACTCGTATAATAGGCCTAGTTTTCAGATAATGTATTATTTAATTATATTAAAATCCTTCAAAGGTTGAATATTTTTTTAAAGCGTTAATGAAGCAAATGGATGTTCGCCAAGGCTGACTTTTTGTGGAAGCTGTAATACATATTTTCAGGATTTTTTGATGAATACAAAATTATGAATAAACTTTATTTGAAATATGCACTTTATAACATAATCAATGTCTTTTCCGTCTATTAGATTATTTAATGCATCATGCTTGACTAAGGGTTAGATTACACAACTAACTACAACTAATTTTTTTAACTTAAAACTATTTATTTAAAATGAGCTGAAACAACACAATTCTTGAGATTTTTTGTGACAACTTAATTGTTTTATGTTACGGATAACATGAAATAATTTTGTGGAACCCTGCAATTTAATGTTCCACAAAATTCATTCATGTTGTAAAATCGATTAAGTTAACTTAATTTACAAATTTTTTTTTTTACAAATTTAAGTGAACTGAACATAAAACAATTTGTAAAAAAAAAACAAGAATTGTGTTAATTCAGTTCTTTTTAAATTAGTTTAAACAAGCAGCAAAAAAAAAAGTGTGTGGTGGTCATTCATTTACACAACAACACATTTAAAGGCTCAAAGGATAAAGCATGAAGGCTCAAACTTTGAAAAATCCCGATTCAAAGTGCATGTTTTTTAAACTGATGCCATTATTGTATCTACAAACTGCAAAAACAGCAGTGACATTATGCAGTGTGAGTTCTTGACAGGCAAATTCACAATGAAGAACTACAGGACAGTATGTGCTCAAGAGTGGAGGGTTTCTTTACAAAGTGACATCGCCATCTACTGGACGAACTTGAATGCTAAAGGGAACCTATTTTACCCCTATTACAAGATGTAAGATAAGCCTTTGGTGTCTCCAGAATGTGTCTGTAAAGTTTTAGCTAAAAATACCCATCACAAGATTTATTATACAATGTAAAATCTGCCCATTTTGCATGTGGATGTAAATGCAAATGAACTGGTTCTCCCCGCCCACGTGTGTGATTGTTTCTTCTGCCTTTGTCATATAAACAGCAGTCAGTGATAGAGACAGAGTACGTTTTGTTTGCATATCTGCCAGCACTCCTGTTTTTCCCGGGAGTCTCCCGTATTTCAGACCCATCTCCCGTATTGTTCTGTCTCCCGGAATGTCAAAACCACCCACCCCCACCCACCCCCGCTCCTCAGCATTTTGGTACAGTCCGGCGTAAAACCTGGTGCAAGCATGTGCGCACGTGCTCTTGAGTTTACGTGCAACCTCCCCGCTCTACAGTTTGCGTGTCCACATCTCCTCCCCATCTCCTTTGTTTATATCACTCTAATATAACAATGGACACACTATACCTACACACAGTTCTGTCCAAACAGTTTCTATCTGTCAGATCTATCTATCTGTATGTCTGTCTGTCTGTCTGTCGATCTGTCTGTCTGTCTGTCTGTCTGTCTGTCGATCTGTCTGTCTGTCTGTCTGTCTGTCTGTCTGTCTGTCTGTCTATCTATCTATCTATCTATCTATCTATCTATCTATCTATCTATCTATCTATCTATCTATCTATCTATCTATCTATCTATTTAGATGTGCAACAAACGTGCATCTAAAAACAGTTCTGACCACTAAAACCAAAGGTGGTTCATATCTGAAATTCTCAGACACAAAAGCATGCATTAATTTCCTCTTCAATATCTGGGATCAGGTTGCGCAATCCAGTTCATAACATATATTAAATATCCAACTGCTGAGGAGCATGTTTTAACAGAGATAATTACCTGAACATTCAAATTGTGACTTTCTTTTTCATTCTTGTGATGCTGTCACTATTTTATTGACCTGTTCAGCTCATTTCCTTAGATTAGTTCATGACTATAATGTCTATAAAGGTAAAAATAAATACAATGTAACAGGAGAAAAGTATTGAAAATATGTACATGCATGTTGTATATCCATAGGTTCCATGTGACATCACACAGTGGTGTGGCCGCCATTTTTGTGACCGAACTGTACTACAGCTTTCAATCTTGCTTCAGTAGCGCCAGTAAACTTACTACTTTTCATCTCATACAAGTGTCCTGATGTAGTTGATAATAATGTGCTTTGCCAACAGACTAATGTTAACCCATTGTTGAGACAGCATAAACCGCACCACTTGACTTTCTTTATTGCTGAATAAAAACACGCTGTTTTTGTTATAATTGTGGTTAAACAAATAAAATAGCCCTTTAACTTTAAAACAATATCTTATTCTTATTTGCACAACCTAAAATGATGGAATATGTTGCTACTTGTGGGTTTTTCACTGTCATAAAAAATGCAAGTTATATAGTTCAATGCTGGATTGTAATTTAATTTGATTAACAGATCATCACCCACCCATACTGTAAATCACTGTGGTGAACGATCTGTCTAGAAATGCCCTGGGAGCTGTATTTGTTGACGCACTTACTGTATGTGTTGCTCTTTAAGAGCATGTTCTCCTTCATGGGTCTATAAGAACTGAGCACCATGTGGGATCTGCCGTGTTTATGACACAAATAAATATAGTGGATGTCATGTCAATTCCTGAGATGTACATCACTTTCTGTGATCAGGTACACTTCATCTTTAAATACATTTTGAATGCTAAACACGTCCTAATGTGTAGTAGTGATATTCTTCACTGTAAAAGCCCTGAGAGCTTTGCTGCTGTTTGGAGTGGATTGTGAACAAATTTGATTTACATTTTAGGCTGTAAAGTTCATGGCCATGGCAAACAGTAGTGAAGCCATGAATAATTGTACAGAAAATGAAGTTGAGACAGACACGTCACAGATTTTAAGGAACAAAACACAGTTCGAGATTTTATCACGAGTATCATTACCAGTATTTGTTTATTCTTTAGCAAAATATCAATTTAGTCTCTTTAAATGTGCTGTGGTTGTGAGTGTGACCATGTAATCAGTGAAGATGAGTTTGCGCTGTGTGTTTCCGGATTATTGTCAGCTGTGGCAGGAGTTGATGAGTCAAAGAGTTCTGGGAGTTATAGTTCAGTAGTACCGGTGTCCTGATATTTTATCCTACCCCTCAGATTATGCTACCAACACTGTATTTGAATGGTTCTGAGGTTGGGGTTAGGGATTAGGTCCGGTGTCCTGCAGATTTTAGATCTAACTTGCCTTAACATACCTGCAAAGATGTTTCTAGAAAACCTAGTAAGAGCTTGATTAGCTAGTCCAGGGGTGTGTCTGATTGGGGTTGGAGCTGTAAGAGTCTAAATTATATGCATTTGTTTATATGGCAAAACATGTATTGTTCTCCAAAGAAGGTCCATACTGACTCCAAAGGCAGATAATGATAAGATCAGTGCCTGGTGTGTGGACTTTGGGGGTTTTACGATGTGGTCGCATGTTGATTGGTCAGTTTGAATGTCTCAGTATTTGGGCTTTGGTCACATGGTCAAGAAAGAGACAAAATAGGGTGGTAAACTTTGCTCTGGCTCTTTTCCTGGTCTGATCCTCTCCTGCTCTAGATCTTTTTCTGGCGCTGCGCTTTTTTTCTGTGCTGTCTCTATCCCACTCTCTCTCTATCTCTCTCTCTCCCTCCCCCTGTTTCTTCCTCTCTCTCTCTCTGGTAACTTTAAATTTACATTTAAGCTGGGTATAATTATATTACAGCTTCATATCACACCAATCCACGTTAAAATTTACACTGGTAGCAAAATCTGTTGGGTAGCAAATTGGTTATCAAAATGTGCTACCTACTTTTTGAATGGGAGGTAGGACAATCTGACAAGCTAGGACAAATTGACAGAACACCAGAAGTAATCTCCAGCAGAGAAAAAAACACTGGCAATGACAATTGTTTGATACTTTATGACATGTTCTAACATTTGAAGGATTTTTGTACACTTTTCATATGGCTTACTGTGAAATCAGGCTGAAATCTTGGCAGTTACTCATTGAAAATAGACTGTTCTGTAAAATCTTGACTTTTGTGTTCCAACACAAAAAACACAACCGCACACGAGACTGACTGTTTCTTTGAATTGAAAGTTTTAAAACCATAAACAGAAAGTGGTTATAATAATATGTCTGTATGTGCCTCAAGGAAAGAACTCATTGTCAATTATATAACGTCACATTATATAGTTCCTCAAGAATGTTTGAAACCTGAAGAGGGTTCTAATGTGCTGTGTAATAACATCTGCTGGCCTTTTCTGGTTGTTTTTGGAGCTTGAATAAGAGTTTCTGTCAGAATAACAGGTCCCAGCGGAGTCTTCTGTCCCTTATTTTTCACACACCTACTAACTAAATGAATATTTGTGGGAATGACACTCAGCACCCATTACTGTCTAAGAGCCCATCTCTTTCAGTCCAAGCTCTTAAATTTGTATTTTTTTTTTTGCATTAAGAGTCTGGCTTCATATTTGGCAAAAACAAGGAGGCTGATTTTTATAAAAGATTTAACAAGGATGGAAAAAGGCCACAGTCAGCCAAACCATTGTGGCTTTCAATGAAGCGTGTGCTGCAGTAATGCGGGCTGAAGGAGCTGTTCAGCTTTCACTGAATCGCTATTAACGCAGAACAGAGGGAGAACGCTGCTCTCCTCAATGTTTGGCTAAAGCCTCATCCTTGGCTTGATTGTTTTAGCAGAGCCTTGGGCTGGATTTTAATTGGGAGAGAGAGAGAAAGAAAGGATATTGAATAACCCCGTGGTGTCCACAGAAAGCTCTTCAGGGACAAAAATACTTGAACTTGACACTGGGGAGATCATGATGGCTTTACTCAATGTTGCTTTTCATATCAGTGGGCTTTTTTTATTGCTTTTGCTTTCTTTTTTTTTAAGTTGGTAGAGATGTTCCGTATTATTTAGGATAGTATTTATTTATTTATTTTTTTTGCATTGTTACCTAAATGTATGCATTTCAAAAACTAAATACATACATACTGCAGGAACGATAAACTTCAGGTGAAAGCTTAATGTGACTATTTTCTATTTCACAAGGTTCCTTTTACAGCATCGATGTTATAATGTAATTACAATACATTCAGTTAAATAGGTTTAAGCATTCATTTAGTTGTTCAAGCCTAAAATGAGATAAAAGACCGTTGTAACCACTTGCACCATCAGTAGCAACAGGCTAGCACAGAAATTCCATTGAAAACACTGGGGTAAAATAAACTGTCATATTTTAAAGACATGGCAGGGGGAAATGGAATTTAATGCAGTGCTTCTTGTCCGATCTGAGACCCACTTCTTATCGTGTATCTAACAGGCAGTGAAGATCGCTGATTTTTAAAGAAATCAGATCTTAAACGTGACAATTTTGTAATGGAAAGACAGTTCACCGGAAGCCCTTGGGCTGCGTGGCTGAAAATTAAAAGTCTGTGTGCTTATAGCCCATTCATATTGTTTGCATGTGGATTATTGAGTATAACTTTAAAACAATTTAACACGGTAATTTATCACGGTTTGTTTGTTCAGCCATATTGCATATTGTGACCGACCGACCGATCAACTGACCCTACCCAACCAACAGTGTTTTCAAAAGCACTGAGTGACCCGCCTACCCACTTCCCTAAACCCAATCGACAGTGTTTTAAAAAGCAATCCAGAAAAAAAAAGCTCTAGTGGCAGCCTGATTTTTACCACATTTTTAGATTTTACCACATTCCCACCCTGTTATTTACTTGTTCATTTTTTTTTTTGGCTTTTGTTTTTGTCTTACCTGCTTTCTGGAACCGTTCTTTGCCTGACTCAAACCCCGTCGTCGCTTTCAACTTTGCTCTATGTCACTAATCCGCCGAAGTAAGATGCGAGACACTGGACAAACTGGTAAAAGCAGAAAAGCCATCCACACTGAGGTAAGCGGTCAGCTGTTAAGCATGAAAAGGAATGGCGTAGCATTCATTTTAAAGATGAAATGCTGGCTACATAATTGACCCTTCGCTAAGCCCCGCCCTCCTTAGTTACTGTTGCTACGCCTGTCAAGCTTTCATGTCTGACCCGTCTATTACAATGTGTATGCGCCAGTGTCAGACATTCCCAGTGATATAATTAGTCATTTTTGGCGAACAGGTGAGATATCGGAGAAAGCCAGACAAATAAGGACTGCAGTATGCATTACAGGGGTATATTCTCAACATAATAGGCAACCGAATAGTAAATAATTTGATCAAAATTGAAGCTAGGTTAGCCTAGCCGCCTCATACGCTGACCATTTAACAGCTTAGTTCATCCACAGCAGGAGAGGTGAAATTTAAAAACAATCTAATAATAACAGATTAAACTGTTATTTCTCTATTTTAGCCAAAAAGCCTGATAGACTAATTGTTGCACAATGAAATATAGCATTACTAACCCACGAGGAAACACGCATGGACAGTGCTTCTACATAATTCATTCATAGAAAGAACAGCCAGAAAGGGGAAACTGATGGATTTGTACCAAATATTAGCATCATTGACCCGTAACTTTGTACAGTAAGTTAACGTTACCTATAACTGTCAGTATGTTTGTGTGCTCTTTATAAATTACTGAAAAACAGCTGCGTTAAAGTATATTGATCGCAAGTGCTCAGTTTGTGATCACATCTCTGTTTTGTTCTGTTGATTTGTAATTTCAAATATTCGTAGCTTGAAACAGATGGAAATATGACTGCTATTAGTATGACTACTATGGCGAAGGCAGGCGTAAACGGAGCAGTGCTCATAATATCGAGTGAAAAAAAAAGAAAAGACAGCTGGGAAACATAACCTGCTTTGTATTTTTGTAGGAAACACAGTTTAGATCGTTTTAGGGTAAGAGGTGTGTGAGTTATTGCCGTCTATCACTGAATGTGTCAGGAATATCGAAACAAAACCAACTTAACTCCGCTCCTTTAGCGCCTCTCACAGACCTTGATCCACGCTGGCATTTCTCCCCTTGGGTTTTAGATTTTGAAAAGGGAAAAAATTCCACCACCCCGTCCAAACATTTAGGATACCGGATATCAGATTTGCACAATCCATATGCACAACGCTTTGGCTTGTTTGCCTCGCTCGAAAGCTTGACAGAGCTCCTGCGCATAGCTATGGTTGCTAAGCCACGATTGGTGCGTGGCGGTTTTTGGGTGTGGCTTAGAGAAGGGTCAATTCTGGCTACATAATTCGTGATCTCTGGAAATGTATCTACGAGTACGTTTTCAGAATGAGCCCATGTTGCATTATTTTGCCTTCAACTGTAATATGTTTTTAAGAGGATATTATGCTCAGTCTCTGTCTCATCTATGGATGTTTATAGGTTTGAGTAATGATAAATAGATGCTTCTGTAAGATATGTTTCCTGAAAACACATTTAGTCCATAAAAATTAGGGCAACTGCACTGAACAGTTTAAGAGGTAGTAAATAATTGGAGCGTTGGCTGGTTTGGGCAGACTTCTTATTCATTCCCCTGACTGCACCTTTCATTTTCCCTGACGGTTAAGCCGGGCTGCACTCCTCAGGAGTCATATTTTACATGTTTAATATGGTAATGTTCTTTCTTCACCTTGCAGATGCTGAAAGCCCCCTGTGCATCAATGTCTTAAAACAGTCATTAGCCACCTACCATTTTAAAGCACATAAGCTCTCGATGACTCCTGTAGATGCTTATCATTTTCAGTGCCTGGGGCTCAAAATAAAACCGTCTGGACATCTCTCAGGCACAGGGGACCTGTTCAGAGCATTAATCAGGATTTCTGATGTCTAAAGGCCAGAAGCAGTCAGAAATTACCTGGATTTATTCTAACATATTGCATATATTACAAGCAAAATTACTGCATGGGAAAGAACTGATGCTTAAAAGGAACACTCCACTTTTTTGAAATTATTTCCTCAGCTAGGTAACTTCCAAAGTTAGTTATATTGACGGAAGTCAGTCGATTTTCAGACTGTGTAATAACATTGCCACTGCTGCAGCCATGGTACAGCAGCAAAGCTCCTTCATTATTACACCGGAATGAGAGTATAGTTCCCAGAGATATCGTCTTAAAAAATAACTTCTCATACTCCATCGGTCTTAGTACACAATGTAACTACAGAAGAGTCAAATTATATATTGAAAAATGATTGAAACTTCAATAATGTATGTATGCTAAGCTAAGCTAAGCTAAGCTAAAAGTGCTTCTGCCAGACCTGGAGGTCAGCTGGATGGATTAAAAATTGTCAATCTCAATTATTTACTTATAGGTGAGTTCTAAAATTCAGCCTATTTTCCAGAAAAAGTGGAGTGTTCCTTTAAAGTAGTTCACCGAGCTGGACTAAACTTTGAGTAAACCTTGTTAGTACCATTGTGGACCCCTTTTTTTTATGTAATTTTAAAAAAATATTCCTAGATTTTGGTCCATATTGATGTGACAGTATAGACACAGTTGCTGCAGATTTATCAGACATCCATGAAATTAATCTCACATTATACAGCACATCCCAAAAGTGCTCTATTGGAGATCTGGTGACCATTAGAGACTATTTGAGTATGAAGTCATTGTCATGACTGATCATGAGTGATCATGAAGGAATTAGATATGGTCACCAACAGGGATGTGCAGTATTTATGATATGTGTATTTCAAATATGTATTTTAAATACAAAATAGTATTTTTTTTCATTTGTATTTGATGGGGTTTATGAAAATGGCGTAATATTTTGTATCAAAATACTTTAGTGTCTTGTATTTTTAAAATACTGTAAAATACTTTGTAAGAAGTCTACATTGGTGCTTTCTCAGTTATTTGCCAAGGCTTGAGATAAGACAATAATTGAAGAATACTGAAAAAGTGAATCAATGGTTGGATTATGGATGGAAATTATGCATGACATATTAAGTAAGTAACAGACAGATAATAGGGGTAGATTCGGGAGCAAGTCAAAATAAGACAGGAAAATAAGAAAAACAACATAAAAAAGTCCTAAAGTGGCGATACCCACAATATTTCATTGGCTGTTTCAAATGCCAGTAGCTGATCTGCAGGTGCTCTTTATAGTTAATTACAAACTTCTGAATGAGACAAAAATATTGAATAATACTCTGGTCTACAGACTGGTCAAAACCTTCAAACTCAGGTTTTATGGCAGCAAAAACAGAGCTATATATATATATATATATATATATATATAATTTATTTATTTTTTGAGATATCGTCACCTTAGAATTATAAGGTTTTATTTGACATTTTTGTCGAAATTGAGTTAATGACATATTCATATTAAATAACAACTTATTTACATTATGAGATATTTTTGTATAAGTTGTTTACATTTTAAGACTTTTTATTTAAAAAACAAAAAAGGTTTTATCTACAAAGTCGAACTCTAGCTTGTCTCTTTAAGGTTCTTTCTGTGACCAATGAGCATTTCGAATCCACGCACACAGACCAATCAGGATCAGCTTTCTTTGACATTCCACCAGACTGCTCTATAGAGTAGGGGAACTATGACGTCAATTTGTATGCAAAAACCCGGAAGCGAGTTAGCATTTTAGCAGTTCCGGTTCCCTCGTCCCAAAGTCAATGGTTTTTTCAATGGGATTTCAGTTAAATCGCTTAAATAAGGTTCGTGGCAAACACAAACTCAAGAAACTTTCACGTTTTATTCTACGACATAAAACACATCAGTCACATCACACTCTTGATTTTTTAAATCGGTTACGCTTCTTTAAAAAGACGGTTGCTATCAATGTGCTAAACAGGACTACAAGGTGGTGTCGGAGACATTATACGTCATCGAGCTGAACTGGTCTGGAGCGCAGCCCGCTTGCGTTGGGCATTAGGATTTGTCTGTGATTTAAGTATTTTCATGAGTAGAATTTTATAGTTTGTAATATTTTTCTAATTGGGAATTCATAGTGTGTGTAGATAATGCCTTCCCTTGTAAAGACTGCCAAGACAGATTAATTTGCTGATAATTTATTTTAGTTAAAAAATAACAGTGCTGCCTGTCTCTTTCCTGCTCTCAGTAAGGCAAACGTGTGAATAAATAAAATACATACATGTTAACTGTCATTTTAACGTGATTTCTCATCAGTTTTTCCAGAATCAGAATCAGAATCAGAATCAGTTTTATTGCCAAGTGTGCTCAACACACACAAGGAATTTGTTTTGGCAACAGAAGCTTCCAGTGTACATAAAGTGACAAGTGACAACACAAAATTAAATATGAGAAAAGAAAAAGGCGATAAACATTAAACAGAGATGCAGTTAGTCAAAAAGATCTGGATGTTGAATTGTATGTACAGATTTGATATAAATATACAGGTTGTAAGGTGCTGTGTACAAATGCGTGTGAGAAAGTAATGCATTGTATATTGTTATAAGGTGCTGTGTACAAGTGCGTATGAGAAAGTATTGCACGTTTATTGCCCAGTAGGGGAATATTTAACTGTTCATGATGTAGATGGCCTTAGGAAAGAAACTTTTCCTGTGTCTGGCTGTTTTTGTGCTTGGTGCTTCTTCATCTGAACGCATTTAACTCTGTCATAACTGCAATATTTACACTCCTCTTTAACATGTATAGCATATGTGACTGTGTTGGCTGCTTTTCGCTGTACTCGGTGACAAAAAAGAATATTGAATGTTGTTCTGTGTCCATGATGGAACTTTCAGCAGGTATATAACATTAGACTTGTCCCTCACGCCTCATCTCCTCATTCTGTCGTCTGTTACTAAGGTAAGCAGGCTGTATGCACGCGAGCGATACACTTATTTAAACATGCCTTATGATAATACTATGTAGGCACATTTATACATACAGTTTTAAAACTTTTACAACAATCGTAAAGCAAAACAAATTGTATTTCCCCCGCAACAACTATCCAAAAGGTACTTAGGTCTATGTGCTTTTGCGTATATATTTGTTTATAATATTACAGCGCCGTGGATTATAAAAAAATTAACCGAGAGAGTAAACCTTTGTCATGGATCCTATTTCTAAAAATAAGCTTGAAAAGTTGTCTGTAGCAGGGGAGTGCTGACGTCACAGGCGAGCGCCCCAAAGGCGCTGTAGTCCGTTTATAGCCTAATGTTAGCTTTTCAGATCTTGTGTTTGCATTTAAGATCCAAAAGTTGTATTTTCGTGTGAGGATTATCTGGTTGGACAAAACGTGTAAGTGTTATGAACAGTGTTTGAACACAGAGCTTATTATTTGCAATCTTCAAAAAGCCTATGGGAAAATACTATAGAGATTTTATCAAGGGAACCAGTTTTATGCTAGCAGCCGATTGGCCTACAAGGTGACGTCATAGTTCCTCCACTCCATAGACAGTTGGAAAGACCAGAAAGAAACCCAAAATCAGAAGCGACTAAATAATGCCGCACCACATAAAATTGAGCAGAAACCTGAAACTGAAAAGATCTGAAATCATGTGATGATTTAAAGCATTTTTTGACATTGAGATCAAATGTTACATTTTACATTGTTGAAAAATAACGTTATTAAAAAAATGTAATATATTAAATGTGAAATATTTTTATTTGTGTATATATAGTCAGTGAAACATTTTTCAGTGTTTATTAAACTCATTTGTTCATTGTCTGTTTTCTTTAAAAGTATTTCAATGTGCCTTGTGCACTGGACAAATATTTAGCACATCCTTGTATGCTTAAGTTGAACAGGAAAAAATATTCATCCTAAAACATTAATTAAATGTTAAAGAAAGCAAAAAAAAAAAAAAAAAAACTGTCTCAAACATCAACATACTGTTACAACACCAATTTTTATTTTTTTTAACAAAATTAATAAGCAGACTGATTGTATTTTTTGAAAAGTAATGCTTCAATTAATGATCTGCCAGATAGAACCTTATAATTCCAAGCGGAAAATGACTTTATAGAATTAGAAGGTTAAATCTGCATTTGCCTGTTTTTTTTTTGTTTTTTTTTTAATAATGTACATTTAGAGTACATTTAGGGTCTCTGTCATGTCATGTATGAAAGGGAACTGTTATGCACATATTGTTTGCTATATGGAATGTAAATCTTTGAAGCTCAATATATCAAAATCATTTAGAAATCAGATAGAACCTTATAATTCTAAGGCAACGATATGTAATTACAAACTTTTACCTTGAGCGCTATTACTGTGCCATTACATTGTAATTACTATGTCATTACCTTGTAACTACATTGTAGTTACATCCAAGATAATATTTATAAACTTAAATGTTTCTTTGTATAATTCATGTACAGTATTTGTGTATTTATACACAAATATATGCAGTACATACGTAATAACAAACTTTTATTTTGGATGTATACATGATGTATGCATAATTACATCTACTTTAGTATTGTAAATGTCTTTTTGTAATTACATAGCAAATGTATTGTTGTTACATCCAAGATAATATTTATAAAAAATAAATGTTTCTTTGTATATTTCATGTACACAAAGTACATATGTAATAACAAATTTTTTATTTGGGATGTAGTTACATTGCCATTACATTATAATTACTATGTAATAACATTGTAATCACATTGCTATAGAATTTTTTTTTTTAATTGTAATTACATTGCTATAACATTGCAATTACATTATTATATATTATATAACATTGTAATTGCATTGTTATAACATTGTAATTACATCTACTATAGTATTGTACAAGTGGTTTTGTGATTACATTGTAAATATATTGTTGTTACGTCCAAGATGATCATAAACATAAACGTTTCTTTGTAAATTTCATGTACATATTTAATAACAAACTTTTATTTCGAATGTAACTACATTGTATTTACTATTTATTAACATTGTAACTACATTGTTACAACATTGTAATTACATCTACTGTAGTATTGCAAATGTGTTTTTGTAATTACATTGTAAATAGATTGTAGTTACATCCAAGATAATATTTATAAATGTAAATGTTTCTTTGTATATTTTGTGTAATGTATTTGTGTATTTATATGTAAATATATGCAGTACATATGTAACTATAAACCTTTATTTTGGATGTAATTACATTGTTATTACATTACAATTACTATGTAAAAATGTTGTAATTACATTGTTAAAACATTGTAAATGCCTCGTTAAAGCATTGTAACTACATTGTTATAACATTGTAAATAAATTTATTACAGTATTTTAATTACATTTACTATAGTATTGTAAATGTATTTTAAATGTTTCATGTACATTACAAATTTTATCTTGATTACATATGTCAGTACAGTGTAACTACATTATAAATATATTGTTGGTACATCCAAGATAATATTTATAAACGTAAATGGTTTTTTGTATATTTCATGTACTGTATTTGTGTAATTATTCGTAAATATACGCAGTACATATGTAATAACAAACCTTTATTTTGGATGTAATAACATTGTAATTACATTGTTATAACATTGTATTGTAATTACATTGTTATAACATTGTGATTACATTATTAAATAATTATTATAACATTGAAATGATGAAGTAATTGCTTTGTTATAACATTGTAATTACATTCTAATAACATTGTATTGTAATTACATTGTTGGAACATTGTATTTACATTTTTATAACATTTCATTGTAAATACATTGTAAATACATCTACTATAGTATTGTAAAGCTGTTTTTGTAATTATATATATATATATATATTCATTCATTCATTCATTTTCTTGTCGGCTTTGTCCCTTGCGGGGTCGCCACAGCGGAATGAACCGCCAACTTATCCAGCACGATTTTACGCAGCGGATGCCCTTCCAGCCGCAACCCATCTCTGGGAACTTCCACACACACACACATTCACACTCATACACTATGGACAATTTAGCTTACCCAATTCACCTGTACTGCATGTCTTTGGACTGTGGGGGAAACCGGAGCACCCGGAGGAAACCCACGCGAACCCAGGGACAGAAACACACAGAAACGCCAACTGACCCAGCCCAGCCGAGGTTCGAACCTGCGACCCAGCGACGTTCTTGCTGTGAGGCAACAGCACTACCCACTGCGCCACTGGGTTGCCCATATATATATATATATATATATATATATATATATATATATATATATATATATATATATATATATATATATATATATAGTGTTACATCCAAGATAATATTTATAAACGTAAATGTTTATTTGTATATTTCATGTACACGCAGTACATAGGTAATAGCAAACTTTTATTTGGAGTGTAGTTACATTGTAACTACTATTTAATAACATTGTAGTTACATTGTTATAACATTATGATTACATAATTAAATAATTATTATAACATTCTAATTACATTCTAATATCATTGTATTGTAATTACATTGTTATTAAATTGTAAATACATTATTATATAATTTTTATACAATGTTTTAACATTGTAATTACATTATTACATAATTATTATATAACATTCTAACTACAAAGTAATTGCATTGTTATAATATTGTAATTACATCTACTATAGTATTGTAAAGCTGTTTTTGTAATTAAATTGTAAATATATTGTTGTTACATACAAGATAATATTTATAAATGTAAATGTTTCTTTGTATATTTCATGTACTGTATTTGTGTAATTATTCATAAATATACACAATACATATGTAATGACAACCTTTTATTTTGGTTGTAATAACATTGTAATTACATTGTTATAACATTGTAAATACATTATTATATCATTTTTATACAATGTTTTAACATTGTAACAACATTATTACATAATTACTATATAACATTGTAATTACATCTACTATATTATTGTTAAGCTGCTTTTGTAACTACATTGTTAATATATTGTTGGTACATCCAAGATAATATTTATAAAGGTAAATGTTTTTTTGTATATTTCATGTACTGTATTTGTGTAATTATTCGTAAATATACACAGTGCATATGTGATAACAAACCTTTATTTGAAATGTAATAACATTGTAATTACATTGTTATAACATTGTATTGTAATTACATTGTTAAAACATAGTGATTACATTATTAAATAATTAATATAGCATTGCAATTACATTCTAATAACATTGTATTGTAGCTACATTGTTATAACATTGAAAATACATTATTGCACAATTGTAATTACATTGTTATAACATTGCAAATACATCTACTATAGTTTTGTAAAGCTGTTTTTGTAATTACAATGTAAATATATTGTTGTTACATACAAGATAATATTTATAAACTTAAATGTTTCTTCGTATATTTCATGTACACGCAGTACATGCGTAATAACAAACTTTTATTTGGAATGTAGTTTTATTGTCATTACATTGTATTTACTATTTAATAACATTGTATTTACAGTGTTATAACATTTTATTGTAATGACATTGTTATAACATTGTGATTACATTGGTAAATAATTATTATATAACGTTGTAATTACATTTTAATATCATTGCATTGTAATTACACTGTTATAACATTGTAAATACATTATTATATACATTTTATACAATACTTTAACAATGTAATTACATTATTATATAATTATTATATAACATTGTATTTACAAAGTAATTGCATTGTTATAACATTGTAATTACATCTACTATAGTATTGTAAAACTGTTTTTGTAATTACAATGTTAATATATTGTTGTTACATCCAAGATAATATTTATAAACGTAAATGTTTCTGTGTATATTTCATGTACATATGTAATAACAAACTTTTATTTGGAATGTAGTTACATTGTCATTACATTGTAATTACTATTAATAATATTGTAATTACATTGTTATAACATTGTATTGTAATTACATTGTTATAACCTTGTAATTAAATTATTATATAATTATTTTATAACATTGTATTTACAAAATAAATGCATTGTTTAAACATTGTAATAAAATTGTTATAGCATTTTATTGTAATTGCATTGCTATAACATTTTATTGTGACTGCATTGTTATAACATTGTAATTACATTATTATATAATTATTATATAACATTGTAATTACAAAGTAATCGCATTGTTATAGCATTGTAATTACATTGTTACAACATTGTAAATGCATCTATTACAGTATTTTATTTACATTTTTTTATAGTATTGTAAATGTGTTTTTGAATATTTCATGTACATTACGAACTTTAATCTTGATTACATATGTCAGTACAGTGTAATTATATTGTAAATATACTGTTGTTACATCCAAGATAATATTTATAAACGTAAATGTTTCTGTGTATATTTCATGTACTGTATTTGTGTATTTATATGTAAATATACGCAGTACATATATAATAACAAACTTTTATTTTGGTTGTAATAACATTGTAATTACATAGTTATAACATTACATTGTAATTACATTGTTATAACATTGATATTACATTATTATAACATTGTAATTACAAAGTAATTGCTTTGTTATAACATTGTAATTACATTCTTATAACATTGTATTGTAATTACATTGTTATAACATTGTAATTGCATTATTATATAATTGTAATTACATTGTTATAACATTGTAATTACATCTACTATAGTATTGCAAATCTGTTTTTGTAATTACATTGTTATTATATTGTTGTTGTTACATCCAAGATAATATTTATAAACGTAAATGTTTCTTTATATATTTCATGTACACGCAGTACGTATGTAATAACAAACTTTTATTTGGAGTGTAGTTACATTGTCATTACATTGTAATTACTATTTAAAAACATTGTAATTACATTGTTATAAAATTGTATTTACATTGTCATAACATTGTATTGTAATTACATTGTTATAACCTTGTAATTAAATTATTAAATAATTATTATATAAGATTGTAATTACAACATAATTGCATTGTTATAACATTATAATGTAACTGCATTGTTACAACATTGTAACTACATTTACTACAGTATTGTAAATGTGTTTTTGTAATTACATTGTAAATATATTGTAGTTACATTCAAGTTAATATTTATGAACGTAAATGTTTCTGTGTATATTTCATGTACTGTATTTGTGTATTTATATGTAAATATACGCAGTACATATGTAATAACAAACTTTTATTTAGGTTGTAATAACATTGTAATTACATTGTTATAACATTGCATTGGAATTACATTGTTATAACATTGAGATTACATTATTATATAATTATTATAACATTGTAATTACAAAGTAATTACATTCTTATAACATTGTATTGTAATTACATTGTTACAACATTGTATTAGCATTATTATGTAATTGTAATTACGTTGTTATTATATTGTTGTTACATCCAAGATAATATTTATAAACGTAAATGTTTCTTTGTATATTTCATGTACGCGCAGTACATAGGTAATAGCAAACTTTTATTTGGAATGTAGTTACATTGTCATTACATTGTAATTACTATTTAATAACATTGTAATTACATTGTTATAACATTGTAATGTAATTATTAATTATTATACAAGATTGTAATTACAACATAATTGCATTGTTATAACATTGTAATTGCATTATTATATAATTGTAGTTACATAGTTTCAACATTGTAATTACATCTACTACAGTATTGTAAATTTGTTTTTGTAATACATTGTTAATATATTGTTGTTATAACCAAGATAATATGTATAAACGCAAATGTTTCTTTGTATATTTCATGTACATGCAGTACATATGTAATAAACTTTTATTTGGAATGTAGTTACATTGTCATTACATTGTAATTACTATTTAATAACATTGTAATAAAATTGTATTTACATTGTTATAACATTGTATTGTAATTACATTGTTATAACATTGTATTGTAATTACATTGTTATACAATTTTTATATAACATTGTAAATACAAAGTAATTGCATTGTTGTAACATTGTAACTACATTTACTACAGTATTGTAAATGTGTTTTTGTAATTACATACAATATGTAACTACAAACCTTTTAGTTTGGACGTAATTACATTATTACATTACAATTAATATGTAATAACATTGTAACTACATTGTTATTACACCTATTACAGTATTGTAATTACATTTATTATAGTATTGTAAATGTGTTTTTGAATATTTCATGTTCATTATAAACTTTAATCTTGATAACATATGTCAGTACAGTGAAATTGCATTGTAAATATATTGTTACAGCCAAGATATTTATAAACGTAAATGTTTCTGTGTATATATTTTATGTACTGTTTTTGTGTATTTATACGTAAATATACGCAGTACATATGTAATAATAAACTTTTAGTTTGAACGTAATTTCATTGTCATTAAATTATAATAACTATGTAATTACTTTCTTATATCATTGTAAATACATTATTATATAATTGTAATTACATTGTTACTATAGTATCTACTTGTAAATGTGTTTTTGTAAATACATTGTTAATATATTGTAGTTACATCCAGTGGTGTAGTCCTAAAAAAAGGTGGTGCAATATTGCCCACCTGAACCAAATTTTACATAAACCTATATAGACAAAGAATCGATGAAAGTCAGTGTTTCTTTGATGCATTAGAAAAATATATATTTGTTTAACATCAGTTACCTGTAACCCCTGATTTCCACAGAAGAAAAACAAATACTATGGAAGTCAATGGTTACAGGTTTTCAGCTTTCATCAAAATATCCTCTTTTGTGTCGAACTGGTATAGGTTGAGTAAATTGACAATTTTCAGTTTTTGGGTTAACTATTAAAACTATTTATATATTATTAAACTAATTAAAAAGCAAAAAATATTTAAACTAATTTGTTCTTTTGAAGTTAGATGCTTACGGTTCAATTACATTCAATGATTTATGCTTAGCTAATAGTGTCCCCTGCGGACCCAGAGATTGGCTGAGTATAAGCTGTGGTAAAACCCAACTCTATAGGGACTTGTAAAATGAGCCTATTTCCAAAAATATTATTTTATTTATTTTAATACTGTACGAAAAAAACATATATGTGCATATATGTGGATATACATGTTTCTGACATACAGTATATGTGTTTTACATATATGGACATAAATGTTTCTGGCATATATGGGACATATATGTTACACGTGTAGGTGACATGTTTCTGGCATATATGTGGACATATACGTTTCTGATTTATATGGGGCATATATGTGCTATACAAGTAGGGGACATGTTTTTATATATGTCAGAATATGTGTTTTAGATATATGACAAATGTTTCTGGCATATATGTGGACATATATGTTTCTGGCATATATATGGGACTATAAGTTTCTGACATATATATACAGTAAGACATTTATGGGCTTTTCATATATGGACGTATATGTTTCTGACATATATGGGACATATATGTTCTGGCATGGGACATATGTGTTTTACAAATATGGACATTTATGTTTCTGGCATATATGGGACATAGGTGTTATACATGTAGGGGACATATGTGTCTTGCATCCATGTCGACGCAATATATGTTTCTGACATATATGCGTTTTACATATATGGACGTATATGTTAGTGACATATATGAGACTGTACATGTAGGGGACATATAGGTTTCTGGCATATATGTGGACATACTTGTTTCTGACATATATGGGACATAAGTGACATATAGATGACATATGTGCTGTACATGTAGGTGACATATAGGTTTCTGCCATATATGTGTAACGCTATGCCAGCAGAGGGAGCCCTCGCCCGACTACTGACTTAGCTCCGCTCCCTCTGTGGTTACTTCCTGTTTGTGCTGTATTTCAGCAAGAGCTCAGGCCATGCTTCCTTGCGAAGTATTGCCAGTTTTCCTGCCTTACCAAAGGTTGTTCCAAGTGACTACCATGACTGCTATCCTGTGTATGACCCTGCCTGCCTTGATCACGTACGTTGTCTGCCTTTGCCCTTTTAATCTGATTTGGACTGATTGTTGTTGTACTGAACTCCTGCCTGCATTATCACTATGACTTCTGGATTTGCCCCTGTGTTTGTCGATTGGATTGGACTGCTTTCCTGTTGCTGACCATTTGCCTGTTTACACGTTGCTGTCTCTGCCTAAGCCCCTTAATAAACTTCTGCATATGGATTCTAACATTGTCTCAGACTCCCTTTTACAGAATACCTCGCCTACCATGAATCCAGCGGAAGTTTCAAACCTGCAAGCTACAGTTGCATATCAAGGTGAACTGTTAAAGGGCTATCAAGAGCAATTGATGAAACTGCAGTCGATCAATGAACATCTCACACATTATATCCGGTCACTGCCTCCTGCCACGCCAAGAACGGTAAGCTTTGCTATTCCCGATAAATTTGATGGCACTGCTGAACAATGCAAAGGCTTCCTACGTCAAGTTAAAATTTATATGGAGCACCAGGGTGAAAAATTTGATTCTGAAGAAATGAAATGTGCGTTTTTGATGACATTGTTGACTGGAAGAGCGATTGACTGGACCGCAGCAGTATGGGATTCTGATGCTCAAATTAAAACTTCACTGGAATATTTTATTAAACAGATCCGCAAGGTTTTTGAATACCCGGATGGAGGAAAAGGAGTGTCTACCCAATTGATTAACCTCAAGCAAGAAAATCGATCGGCTGCTGATTATGCGATCGAGTTTAGGACAAAAGCTGCTTAGAGTGGATGGAATAATGTGGCCTTGAAAGTTATGTTTCAGCGCAGTTTGAATGTGGATCTGCAAACAGAGCTGGCTTGTAAAGGTAATGAGTTGTCTTTCCCCGAATTTGTCTAGCTAACAGTTAAAATAGACAACCTCATGAGACAAGCACCCCGACGTAGTAGAAACACCTTTTTCCAGAATTTCACTCAATCTATGCATCCAACTACTCAATAATAAGTCATTCACGCTACCAGTCAATCTTCGAACTGATACTGGTTGTGTTGAGTTAACAGCGATGATTGACTCAGGAGCCACATTAAATATCATCAGTAAAAACATCATTGACAAGAGTAATATTCCCACTCAAGCTTGCATTCCACCAATCAAGATTAATTCCATTGATGACACTTTTATTGGAAACAGAATTATCCAGCAAACACAAACTCTCACTCTCCAAACCGGAGCTCTGCATCAAGAATCTATCATGTTCTACGTTGTTGACTCGTCTAAGTATGAGGTAGTCCTGGGACATCCATGGCTGTATATCCATGATCCAGAAATTTCATGGCAAACTGGAGAATTGACTCGCTGGTCCCCGTTCTGCATAGAGACGTGTATCCACATAAAACAACATCCATGTCTGACAACCAGCATAGAGAGCCCAGAGACCCACAAAACGGTAATGATTCCAGAGTTTTATCAAGATTTATCAGAGGTGTACAGCAAAACCACAGCAGCTCAACTTTCCCCACATCGCCCATGGGATTGTGCTATTGACTTGCTTCCTAATGCCATGTCACCCAAGAATTGGGTTTACCTTCTTTCTCACACAGAAGGCCAAGCCATGGATGAACTCAAGGTCCAAGTAGTAACAGAATGGCCAATACCTACCACGATCAAAGAACTTCAGCGATTTTTGGGGTTTGCAAACTTCTACAGGAGGTTCATACGTAACTACAGTACTGTAGCTTCACCTATGACGTCATTGCTCAAGGGAAAACCTAAGAAGCTGAAGTGGACAGAGGAGGCTAACCAGGCATTCATCTATTTAAAGAAAAGATTCACCACAGCTCCTATTTTGAAACATCCTGACCCCAAATGACCTTTTATTGTGAAAGTTGATGCCTCAGATCTAGGCATAGGAGCAGTACTGTCACAAAGGCATGGAACACTTGGAAAACTGCACCCATGTGCGTTCTTTTCAAGGAAACTGACTTAAGAGGAATGCAACTACGATGTGGATAACAAGGAACTACTGTCAATGAAGAAGCTAACGCAGAATAGCAACACTGGCTAGAAGGAGCTTTACATCCCTTTCAAGTCATTAAGGACCGTAAAAACCTTAAGTACATCAAGAGTGCTAAACTCTTAAACCCCAGACAAGCCCGATGGGCCCTATTCTTTACCAGGTTCCAGTTCACAGTCATGTATATACCAGGAAGTAAAAAATGCAAAGCAGATGCTCTCTCTTGCCGCCACGACTCGCCCACAGATAACAATAATACCCAGGAATCCATACTCCCCCCTACAGTGGTCATTGCTCCGGTATCATGGGATGTCGTGGAGGAAATCCAACGTGAGCAACAGAATTAAGCTCCACCCTCACAGTGTCCACCCAATAAACACTACGTACCAGGTAACTTGCGTCAACGAGTCATGCAATGGGTCCATACTTCCATATGTGCAGGTCATCCAGGTATTTCCAGAACAATCCGCCTAGTTCAAAACTTATTCTGGTGGCTGATGATGAGCAAAGAAATCACAAACTATGTTAAGTCATGCCAAGTCTGTGCCTAGTCAAAAACACCCAAAGAACTACCTTCTGGTCGACTCAAACCATTAACCCACTCCTCAACCGGACTTAACCCCTTTCAGTGTGTGTTAGAATAACAGCCTCCATTGTTCCCGTGGTCTGGGGAGCATTCTGTGGTTCCTGCGGTCGATGAATAGATTCAGTGTAGTGAGAGGTTGTGGGACAGTGCCCATGTCCATCTTCAGTGGGCAGTGAGAACACAGGAGTTCCAGGCCGATCGCCGACGTCGTCCACACCCTCCCTACCAAACAAGACAGCGGGTCTGGCTCTCTACAAGGGACATCAAGTTACAGCTACCCAGCAGGAAGCTCAGTCCAAGGTACTTGGGTCTTTTCAAGATCATAAAGCAAATCAATGAAGTGACTTACCAGTTAGAGCTTCCTGCTAATTATCATATATCTCCCTCCTTTTATGTATCCCTGCTCAAACCGGTCCACCCGGAGGCTGACCCCGGCCAGGAGGCCCCAGAACCACCCCCGCCACTGGACATTGACGGAAATCCAGCGTACAGGGTAAATGTGGTTCTGGACTCGAGACGAAGAGGGGGTCAGCTCCAATATCTGGTGGACTGGGAAGGATACGGACCTGAAGAGAGAGTTATCCTGTGTATGACCCTGCCTGCCTTGATCACGTACATTCACTGTCTTTGCCCTTTTAATCTGATTTGGACTAATTGTTGTTGTACTGAACTCCTGCCTGCATTATCACTACGTCTTCTGGATTTGCCCCTGTGTTTGTCGATTGGATTGGACTGCTTTCCTGTTGCTGACTATTTGCCTGTTTGCACGCTGCTGTCTCAGCCTAAGCCCCTTAATAAAGTTCTGCATATGGATTCTAACATTGTCTCAGACTCCCCGTTACATTATGTGGACATTTTCGTTTCTGACATATATGGGCCATATATATGTTTACATATATGGACATATATGTTTCTGGCATATATGGGACATATATGTTACACATGTAGGTGACATATGTTTCTGGCATACATGTGGACATGTGATTCTGACATATATGGGACATATTTGTTTTTTACATATATGGTCATATATGCTTTTGGCATATATGTAAACATATATGTTTTTGACATATATGGGACATATGTGTGTTTTACATATATGGACGTATATGTTTCTGGCATATTTGTGGACATGTATGTTTCTGGCATATATGGGACTGTACATGGAGGGGACATATACGTTTCTGGCATATATGAGACATTTATGTTTTTGGCATATATGTGGACATATTTGTTTCTGACATATATGGGACATAAGTGACATATAGGTGACATGTGCAGTACATGTAGGGGACACATATGTTTCTGGCATATATGGGAACATTTTTGTTTCTGACTTATATCGGACATATGTATGTTTTACATATATGGACATATATGTTTCTGACATATATGGGACATTTGTGACATACATGTATATGTGACATATGTGCTGTACATGTAGGGGACATATACAGTATGTTTCTGGCATATATGAGACGTATAGGTTTCTGACACATATGGGACATATGTTTCTGGCATATATGTGGACATATGTTTGTGACGTATATGGAACATAAATGTGTTTTACATATATGGACATATATGTTTCTGGCATATATGGGACATATATGTGTTTTACATACTGTATATGGATGTATATGTTTCTGGCATATTTGCGGTCATATATGTTTCTGACATTTATGGGGCATATATGTGCTATACATGTAGGGGACATATATGTTTCTTGCATATATGAGACATATGTTTCTGACATATATGGGACATATATGTTTTTGGCATATATGTGGACATATTTGTTTCTGACATATATGGGATATATATGTGTTTTACATATATGGACATATATGTGCTGTACATGTAGGGGACATATGTTTCTGGCATTTATGGGACATATATGTGTTTTACATATATATTTCTGGAATATATGTGGATATATGTTTCTGTCATATATGGGACATACAGTATATGTATTTTACATATATGGACATATGTGCTGTACATGCAGGGGACATATATGTTTCTAGCATATATGAGACATATGTTTCTGACATATATGGGACATATATGCGATTTACATATATGGACATATTTTTCTGGCATATACAGGACATATGTGTTACACATGTAGGTGACATGTTTCTGGCATATATGTGGACATATATGTCTCTGACATATGGGACATATATGTGTTTAACGTATATGGACATGTATGTTTCTGGCATATATATGGATATATATGTGCTATTCATGTATGGGACATATATGTTTCTGGCATATATGTGAGTTTAAGTTTCTGGTATATATGTGGACATATGTTTCTGGTATATATTTGGATATATATGTTTCGGACATATATGTTTCTGCTATATATAAGACATAAATGTGTTTTACATATATGGGACATATATACATGTAGGGGACATTTACATGTAGGGGACATATATAGTTGAAGTCAGAATTATTAGCCCCCCATTTGAATATTTTTTTCTTTTTAAAATATTTCCCAAATGATATTTAAAGAGCCCCTATTACACATTAAAAAGGGTCATATTTCGTTTTTTATGGGTTTCCAACAACATACTGATATGCATGAAAGGTCAAAAAACACTTTCATGGTCTTATAATATGAATTTATTTTTACCTAATTATCCCAGCGACTCTCATATGAATCGCTCAGCGTTTTATTTGTTCCCAAACCCCTCCTTAGCGTGAAGCTAATCTGCGCTGATTGGACCGATGACAGCCTGTTGCGATTGGTCGACAGCGTTCAGCGCGAGACAGTAAAATGCCCAGAGCGGTTTATCAAGCCCCCAGGTCGCCAACATTAGTATAGGATCCGATTGCAGGGGATGCCTGAAACACGCTTCATAGTAAACTTATGTAAAAGACTTTAAGTAAAGTCTCTGCTATCAAATGGCAGAATCATGCTTGTTTATGCTAAATTCATTCCCTGAATGTCTCCTTTTGTACATTATATGTGCTCGAACCACACACACATCAAGCCCAGATTATTGACCTGCAATGAGGACAATCACAACACAGCCCCACAACACAGTCAGAAAGGACATCACCAAGACTAGCCCACAGGATTAGTCCTTATTAAGGATAACTCTTCAACACAGATCCCTATAGTCTGCATGCCTGCTAATTGTCCACTTCTGTCTAGACTGCAGCTCTGCCTCTTCATTTGTTTGGCCAAAAGAGAACTTGAAGATAACCCAACTGAGCCTGACCAAGGGTTTTGTCTCCTTTTTCTGTCAGTTGGTTGAATTTAGGTTCCTTGCCACAGTTGCATTTTTTGCTGAGGTTTGAGGTTGGTAAAGATGGCATAAGGTGATAAGGTATTGCGATTTGTGGATCACTCGTTAGATTTTCAGAACCAATAGCGTAGCCAGAAAAGACAGTAATAAGAAAATCTGTGACAATTCACCCGAAGGACACTTGGAAAAGCATCCAACATAAATTATGTTGAGAGCTGAAAAAATTAATTGGTTCATTGCTGATTCATTAGTTACATAAAGCACAGACAAAAAGTGAAACCAAAAAGGCAGTGTGGTAAGACCTGAAAAGCACATTATGGGTGATCCTGTACCTTGATAGATTGTTCATTATACAATATTCAGACATATTTATCTTTCAGAATGGTAAAAACAAATTCCTCTTATTGCTCTTGGTGAAAATTTTGTATGTGTTTGACTTATTGGAACTTCCAGCATTCTGACTTTAACTGTTACTTTGCGGGCTTGTGTTCCGCGGGGTGCGGGATGTCATGTATAAATGTTAACAAAAATATTGGCCATAATGACCATAAAACAGCAGTTAGATCAAGAAAAATAAAGAGTGTACATTAATCATGATGTACTTCTTATACTTATTTTTTTGTCATTTTCAAAATCTGCAGATACAGGAGAGTAATACAGATGTACCAGTTGATTGCGACCAACGGGTTGGCGACCACTGATCTAAAACAAAATCAAATAAAGCACAAAAACTCTACACCTACTGAGATCTCATTGTAATTTGACACATCTAAACAATGACTGGCATAGCCAAAGAGAGTGGAAGTCCATGAGAGAACTGAACAGTACAAGCTTCAGTAACAGACACTGGAGATAATGTGCATACAACATCTGTTGCCTGGCTGCTTCACCACCACTGACAGTTTTACGGTACAGTTGCAAAGAATAGCCGCTGACAGATAAAACACTTCAGGCTACAGGAATAAAAAAAAAAAATCGTAGTGAGAAACTCTGAAGCCAGCTGGAAGAATCTTCTATGATCTGATGAGAGTAAAATTGAGCATTTGGCCATCAGAGTAAACAGCATGTTTGGCGTAAAGTATCAGAAAGACAGCATCCCCACAGTGAAGCATGGTGATGGCGGAATGAGACTTTTCAACAGCGGCTTTGGAAGATTTTTAGGGCAGAGGGCAAAATGAACTCAACAGAATGCTGATGGAAATTCTAATATAATCTGCAAGACACCGGTGAGTTGGAAGAAGATTGGTTTCCTAGGATAAAAATGACCCAAAACAAAAGCGACATTACTGACATAAAAATACTTTTAGACAGATTCATGAAATATTCTAAATAAATTAGTTCAAACCATTATTATTCAAGATAAATCCCATAAATCCATAAGTGTGCTATTTTGGAAAAAATAGTCAATTGGATTGAGATCTGGAGACCATTTGAGTATAAGGAACTCAATGCCACATTCAAGAAACAAGTTTGAGATCATTTGAGCTTGGAAGAGGTACGCTGTAGTAATATAAGGATTGGACATCATTGGATCACCAACAATATTAAGGTATGATATGGAGTTAAAACAAAAATTGTGCAATTCTTGGAAATTCTTCAGAACTTGACAAATTATTTCTCAAAGTGCCCTTTTCTATTTAATAAAGCTGCAAAGTTGGAAAGATCAAATTTCCAGTCATGCACAAAACCTAAAGTATGTAGGTGTCTACGAAATCTACATGATCGATTTCTAGTTTTTAATTGGCTGCCTACAAACATCACTTTGACCCTGAACATTATAATTGTAGCTGTGGTCTGAAAAAGTTTAGTTGATATTGTTGAACCTCTGTTTTCTGCATTATAAACAAATCCACTATTCAGAAATTTGTCATTTGTTCCAATACACACTGTAAGTGGGTAGACCAATCATAAGAGACTTGGCCATCGGACCAATCAGGAAAAAATGCAGTCTTGGAAAGGATGAAAATCTTTGAAATATTTCAGACACCATGAGATGTATGGTATTAACTGTAAAACGAAAGAAAGAAAGAAAAAAAGAAAGAAAGAAAGAAAGAAAGAAAGAAAGAAAGAAAGAAAGAAAGGAAAAAACCTTGCTGAAATCAATGAAAAACACTTTAAATGCAGTCTTTTGCCCTGCCTTTAAATTACCATAATAATGACAGTAAAAAAAGGTACACATTTGTTTTTGTTAAGACAGTTTTGCTTAACAGGAATATTTTACATCACCATTTTGTCTTAAAAGGTATTTCGAAGAGCCTCTCTCAGGATGAAGCACACTTGCATTCATTTGCACTCCATCCTTCTTTTTTTTTCTTTTTTTTACTGACCTTTGAATTCAGCAAACGTCATGCATTATCATGACTGGTCATTATTTACATTATCGAGCACTGCTGTAATTTCACACATCCCTGGTAAAATGTAATATAAATGTAGCTTGTGCTATGTTGTAATGCTTACTATATTAGAAATAGCCCAATGCATTAACATCTGGAAAGGAGTTAGTTATAATTATTTCAAATATTATTTCAAGACTTCCAATGTTTGATGTATGTAAGTTTTCAACTTTTCGTAAGCATAAAAATACCATAATATGTTTGCAGATATTTAAGAAATTTAAGTTCATCTGAAAAACAATGCCAAAGTCAAATATTCTGCTTTGAAAATGTCTTTGTTTTGGTTCTTTTAACCTGCCCAATGAAACTTTATCCAATTATATTACAGCACCCAAGTTTGCCTTTGTGGAAAACAGCGTATTTGATTTGTTCAGTCAAAAGGAATCTCAAAGCATGTGCCCGCGATCGAAAATGGGACCTCCGGTGGACAGTAGCAGCCCCAAAATGATTCAGATTTAGAATTCTACCAGAAAGACTTTAGGAGGCAGATAAACGTTTTAACATTTATTGTGAATTGTTTGGATAACAACTCACAACCCCTGAGTGGAGACGAGGCCGACCTGGTGGTGGTGGGGAGGATGGAGGGAAACTTCCGCAATGTCACCGGAGTACAGCGAAACAGATTGGTTAGATGGGTTTACATGTAGCGCGCTTGGTTGTTAGAGGTTGACAAGATAATTAGGATGAATGACGTGACATACCAGTCTTCCTGGCAGAACTATCGCTAAAGCTTTCATTTTTCATATTAGGGGGTTATTAATTAGCAAATAATATAAATTTTACAAATGTAAACATTAGGTGAGCTACGTGGCGAGATTTGCAGTGACAAGCAATTGGGCTGTTTGCACCAGCCAAAACACAACAGAAGTTTAAATACAGCCATTCAGAAGCACAGAATAGCACACTTACTGCGCTCCAACGAAATGGTAAGGTTTATAATCCAATTAATATGTATTAAACCTAGTCGGGCACACTCACATCAATCTGGCAATTTGAGGAGCTGAGTGAAAATGTGTTTTGATCCAGGAGTGCAATACCTAGGTCAACCCCTGGGTGTCAAACTTACATACTGCACCTTTAAAAGACATCCAAACATTCTTATTCTTCCCTTTGCAATACAAAATATTCTTAACTTTTTTTCCTTAGCCAAATAAGACAAACTCAAGAAATATGTATTCAAGAAAAAATGTATTCAACAAAAATATGACTTGTAAGACATGCATAATAATACATTTGCAAGGAAATGAAAGCTTTAGCTCAATAGATGAGCCTGTATTTGTCATACTTGAGCTGTCTGTTTCTGAGATTAATGGTGCCACATCAGCTACAAAGCTCTCCCGCACAGTGTAAATCCCCATCATTACAGATTTTTTTCCATGTCATATTTGGGGAAGATTCATTATCGGAGTTTCTCATGCTTATATTTGTTTTGAGATCCATCTTTGAAACTGTCATTATATAAACACTGTACCCACCCACCTACAGACACACAATTACTAACTAAATTCACATAAACACAAACTCTACAACCCAATCCAAAGGGGGAGGTTGGGGAGGTGGTTTCTGGATTGAACAACGGGCCCTCTGTTTACACATTTCTTTCGCTTTTTTTTGTCAGACGCTTTATTACCAAAGACATACAAGAATGTATTTCAGTCGGCAGAAAGAACAAGGTTTGGCTCTATTTCCAGAACATGTCTATTCAGATTTTCCAGCTTGCATATTTGGGTTTCAAAGCAGATCGCTATTGAATGCATAGTCAGAATAATTAGTTCCCTGTCTGCATGTTCTTTGGCACAAAGAATTTCCCCTTTGGTCTATCTGAGTTTTTAACATGTTTCTGCTTAGGCTGACAATCAGTTAAATCATAATTAATCAAATATGCTCATGTTTGTTCAAAAACACGACGTGAATTGTGTCAGACAAGTGAATTATTGAAGAGACATTATAAAAAGTGGTTATAGAACTCTGCATGTTGTATAGTTAATATCTATTTTTCCATTACATCACTGACCTAGAGTTCCATACAATTATTTTAAGTTTGTCACAGGATTTAATATTATATTCTACACTGTAAATAAAATGCTGGGTTCCACCAAGCGGCAACCTCCCGCTCTCCCTCGTGAAGCAAATACAGAAGTAACTAAAACTGCAATTCATCGAATTTCCACTAGTCCTCGCTCCATAATAGAGCAAATTTCTATTGAGCCCACTGTTAAAATGGCCAACTTTACAGCAGCCTTTACAGCCTGGTACAAAGAACATTTCTGGTTTATATAGCTAATGTTACCCTTCATGACAACTGTGAGAGGGGGGAATTTTTTTATAAGCAAAATGCTAGCAGGTGTCTGTAGCTCAGCTCACACTCCACCTCTTTGCCCTTATTTGGTAACCCCCGGTTAGGGCTGGACGATATGGCAAAAATTTATATCACAATATATTTCTTAATTTCGATCTATATGATATAATTCCAATATCGATATGGACAATATTAAAAAGCCAGGAAAAAACTGCCAATAACGCACACAATGAACGTCTGTACCCACACATATCTGCAAACTGAATTTGCAAAGTCTATAATAACATCCAGGCTCTTATAACTTTAAAAAAATTAATAAAAACAGTACAAAAAAAAATAAGGTTAACTTTTTATTTGTATTTAGCCTTTACAAACAAGAAATGTGAAATAAACTATCAAATAAATAAAACTCTCAGACTCAGCTTATATATATATATATATATATATATATATATATATATATATATATATATATATATATATATATATAAGGGTGTAACGATACGCGTATTCGTAATGAACCGTTCGGTACGAGACTTTCGCTTCAGTACGCATTACGAACCGAACGATTCAGACAAATATCTAAAAAGATAAAAGAGAATAAGTGTACAGAATATAATGTTTTCAGTGCAACAATGCTCAACAAGGCATCCCATGACGTGACAGGCAACATCTGCCTTCCCTGCCCACCTCCAAACACTACTCCAGTCAGGCACACACTGCACTCAGGGCCAGAGTAAGCTCAACTGGCGCTCAAACCGAAAGTTATGCCGCTTTCAATCTGAAAAAGCCGGCGGAGGGTGGGGAGGGGGCCGGCAGAGCTGGGTGTTGAGATGATGCGGGGTTTGTCACGGACGAAAGCGAAGACCGAGGGGCGCTGAGATGATGCAGGGTTTGTTGCGGACGAAAGCTCAGGGGAGAAACGCGCCGCAGACTGACTGTACTATAGCTCGCAAAATGGCTAGTAACATTAATGTAATCCTCCAATAACCAACAGCGGGTCTGGCATTTGGGAGCACTTTGTTTTCCCTGTAAGTTAAGAGGGTGATGGCAAGAGAGTGGATAAAAAAAACAGACATCTGCAATGACAGTCAGCTATTTTAGCGGTAATATTTGAACATGTCAACTCATTTACACTGACATCACGGAATTACTAACTGGAATTAGACAAAAACTAGAAACAGGCGCACTACATGCAACTATCGCCAGCATTCAGACAGGCAATTTCTACAGATTCGAACAGGGCAAAACAAATCATAAGCCCATTTCAGTCCGATATTAATTTCTGCTTTCAGATCCACTGAAATGGCAGGTGACAGTCAAATCAAGCAGATCTCGGTTATATCCACATGTGCTGCCGTTAATCCGCGAGTCAGGTAATCAAAAAATAGGTCGCATGATATTTAAGTATAAGTGGGTCACGAGAGGATAGGATCAATTATTGGTGATGCAAACTTTAACTAGTTACTCTAAAATATTAAGGTGTTTTAAGCAATCTTGACAGACTGGCACAAATATGCTTTCATTTAAAAAAATTGCTCCTCACGGCTATATGCGGTGAACATCTCCGTTCTCACAGGTTTCTGAGTTTTCTCATTATCAATCACTTTCTTTCTGGGAACATGTTCAGTGCTGCGAATTTTGTTAAGCCTGTCCTGCAACATTGTGGTCAATTGAGGAGTATTGTGTATTGAGGAGGATATAGGCAATTGCATTAATGTAGATATATTACATGTTTTAATTACATTATTGAATAAAATGAATAGCATTATTATTTTTAATCATCATCATTAATAATAAATAAACTAAAAATAATTTGACAGCTTCAGCTGTTCACATCAACATGACCGGCACTTTCGGACTTCAGCACCACGTGTCTTTAGCATGAATTGAAATAGACTTTCCTTCCTAAAGGAAAAAATACAATAATTTTTAAAATTGCAATGCGATTATAGTCATTCGCAATTTCACATAAATCAGCATGCCAAAATTTAATTATTTCCATTGCACTCTCTCTCTCTGCAGCAGCAGTTCATGCACGCTGGCACAACCATACACAGCTACATCCCGTAGCAAATTAATTTGCAACTTTGTTGCATAAAAAAATAGGCTAAATAACAAAATTTAATTAACAAACAAATTAAATAAAATGATTTGCAAAAATGAAACTACAGAAAAAAGAAAATGAAAAGAACTAAAACCAGCTCAAATGTTCTGTTCTGGAATAACAGGTGTTGCGATCAAATTAATTAGATGGAATAATAAACACAGACAGGCACATTTTTCAGAAAATAGCCTATTTTATTTAATTTAAAAATATGTTAGGCCTATATTTATTATATAGACTATTTTTTTTTTTAAATAGCCTATATTAAATTACCATTCATTTTGGCTTAACGAATTATTGAACAGATTATTAATAACTTATCAAAAAACATTTTACTGAGCAGTGTCGGCCGTCACCGGATAAAGTCCAATCTTTCTTTAATTTTATTGGACTTTTGTTTGAAAGCTTAGTGGCATTGTAGAGGTCCAATTTACTGTTGTTTGATTTAAATTATAGCCTATATATGCGCCAATAAACAAGTCAAAGGAATGAATGAATTAATAAAATGATTCTTAAATATTAAAAAAATAACAGATGTTTTATAAAAATAAAATGAGCAATTTTCATCATTTATACGATTCAGTTAAATATAAGTTGGACATTTAAAATGTCAAGCAGGAATTTGCTGATAGCTTTAATTATGAAGACAAAAAAATATTAAAAATAACAAAAATAAAATGATAAAAAAATACAAAGATAAAAAGAGCAGCATTTTGCTAAATATAATAGTCCTTTATATGCTTTAAATCCTGCTATGTGTTGTTTCATATTCGTTTTTATTTCACTTGATGCATTAGTTATTTAATGTTTGAATGCTGAAAGAAATAACAGCCGTTACTTAAATCATTATTTTACCATCAAAATGTAGTATATTTTATATTATTATCAACTTTTGATATAAAACCGCTGTGTAATTTAATTGATTGTTAAAAATGAAAAAATAATTTTATGGCATAACAGTGTTTAATTGCTTTCGCGTTCGTTCTTCACGGAAGCTGTAACATAAGCGTGTGCCGCATTCACCTCTGACGTAGGCTACTTTGGGATTTTTTCGTTGTGACGATTAAGCAAGAATCATAATGCATTGCATATTCGGCTCATTCTTCAGTAGCCTCAACACAGGCTGTTAGCCTAGACTTAAACGTATCGTTTATAAGAATGAGCGATGAATAGATTAATTGATCGTTAATTTAAATGATCATTGATCACGGGATTTTGTAGAAACTGACATCCCTAGTTTAAAGTAAAAAAAAAAAAGAAGATAGATCATGCTTTTATGATGTTAGTTTTCATACAATAAAAAGATTTCAATCAGAGAAATCCTCTGGCTTTTTTCTTTTTTTTTTTTTTTTGCTATATCGAAAACATACAGAACCGTGACACCACTGTGTCGTATCGAACCGAACCGTGATTTTTGTGAACCGTTACACCCCTAATATATATTATATATATATACATACATACATACATACATACATACATATATATATACATACATACATATATATATATATATATATATATATATATATATATATATATATACACACACACATACACATATATGTATAGATATATAAATAAGCTGAGGGTTCTAACTGTCTATTTATATTTGTGTATAATTACCTAATTAAAGGTTTAACAAAATATTTCTTATATATTTTATACAGTCTATTTATATCGACTAATATTTAATATTATTTTATGTAACACCATTCCATTATTTAACAGATTTAATACCTCTATTAATCACATTCTTTCTATTTCATCAGCTTTGCAATAACCTGATTCTTGATAAATATGTTTTATTTTGTATGTTTGCGCAAGTGCTATATGCCAGCATGCAGCGAGTTTATGTGTATAATGTGAGTGTTAATTTTGGTGTTTATGCGAGGATCGAGTTTATATGCATGTGCCTGTGTATGTTGGTGTATGCATGCATCAAGTATATATGTATATGCTCAAGTTTCATACATGTTTTGAACATTCAATAAGTGTATATGCACGTCACGTGTTTTATGTATGTGTTGATAAGCGAAGTTTGATTTCAATCCTACACGGCGCCTCATAGCATCTGTGTTTGCTTCATTGCCTTCTCTTTTGACACCGCTGGTTTCGGTGTCGGGGAGGTTGGCTTAAACTTTTATGATGCCTCATCTTCTCACTCTCAGTATGTTTTATCAGGTGAAACAGATTTGATGTGTTCCCGCTGCTAGTCGGCACCACTCTCCCGCACATTTTGCAGAGCACCGAAACTATACGTTTATCAGAACTTAAAAAACCGAACCACTTCCACACCACTGATTTGTCTTTCCTCACTTATCAACTATTTCATCTGCATTCTTACTTGTGGATGCTTGTTATTTCATATCTGTATTCAGGGCACTCATTTTGTAGCCAAAACTTTCTGCGACGGTCAAAGAGCTTCACCAACTGCAGAGCGCTGGTAGCGCGTGTCTGTGATGCATGTCATCACGCAAGTGACATCACGCTCTTTCTGACGCCTGAGCACTGAACGTCATTCAGCGACAAATGATAATATATAAGATATTATACATATAATAAAATATATGTATGCAAATTTATATCGACACTAGCCACGATAGAAAAAATTGTCTTGCTTTAGCTCTGCAAAATATGCGAAAATCGCCCAACTTTAAAATGATTTTGAGGCGGGGGAGGAGGGAAAGGGCCGTCATCGCAGCTTGCGCCTATGGTTTATATATATGATATCCTCCACCATTCAGAGGAATTTGTGGGTACGAGAGAGATCTCAGGTCTGGTGGGAGCAAATTGTGGCGACTGACCACTTTCCTCTTGCATGTTTTTTCTGTTGTTGTTTACCACATCAGCATCTCCACACACGAAATTAGTTTTTAAAACTTCACTTAACATTGTAACTGTAGTGTTTTGTACATTTAAACAGCAGAATCTTTTTTCATGTGTTATTTTATTTGACATTTTTCTCTTTTCATATTGACTTTAGTTGCCCACCCTATTTATCCAGCTGCCCACCCAGAATGCCATTGAATCACACTGTGTTTGATCCCCTTGACATGCTATTGAGCTTCTTGTACAAATGTGTTCGAGGACAGAGGTGCTAGAATCGATGTGCGGCCTGTCATCCAAGTGCCAAAAACCCTCATCAATCAGCTCCGATGTAAGCGTCATCTCAGGTAACACTTTTTACTTTAACCTTTGGATCTGTCAGAGTCATTCATTGTCACATAGAAAAAGGTAATATGAGGCAACATAAATGACAGCATGAATGTTTATTCTACACTGAACACATAAGCATTACAAAAAGTTTAGGGGCAGTTTATTTATTTATTTGCAACTTTGAAAGAAGCTGACTTTTATGCTCATCGAGGCAAAAATTATGTGATGAAAAATGCAATAAGAGCAGTAATTTTGTGAAAAATGATGACAAAGCAAAACTTTCAGCATAAAATCTACAAGACTTATAATCTTTCAAATCTGACAAATCACATACTCCTTCAGAAATCATTCTAATATGTTGAATTGGCGAATTATTTCTTCTTCTTGATCATGTGGAAAACTTTAAACTGAGCCCAGACTTTCAAACAGTAGTGTATATCAAATTATATAACACACACAATGCTATTCTTGGTTCTGATCATTAAAGCACCTCATTGGGCCTCTTAAAACTTTTCATGATGTGAAATAAAGATGAAGTATGTCCATGTTTGCTCCAAGAACTGTACCTTTGGTGTTTTGAGACCCAGCATGCTTAGAATTACAGTACATACACTTTTGTGGCAACTGAACTGAAGAGTCCCTTTGGCTCAACGGTCCCATAGAGAAGTATTGTTGGCCAAGTCAAACACATGCTCCGTATTCCCCAGTGGTGGGAAGGGTTTGAGAATAGAGCAGACAGCATGTGAAATAGCTCTTTAGTAGGACCTTTCGGAAACCTTTCTGACATTATGGTGTCAAGAGGGAGCAAAAAAGGCGAGAACTTGAAGACAGAGAGGGTTTTCACACCCGCTAAGTGTTTGGTTCTATTATGAGCGCTTGTGTTCTGTGAGTTGTCAGTGAGCTCAGATTCAGCAGCAAATTAACTGGCTCTGCTCCCTCAGCCTTTAAACTAGCATAACAAGAAACGAATGAAAGAAGAGGAATAGAGATTGAATGAAAGTGGCTTTACCTTGTAGCATGCATTACCCTTTAGATATTATTTAGACTGTGACCCTGTTTATATTTGGCACTATTTTGCCAATCCAATCAGTAGTTGATGACTTTAAATGCAGGTGTAAACATTTTGAGCATGTTTACTTTTGACCACTTCCAAATGTGGACAAAATGGATTGCTTTTATAGTGTAAATGCAAGGAAAAACACACTGCATTAAAAATCAGAGTTATCATTTGCCTTCTTTCATTTGATCACTTTCCCCCTTGCTTGTACAATATTTGCCATTTAGTGCTCCTAAAAAGGTGATGGAATATGAGGGAAGGGTCTTGACAGATCTGAACACAAGTGGTCAAAGTGGATGGATATGGATGACCAGATGAATTGGAGAAGTATTAGAAACCATGTACACAGAGAGATGGGATCAGGGATCGACGACAACCAGAAGAGACCAGGACAAAACCACACTAGGAAGGAGAGACGCAGACACTACAGTAGAGATCACAGGGAAACGAGAAAGGTAAGTAAACGGAATAGATTTCGACACTGACCATGAGGAGAGTGTAGTCCTTCATAGTAGCAACAAGGCTGGACACAGAATGAAGCGTGATGCTGTTTTTTTATGGGACTGAGGTTATGACTGGTGATGATGCACAGGTTAATCAGAATTCAGGTGACTGTGATCGGGGTGATTGTGGTGACTGCTGACTGTGAGGGAGGAAAACCTGGCCTGGCTGTAACAAAACCAGGGCTGTCAATCTTTTGTACGTTAGTAGTTCTAAAGTTCATACTGGCAATGGAGACTTGTGCTCAGTTGTAAAATGTCAACTTAACATTTGAATCTATGTTTTTTTTATCTATAATTTGTGAATAATCCAATAAAATAAATGTTTGCCAGATATACTTACATTGTTTCTGAATGACAAATCCTACAGATGCCATGTAGATGTATAGATAAGTGGTCCAAAAACTGAGCCCTGAGGCACCCCTCCAATGGCCCGTTTCCACTGAGTGGTACAGTACGGGTCAGTACGGGTCACCTTTATCAGGCTTGCATTTCCACAGCCAAAAGGGTACCAATAGTATGTGGAATGGTGTATGAAAGAAAGTTTCAGTCAACGTCATTCTTGCTCGAGGAAATGTCAAAGTTAAGCTGCACGGGTCGTTCATATCATAGGAGAAGCACTTCTCACAAAACAGATGCTTTATACAGATAAATACTTGTGTATAAATGTTTATTACTAACCTTTCTATGATTTAATTATAACTGCAGATCAATGACTGTAACGTCTGCAATTATATCAAGTAAATAAATAAATGCAACATATATGAACACATACAGACCCTTATAGTCTCCGATGTGTTACCAATCACAGAAAAACTACCCACAGCATACATTAAGGGCGTACTCACACTATGTACAGTTGCCTTGAACCGGGCCAAAGCACGCTTGTCCCCCCTCCCGTCTCCCCCGACGTTTGCACTCACATTACATTCGGGCCTGGGCACGCTTACGTCATCGATGATGCGCTGTTCAGTAAGCGTTCTCGCTCAGCACTGTGGAGATTTCTTTAGTTATATCGTTTTAGTCGTTTGGGATGCGGTGACACGCAGTCAAATATTTCACCGAACAGATCAGCCACTTTTGACGCTCATAAACAATTATAAAGTCCTCATGCTGCAGGAATAAGGAGGTTTGCTGAAGGTGCAGCTGTCGTGCAGTGAGGGGTTTGCGTCTTTTTTAAACTACGACAGGTTGCATACATTGAACAGTAAGAATGATTAATAAATTTATATGAAATAGTCCCTTAAAAGTCATGTCTCGTCTTCAGTTTTGGGCTCAAGCGCGTTTTGCACTCACACTACAAGCTTACTGCGCCAAAGCCCAGTGAACCGCGCTCTGGCACACCTCTTCCAACCGGGCCAGGGCCGGCCAAGTGAACCGTGCCTGAGCCCGATTCAGAGCACTCGCACTTCTCAAACGATCCAGGAAATGGGCCTGGGCACGGTTCGTATAGCATAGAGTACGCCCTTAGTCCTTATTTGGGTTCAAAAACAACATGGAATATAGCCCACAGTCAGTGCAAACCTCTTATTTGTATTTTTAATCTTAACCAGCACATGTATTCTGAGTTCATAATAGTCCAAAAGGTGATTATAATAGTTAAACATGGCAGTCTGTTCATGTTTTAGGTTGCTGAAAGAATCATTTGCTCCTTTGATTTTTCGCGCTTCACTCTTGTGTTTGTCCTTTCTGAAAGGATGTCAGAAGAACTTCAATCACATGCACGTTATTATCATCAGCTCAAGACGTTCATTATTTCAAATATAGACATGCGGCGAGCAATCGCAAGCTCTCTGAAGAAACTGAAACAACTCGCGCTTTAGACAGCCTTGTACACAACGACACATACAGATTCTGCTCTTCTTCTTGGCTTTGTGGCTGCTCATCAAGATGACGACAAGGTTTGTTTCAGCTCGGGTCGACCATGGCTCATTATTATATGCATATATTACTATAATGTAATGTCTCGGCTGTGTATTTAAAAATGGCCCTTCCTTTGTTTTCATTCTCCTGGCTTGTACACGCACTAGTGACGTTTCTCTGTAAACCAAAAGTGTTCAGCTGCCTGTCTCGCTCCACCTTTTGTTGTGCTAGGTATGCTTTCGAAAGGGTGCCCAAAAAGTGGTAAGGTACGATGCGCTTTTTGGTACCTTTTGACAGTGGAAAACGGCCATTAAAGAGTACCGAACCAAACCACTCAGTGGAAATGGGCCAGAAGACAACCTAAATGACTTACATGAAGTCAGTATAGAGAAAAGTTCCTGAGATGTCCTGGGATTTGAGGATCTGGTCATTAATTCTGACAAAAGCATTTTAACTGTTAAAAAATCTATTTCAGATTGCTATCCTGGACAAAAAACAACAGTTGTGTGATTTTGCTTACATCATATAATGAAAATATAAAATTAAGAAACAGAAAGGAGCATATAGAGTAACTGTGGAGGAGTTGAGAATGATTCTCAAGATGATGTCTACATGTACAAAAATAATTTTCCATAGCAACATGATAAGTCGATACTCCATTGCGTTGGTTTCACTGGAGTTCCACATAGACATTCTGAGACTAAAAGAACAGATTTTTGTAATCCTTTATTGCCAATAACACTTGACTGAGTTTCATCAAAGATTTTATTAGGGGAATGGAATGGGCCACTTGTAGAAAATGGATTGAAGAAATAGAAACGCTCAATCTGGTGCATGTAGGAATGGGAGCAAAAATGATATCAGTGTTGTTAGATTTTATGTCTCATTGTTTTTGAAACATATAAAGATTTCAGCCATTCCCTTCATTCTCTCTGGGAGTGTTAATGAAAGAACTGGGTTAGCATGTTGTATTTGTCACTCTGACAGGAATCTTCTTCTACTCAGTTATTTTTAGAGTAATTAAGACTTGTATCCTAGTGAAAGGCTGGAGGTCTGGGAAAGTCAGAAGGAAGGAACAAAAAGGCTGTCTGAGTTAGCAGTCAATGCTGGTTATAATGTTTGCTGCTGAAGAAATGTACATGCTCAAACATTGTGAAAACCTGACAACTGATAATTGTTTCTACACTTTATAAAGCCTATTTTAATAACATCCATATTTGTGTCATTTGACAACCCACTGTGTCAAATAATGAGAAGCAAGTTGTTTTGAATCAGTTAAATGATAACACTGGAACTACCAGAATTTTATAAGATGGATGAATCAGCATTTTTAACCTATTTCTTAAATGATCAATCTAATGACAGTTACATTTTTAACAGTTGCTTTCTGACACCTATTGGTATTTGAACCTTCATTTGAATGGACACGTTATTTTCAACAGGCGATTTACTCATAGCTCCTGTATGCAAATATTCATCCAAACTACTTAACCATAATCGTAAATCTACTAGAATGGCCATAGCAGTCATTCTAATCATTTATATAAGACAAATCTATCATTATAATATATCCTGTTATCATTTTTACATTTGAAACTTCTTTGAGATTTTAGAATTAAGCTTTTAATGTATGTTAACATATTTTATGAAGTCAATACTTATGAATACCATATAAAAAAATATGTACTAGTTATTAATCTGAAGGTACAACCCAGGCTTATGCTGAAAACGTACCTGTATATACATTTCTGGAGACCGTCAAATACTTCCCAGGAGCTATGTTTTTGTTGCCGTTTTTGTTTTTGGAATCCTAGAGAAGCCGATACGCTTTTTTTCTTCTCTCGTGCCTGATGTTCTCTCGTAAATCCACCAGAGGCCGCTGCCGACTGACTGACTGACTGATCAACTGACCCACCCTCCCCCTTCCCTAACCCAACCAATAGTATTTTAAAAAGCACAGATTGACCTGCCCACCGCCTTCCCTAAACCAAACAGACAAATTTAAAAAGCCCTCATTTGATTTTTACTACATTCTCACCCTGTTATTTAATGGTTTATGTCATTTTTTGACTTCTGTTTTTGTCTTACCTGCTTTCTGAAATCGTTCTTCACCAGACTCAAACCCCATAGTCATGGTCATCTCCTCTCTGCATCTCAAGTTCACTGATGTACATGGTGAGCTAACTAGACAAACTGGTAACAGCCGGAAAGCCGTCCATGCGGGCGGTCAGCTGATAAGTGTGAAAAGAAATGGCGTCATATGGCCCTGTAACGTTCATTTTAAAAATTAAATGCAGTCATACATACTTCTGGCTACATAACCCACGATCTCTTGAAATGTATATAGGGCTACGTTTTCAGAATGAGCCTACATTGCGAAGGTGTCTTTTTTGACTGCAGTGAAAATGTTTTTCTTAAAAGTTTAAAAGACATCTGAAGTAAAGTTATGTTTTTGCTATCAGAAAGTTGCTGGGCAACAGAGGCATGCATATTCAAAGACATAGGAAAGACAGTATGGTTATGGTCATACAAGATAGAAAATTGTGGACATTCAAGGTAGAAATAACTTTTTTGTTTTGTAGTTTTTAATAACGTAATGTTAGAATGATATACACACAAATTTGGAAAATGTACACACATTACGAAAGGGTACTATATTTGCACTGGTTTTATTTTAACAAAGTTAAGCACAATTAAAAGAAAATGGCCAAAATGACTGCCTCTAATGTTAACACTAGAATTACAGGCATTTTGACTGACCCAATATTCAAAATTCAAAATAAAATAAAATCACTACAAAAGGCAACTGTAATAACCAAAAAGGCAAAGCATTTATTAAGAAGCTACAACACCAATGGACTAAAATAGGTTTGTAATTAGGTTTTTAACAAATTTGCACAGATGCTGATGTCTGCACTGTGCATGCCACTTTGCATGTATTTCCTAAGCATGAGTCAGACTTGAACTGAAACCAAAATTTCTGTTACTGTTAAAACCACTGTGTTTAATGGAATTTTAGTTTCTGTGCACACACTTTTGAAGTAGACCACTCCCAACAGACTGCTCCATCTGAACAATCAAAGCGAAGTATATTCTAGGAAAGGAGAGGTATCAGATCCCATAATAATAAATATAACACATAATCTGAAAATCTCTATATAATTAGTTTTTCTTTCTTTATTTATTGGATAGATGTACACTTTGCAGGAGAACAGTGTACAGGAGACCTTAAGAAAAGTTCAACACATAAATCAAATAATACAGTTTTTCTCAATTGCTTTAGCTCAATTCTTGATTGAATTTTTTTATTTTTCAAAACAATAAAGTTAAGATCTCTGATCAATTAGCTTATTGTTCACTTCAGAGTGGCATTTCTTATTGAATTAAGCAAATTGCAAATGCTTTGGCGGACGTGTGCAAACAGTAAGTACAATTTTCTGTAGTTTGCACAAAAACTTGCATATGGCTTTTTGATCAAAACTGATGAGTCATTTAAACTGTCAAACTCTTCACAACTTCTGAATCATTTTTCATTGTGTAAGCCATCACACTCAAAACTGTTTATTCAATTATCAAACATTTGTATATGCACATGTTTATCACCATAAATATCTGATATTGACATTGTTTGTAAAGTCTGCTAAATTGGTAAATGACCTCTAGTTGCATTACAATTTGCGTTATCTATTTATCAATCAAGTTTGGTAGTATATAAAGATTGCCCACGTCACAATCACTACATTTACAATCTTGAACTTCCACCTGAATGCTTGTGGAAGAGCAATAGCAAGAAGTGTAATCTCTATGTATGTAATACATTTGTACACAAATAAATACTGTATAAATACAAATGAACAATAAATGTTCATTTTCTTTCTATGTACTATTCACTCTTCTCAACAAATATCAGGTTTTTTCAACACAGGCTCATTCTAAAAACATAGTCCTATATACATTTCTGGAGACCACAAATTATGTGCCACAGGTACGTATGGCTGAATTTCATTTTTTAAAGAAATGCTACAGGGCGGTATGACGCCATTTCTTTTCAGGCTTACCAGCTAACCGATTACCTCCATGTGGACGGCTTTCCCGCTGTAACCAGTTTGTCCCGTTTGCTAGTCATGTACGTCGGTGGACTTAAGACGCAGAGAAGAGTTAACCATGACAACGGGGTTCGAGTACGGTGAAGAACGGTTCCAGAAAGCAGATAAGACAAAAACAGAACCAAAAAAATAAATAAACAAGTAAATAACAGGGTGAGAATGTGGTAAAATCTGAAAACGTGGTAAAAATCAGACAAGGGCTTTTCTTTTTCTGGATTGCTTTTGAAAATTGTTGGCTGGGATTAGGGAAGTGGGTGGGCGGGTAAATCGATAAAATTGGTTGGGTTTAGGGAAGGAGGTGGGTGGGTCAGTCGATTGGTCGGTTAGTCAGCCAGCCAGTCACACAGTCAGTCAACAGCGATATCTGGTGGGTTTATGCGGAACAGCATGTGCGAATGGCACTCGCGAGAGAAATTTGATATGAAAAAGCGTACACAGCGGCCTCTCTTGGATTCGCGAAAACAAAAACTGCAAAAATACGTACCTCCTGGGATGTACTTCGCGGCCACCAGAAATGTATATAGAGGTCCGTTTACAGAATGAGCCTGTGTTGAATTTTTTTTTTAAACCTTAATTTTTTTGTTTGACTGTCATGGTGAAAAAACAACTAATAATTTTGAGCAGTGTGGCTCACACAGGGTGACAACCACACTATGCTTTGGTGGCCTTGGTCAAATGACTGGCACTGTAACTACAGTAGATTTTGAAGTATGAATTAAAGGTTTTGGGGGATTAACTACATTTTGCAGACATGCAACAAAGTTCTGAAATTCCAGCAAACCGTTCTGAGATTTGCACTCACGGTTTAGAGAACTCTTTTATGAAAAAATGTGCCAAAGCAATTGAGAAAAACTGTAATAACTTTATGTTCTAATTATTATAACAATGTTTAAATAGATTAATCCTGTATTTGTTTGTTAAAAAATATATCATACTCATGAATCTGTTTTTTGCAAATATTTATTTGATAAATCACTGAATAGACACGGATCAGTCTATTCTGTAGTGAGAGGAAACAAATTTTTATGCATAGTCACATTCTGTTTTATTATGTCAAGTGCCTTCCACCAGCATTTAATACCACATGATTAAGTTGAGATAGATTTATGGTTGCAGTTGGGCTTCATTTTGTGTCTATGCTACAATAAGAAATGCAATTTCCATTGGCGGTTTTGCACATCCTGGTCTCCTTTTACACGACTGAGAAGTATGTTTCATTTTAAATGCAAAGCAATAAAATGAATTCCATAGTTATTATGCAGGAATTTGAATTTTAACACAGTGAAATGGCTCCATCCATTTTTAGAGAGAAACTTCTGGGTTCCATTTTCTCATTAGATGCTTATGCAATGGTGATCTCATATTACTGCGGTCCACACAGCTGCTAGATATTGTAGCATCTGTTATTCATACTCATACATTTTCCTCCACAAGGCATATGCAGTGCAATCCTAAACCAAGAACACTGGCACAACAAAATGTATAATTTAATGCAATAGTCTTTCACAAGCAGAATGGTACAAGGGAAATGAGGGACAGATAGAGACATCTCTATTTAGAAGGCAATCACCCGCATTGTAATGGCATACTAGAGCGTATCATTTTTTTCTTCTTTGTTCTGTTGTCTGCAGTGTTCCTGCATGACTTTTGCCCATTTCCTCATGCTAAAAATAGCCATGCTGAGCACACACTTAAAGTCTGCCGGTGAGTATGCTGGAGGTCTCTTTCTCTCTCTCTTTCACTATTCTTTTCCTTTTCCTCCAGCCAACCCACCTCCTCATGACATAATCACATAAAGCAGGGGCTCTCAGCTTTTTTTTTTGGTCTTAAGGTTGAACAGTTTTAGGTAATTTCACAAGCAAATTATATTCTTAAATATGCAATAGGGAAATAAGTATTAAACAAGTTATGTTTTGTTCCCGAGAATAATATTTCTAAAGGAGCTGTTGACATGGAATTGAACCAGATTTTGGTAAAAACCCCAACAATATAAACATAAAAATAAACAATACAGTAATAAAACAAAAATAAACAAAGAAAATCTGAAAAATATTTTGTGTAGTAATAATGGAATGACCCAAGGAGAAAGTACTGAACTACTGAAATCTATTTTATATATGACAGCTTAAAGACTCCTCTCACATGGAGAATGAAGTCACATGCATTGCTCAGGTGTGTTTCTCACAGTCTTCAACAGAGTGTAAAAATCTTGATGGTTCTGTGGGTCTTATCTATTAAATCTGATCTTTATTTTCTATTGAATTCAAGTCAGGTGATTGGCTGGGCTATTCTACAGCTTGATTTTCTTTCTCTGAAAGCATTTGAGTTTCCTTGGCTGTGTTTTGGATCATTGTCTTGCTGAAATGTGAACCCTGGATTCATCTTCATCATCCTGATAATGTAGATGTTGGACTGAAGCAGCTAATATTAATTTACAATGAGGAAGGGCAGAGGGTTGCTGAATAACTACTGAAAGATTTCAGTTGCTGTCTGGGCTTTCTACACCTCACATTCTTCATTTGTTCAAAACTTTTTCGATGCATCAATTCATTTTATTACACAACTTAATTTGTAAACTAATTAGTCTTATTTTGTTTGCATGTATAGATTTATTTGGTTGTTACCAACATCCGGTAAAAATTTCAAGTCATCATCACCTTAAGAAATACAGTTGAAGTCAGAATTATTAGCCCCCCTTTGAATTATTTTCCTTTTTTAAATATTTTACAAATGATGTTTAACAGAGCAAAAGGGATTTTTCACAGTATGTCTGATAATATTTTTTCTCCTGGAGAAAGTCTTTTTTGTTTTATTTTGGCTAGAATAAAAGCAGTTTTAATTTTTTTAAAAAACATTTTAAGGTCAAAATTATTAGCCCCTTTAAGCTATTTTTAATTTTTTTTAAGTCTACAGAACAAATCATTGTTATACAATAACTTGCCTAATACCCTAACCTGCCTAGTTAACCTAATTAACCTAGTTACGCCTTTAAATGTCACTTTAAGCAGAATACTAGTGTCATGAAAAATATCTAAAATATTATGTATTGTCATCATGATAAATATAAAATAAATTATTAGAACTGAGTTATTAAAACTATTATGTTTAGAAATGTGTTGAAAAAAATCTTCTCTCCATTAACCAGAGATTGGTGAGGAAAATAAACAGGGGGGCTAATAATTTTAACTGTATGTTTTCTAAGAAATATGGTGACGTGTTCAATACTTATTACTTGAATTTTTGTCCTCCATGAAACGGAATTGATTATGAGATATTTTTCAGTCAGTTGGTTACGTTACTGGTTAATATTTATTTTATCCTCTGCAGAAGAAGCTTTGAAACTATCACTTTATGAATACAAGTAAACAGTGATTTATACAAATAAGTGCTAGCAAACAATATACTGTACCTTGCTTTTCAAATTAATATATTATAAGAAATAGAAACGCTTACGGTTTTTCTCAGTGGCTTTGGTGCATTTCTCACAACACTATGTACATTTGCACAACAGTTAATGCATTTCTCAAAACAATTAGTCATTTGTGCACATCATAATAGCAGTTTCTCATTCCTTCCAACAAATTGCAAATGCTTTTGGACATGCATCAATTGTTTTCATGCAAGTCTCATACAAGTGCTGTTTATAACATTAGCATTTGTTTATGTCATGTCAGTCAAAATTAACTAAACTTGTGAATGCTGAATAGTCATTCTATATAAAACTAATAGTCCTCATTTCATTACTTTAGTCATTACATACAAAATGGTGAACTAGTTGTCAAAATATGTCAAGCTAATTTTATTAAAAAAATGTAAATCTTTTTTTTTTTTTCTGAAAATGTCTCCTAAATTAAACAATTTGATGAATGATTTACAGACCTGTGTATGTTGTAGGTTCAGTTCCATTATGTGCTGCAATATTGTTTACAGTTGTGCACAGCTCTACCCAAAGGAAGTTTATGTTTGTTGTGAATACGGGTGTATTTATTCTTTTGCACAATGCTGTGAATAAATTAGAATTGTAAAGAGCAAATGCAGTAAAAATGTGAAACATACATATTCATTGTCTTGTACTCAGATACCTCACTAAATGCAGTGATGTCTAACTTTCCTGTAGTTTTCAAATGTCTGTGCAAATAGTATAGTGCTGCTGTCTTGAGCTTTTTCTGGAAATGACACCAAAATCTGACTTTTTTGCATTGGAAAAAATGTACAGAGTAAACTGTCATAATGAAAACATGACAAAGCCATTTGACTATCTTGTTCATAAACAATGGTGGCAGGACTTTTCATTTTGATGACATTGACAGTTTCATTGTCATGAATACTTGCTTTTGAGGAATGAGCTATCCGTTTTGAGCAAGTGTTATATTATATTATGGGTTATATTATATTGGATGCATGGAAGGATGGACGGACAAACCAGATGGGTGAACGGTTGGACAGATGGATGACCAGACAGCTAGATGTACATTATAGAGAAATGGAAATAGATAAATGAATGGAAGAACTGTAAGATAGATAGATAGATAGATAGATAGATAGATAGATAGATAGATAGATAGATAGATAGATAGATAGATAGATAGATAGATAGATAGATAGATAGATAGATAGATAGATAGATAGATAGATAGATAGATAGATAGATAGATAGATAGATAGATAGATAGATAGATAGATAGATAGATAGATAGTGATGCAAGATACAAGATTGTGTAATTAAATAATAATGTATCTGTCATACCGCAGTCTAGTCATTTATTTTGTTCTGCTGCATCCTGCTCATGAATCTCAATAAGAATCAGACTGTAATGGTCTTTAATAAGAGCTCTCCTCTTCTCTCTTCCTCTGACTCTGCCTTTGTCAAAGCCAATGTTAGGAACAGACTCATCAGAGAACCTTTTTTCTTTTTTCCAAAAGAATATGCATATTTCATTTCTGTATGTTCTGATGACTGCATTTTTGAAGGTCAAGGGCAGTTATGATTAAAAAGATAGTTCATCCAAAAAATAAGATTCTGTCTTCATTTACGCACCCTTGCCTTGTTTGAAACCAGTTATTTTTTACTGGTGAATGTAAAAGAAGACATTTTGAAGAATGCTGGAAACCAGTAACCATTGACATTCATAGTAGAAAAAAACCACAGTGGAAGTCAATGTTTACAGGTTATTTATTTTCTTTTGTGTTCAACAGAATAAAAAAAAACAACACAATTCAAACTAGTTTAAAACAAGTCAGTAATGCTAGAGTGAGTAAATGCTACTTGATATTTTTGGGTGAACTGTTCTGAGGCAATGTCTAATTTTAAAATACCATCACCTACAAATATAGTTTCTGTATATTCTGATTATAACTGAATAAAATAATAAATTGCACAATACGGAAAATAAAACAATAACATTAGACTATATAATTCTAGAAAGACTGTGTGTCCTCCTGATAATATCTGCATAGTTGCACTTTGCATTTTATATTGTCCAGAAATACCCAGAAACTGTTCTAATGCCGTGACTCTTGGCTTCTTCAACATAATGAACAAAGTTTACAGTCAAACCCACACTGTTATTCACTTGTTTACTGGTGTACATTCAAAAAGCATTTTGGAAACAAAAAGTTAGAGCTAAATGCATCATTTGCATTTTATTATATCTGCTAGATCTACATAAAACTCGAGTTTGCCAGGTCACCGTCCTCCTGGTTGCTAGTAGGCGTTCAGGATGTGCTGCCCTAATATTATAAATGTGCTGTTCATAACTTTTGAAAGTTTCATCAAAATTGGTCAATGAGTTTAGTAAAAGGGCAAGAGAGTTGGATTGCTTTTCTGCTGTTATTAGTTTGTCCAGTGGCTTGTTGCCTATGTTGGAGGATTTGAGATGCAGAGCGGAGTTTTACGTGACAACAGGATTCGAGTCCGGCGAAGAACGGTTCCAGAAAGCAGGCAAGACAAAAACAAAAGCCAAAAAATAAAACAAATAAGTAAATAACAGGTGAGAATATGGTAAAATCTGGGCTGCTGCGAGGGCTTTTCTTTTTCTGGATTGCTTTTCAAAACACTGTCGGTTGGTTTTGGCACTCGCGAGTGTTGCGGTAACATCTTCTAAGTAACACATGTTACGTAATAATATAATTTAAGTAACGAGTAGAGTAAGGCATTGCTTTAAAAAATAAGTAATATTATTTGAATTACTTTTTTAAAAATGTGATGCAAGTTACTTTTACCTTGCTTAATTGGCTTTTACAAAATACATTGTGTAATAAAAATTACTTTTAGTTGAATTACACACTCATTGAGAAAGCGTGCTGTGAGGGAACAGACAGTTGGTTCACATTCATCATCAGGTCTGTTTTTTTCACAGCAGATGAGCCAGTATACTGTTCTAGTAGCTGAATATCTCAGGATATTTGTTTATTTTGTATTCGAAATTGGTATCCGGTGTGTTAAAAAAGGAAGTAATTACTTACTGAAGAAGCAAACCGTTTCACAACAACTCTGTTTAATTTAATGAACTGGTTCGACTGATTCACTTATAGAAGAAAAATCCGGTTAAAACAAACAATTCATTCGCGAATTGCCCATCATCACTACAGAGAGTCAGAAACAGAAACAATGGCAGGCCGGAGACTTACATTTTTGCAATGGATTCTGAATAATAAAAAATTATTATTTTTACCTCATCAAAGAAAAGTTGAATGTTGTTAAGTGTAGATTATGTGTAAGTAAAACTCTTGACAACTGCAAGAAACAACATAAAAAAAATAAAAAAAAAACTGGATACAAAGCATTACACCTGCACACCACCTCCATGACTGATTGACATCAATTCACATTTTCTAGGTAAAACAATTAACTAGACTAAAAAAGGTTATTGCTCATGTTGTTGAGGAGCTGCAGCCACTGTCTACTGTAGAAGTGACTATGTTTTGTAATATAGTAAGATTTTTTCTCTTTTGGGAAATGATTTACACATTTGTTAAGGCCACGTGAAACAATTTATTCAATGTATAAAGCTCAAAGATTTATTTTGATTTGGGGATTTTTTTCATTTTGTTATTAAATATTTTAAAAGGTTTAAAAATCTGCTTTTGCCTTAATTATTTCATGTTAGTACTTTTAGGTTTTATTGCAATCTTTATCTTAATGGACAGTAAATTTACTTAACTAAAAACACAAAACCTTCAAAAGTAGCAAACACTTTACATGCTGTCATTAATCTGTATATACAGCATGTATAGCTCTGGACTCAGAAAGTTCTCAAAATATAATTTTATCCTAAATTTTTTTAAAGGAAAATGTGAAAAAACACCTGCAATTTCTGAAAGAGATCAAACCTCAATGCAAAAGTAACTCAAAAGTAATATACTGCATTACTTTCCATAAAAGTAAACTAAGTAATGCAATTAATTTCTGTGGTGGTGTAACTAAATATTGTAATGCACTACTTTTAAAAGTAACTTTCCCCAACCCTGCTGGCGAGAGAAATTTGAGATCTCAAAAAGCATACACTGCGGCCTCTGGTGGATTCGCGTAAACAAAACAGCAAAAAAACATAACCCTGGGACTATTTGGCACACTCCAGAAATGTATAAGGGGTACAAAATCAGAATAAAAAAAAGTGTTGTTCAATATTTCAGAATGACTTTGATTAAAGGTGATGGAAAAACTTAAATGTTGACTACTTTACCCAAACATAAATGTAAACAAGTTCCCACAAACCTGTAAAAGCGTGGCATAAATATGCCAAAGTAATGCGCTTCCCTACCATGTCTCAACTAAAAAACAACGTGCTGTAAAGGCACCTTGTGTATCAAAACTCAATATGAGCTAAATAATGTCTCTTAAAAGGATAATTCACCCAAAACAGAAAATTTGCTTACTCTTCACTTGTTAAAAAAAAACGTTTCTACTGTTTAGTACAGGGGTGTCCAACCTCGGTCCTGGAGGGCCGGTGGTCCTGCTGAGTTAGATCCAACCTTTCTTCAACACACCTGCCAGTAGTTTCTATTATATCTAGTATAAGAGCTTGACCGAGCAGGACCGAGTCGGACGCCCCGGGTTTAAGATAGCTGGTAACATGTAACCATTGACTCGTCCATAGTATTTATTGGTGTTCATCAGGAAATTAGAAGCAAAGATGCCAATGTGGCGTCTTATCAGTATTTTGGTATTCCCAGTTGTGCTCGTTAAGGCATCAGTAAAAGGTGCAAACCGTTTGATTCAGTAAAAAAATAATGGCAGCCCCCAAAGTTCGCAATATGTATAAAATATGTCAATATTTTTTGGGAGATCGAGGCAAATGCACAGGTTTAAAACATCAGATTGTTCC